>CM029021.1:136909780-137430378 GCA_016801055.1 Panax notoginseng | reverse complement strand
TTACCTGTTGATCTTTTCTCTTTAAAGATACTTGCTTTTGTTGTGATTTTAGGAATTGTGATTGGTTAACCACTCATCATGCTAAAATTGATTATTTTCGTAAGGTTGTTAGTTTTCATATTCCTAACCAAACCTGTCAAATGAATCAAAACTACTATAACACATAAATCAGTCACTGTCATATCAAGCCACAAAGCTATTCGTTTGAAAAATGGATGTCAAGCTTTCTTAGCCCATGTTATGGATTTGAACAAAGACATGTCAGATTTGAATAATATTTCTATTGTTAGAGAATTTCCCGATGTATTTCCTGAAGAACTTCCTGGTCTACCCCCAGAACGTGAAGTTAAATTCTTTATTGACCTTGAACCCGGTACAAAGCCCATTTCTAAAACTCCATATCGAATGGCTCCTATTGAACTTCAGGAGTTAAAAGTCTAACTACAGGAGTTGTTGGACATCGGTTTTATTCGTCCTAGTACGTCTCCTCGGGGTGCTCCTGTTTTATTCGTAAAGAAGAAAGACGGGAGTATGCGACTTTGTATTGACTATCGAGAATTGAACCATGTCACCATCAAGAATAGGTATCCGCTACTCGCATTGATGACATGTTCGACCAGTTACAAGGAACACAATTCTTTTCAAAGATCGACCTTCGTTCTGGATATTCATCAGCTGAAGATTAAAACTGAGGATATTCAAAGACTGCCTTCAGAACTCGGTACGGGATTATGAATTCTTAGTCATGTCTTTTAGATTGACTAATGCTCTGCTGCCTTCATGGATTATGATGAACCGTGTATTCAAAGAATATTTGGATCAGTTCGTTGTTGTCTTTATTGATGACATCCTCATCTATTTCAAAAGCCGTGAAGATCATGAGCGCCATTTGAAGCTTGGTATGCAAAGGCTTCGTGAAATAAGTTATATGCCCAAATTGAAGAAATGCGAGTTCTGGCTTGAGGAAGTAGCATTCCTTGGGCACGTGGTGTCAAAACATGGAGTATCTGTCGAACCGGCAAAGATTGAAGCCATACAAAGTTGGGAGCAACCGAAGTCGGTAACCGAAGTACGTAGCTTTCTGGGCTTAGCTGTTTATTATCAGAGATTTGTGGAAGGTTTTCTCGAATCGCTACTCGTTAACTCAGCTGACTCGAAAAGATACAATATTCGTATGGAGTGAGGAATACGAGAAGAGTTTCAAGAACTCAAGAGGAGACTCATTTCGGCACCTGTTCTGACAATACCATCTGGTTCGTATGGATTTGTTATCTACAGCGATGCTTCAGGCAAAGGGTTAGGATGTGTTCTCATGCAACATGGGAAAGTCTTAGCTATGCCTCACGACAACTCAAAGAATATGAGAGGTAATTTATCCTACTCATGATTTGGAAGTTGGCAGCAGTCGTTTTTGCATTGAAGATCTGGAGACACTACCTGTATGGTGAGAAAGTGGAGATCTATACAGATCATAAAAGCCTCAAATATTTCTTCACCCAAAAGGAAATCAACATACGGTAGCGACGTTGGCTCGAGCTGTTGAAAGATTACAATCATACCATCCAATATCATCTTGGAAAAGCAAACGTAGTAGCTGACGCATTGAGTAGAAGATCATATGCGGGTACGAGTGCAATGTTGTTAACACAAAGGCCCATTTTGTATGACTTGTAAAGGATGGAGATAGAGATGAAGGCTCCAAGTAACCGCATGATGATATCAAATATTACGAGTAGAACGACTTTAATCGATAAAGTTAAAGCTGCTCAAGCTACGGACATGGAGCTGATGCGTATGAAGAAGAAAGTGCAAGAAGGTGCTATTCCAGAAGCAGGAATCGATGAAGAAGGAATACTTCGAGTCAACTCCAGACTTTATGTTCCTAACGATTTTGACTTGAAGCATAGAATAATGATGGAGGCACACAACACCACCGTTCGGCATGCAATCCATCCTGGGAGTACCAAAATGTATCACGATCTTCGACATACATTTTGGTGGAGCAATATGAAAAGAGAGATCGCGGAGTTTATCTCGAGATGTTTAACTTGTCAACGTATAAAAGTGGAACATCAAGTACCAAAGGGTCCATTGCAACCACTTGAGATTCCGAAATGGAATTGGGAACACATTACTATGGATTTTGTTACGGGTCTTCCCTAGGTCTCTCAAGGCATAGATGTTATTTGAGTAATTGTTGATAGATTAACTAAGTCCGCTCATTTCTTGTCGATACGTGAGACTTATTCCCTTGAACGTCTTGCTAGTATGTACGTTCACGAGATTGTGAGATTGCATGGCATGCCAGTATCCATAGTTTCGGATCGTGACCTAAGATTCACTTCACGATTTTGGGTTAGCTTGCAGAAAGCTATGGGAACGGATTTACGATTCAGTTCAGCATACCATCCTCAAACGGACGGACAATCAGAGAGGACTACTCAAACTCTTGAAGATCTATTAAGACTTTGTGTCCTAGATCTCAAAGGGAGTTGGGATAAGTATCTACCATTGGTAGAATTCTCCTACAACAACAGTTATCAGGCGAGCATAGGTGTGGCTCCATTCGAGGCGTTGTATGGAAGAAAATATCGTTCTCCAGTATGCTGGGACGAGGTGGGTGAAGCAACATTGTTGGGACCAGAGTTGGTACGCATTACTACAGAGAAGATCCAAACGATTCGACAACGTATACAACGGCACAGGATCGACAAAAGAGTTATGGGATCTTCATCGGAAGGACGTGGAATTTAATATTGGGGATCATGTATTATTACGTGTTGTACCATGGAAGGGAGTTACAAGATTTGGGAAGAGAGGAAAGCTCAATCCAAGATTTGTTGGTCCATTTAAGATTCTTGAGCGAATAGGAAATGTGGCATATAGACTCGCATTACTCCAAGCATGTCTCGTATTCATAATATTTTTCACATATCTATGCTTCGTAATATATGTTAAAGACCCGAACCACATTATTGAGTTAGAACCCAGACGAGATAGCTGAAGATTTAACGTACGAGGAGGTTGGTACTGTTAAGATCTTGGATAGGAAAGAGCATGTCCTACGCACGAAGGTTATACCACAAGTTAGGTTTTGTGGAGAAACCATGCTATTGAAGAAATGATCTGGGAGTTGGAATCAGAAATGAAAGTGAGGTATCCTCACCTTTTTGAAACATCAGGTACGTACGTCAATTTCGAGGACGAAATTTCATAAGAAGGGGAGGTTGTAAGACCCCAACTTATTAATGAATAAAATCAAATTTTCTCTAAATATTATTGTGAATAATAAGGCGTTAATTTGATATAATACTTTGGTTATGGGTGAAATGTACAAATTTTACAAAATAAGCAAGTGGTTATAAAATATTCATTTTGTCGGGGAATATTCGTTTGGTCGTGGAATATTTTTGCTGTCGGGGAATATCGCGTACGACGGCGCAGCCTTGTGTGGGCCCCATAACGGAAAGCGATTGGATGAAAAAAACGACAATTATAAGTTATTTATATAATAACGGCGTAGTTGTTACCGTTAATACCGTTAGAATACCGGTGGTTAAAATACAGTAGCACACGGTATTGCACCAATTATTGATTCTTACGTAAGAAGGCACTATCTCAATAATTGTTATAGTTGTTATTGTTCAATATTTTATTTTATTGATTCAATAATTGTTGCGTTGATATTTTATATTATTATTGTTTCAATAATTGTGTGTTGCACCAGTATTTTCCTTTATCAGATCAATAATTCATATTATTTGAATAATATTATTAGATAACATTTATTGGTAATGTCTAGAAAGTTCTGTCTAATGAGAGGTTTGGTCATCTAATTGCGCGCCAATAAGGAGAAATCCTTATTGGAAAGCCCCCTCTTTCCTGGGAACGGCCTGGTTGTCATAAATGTGATTCTGTAATAATTATTTGTAAATAATTAAATATTGATTCATATGATAAGGAAATATTTTTTTTATGTGGATATAAATGAGGGATATATTTTTGTGGTTAAAAATGAAGGAGTTAATGTTGAGGTTTTTATCAGTATTTTTGTCGGAATAGAGGTATTAAAAATCAGGATTTTTGAGATATTTTGCCGGGGGTTATAATTTTTTATCCGACCGTTGGATCGTGGTAATTTTTGGATTTGTTATACATATATAAGTTGAGTATATGTCCACAAATTTTGAATCGTAAAAATGACGTATGATTTTATTATGAATTTTCGAGATGACTGGTTCAGAAATTGTTGAATTTTCGGAGTTTATCATTTTGATGAAAAATTCTAGAATTGGTGGGCCCCACTCTTGGTTGGTGAAGAAATGTGCTGAGATTTTTATTCAATTGTGGTGGGTGGGAATAGTAGCAGGCAAAGCCATCAGGTTGTAGGTTAAGTCTGCTTCGGCGTGCTAACATTTTCTATAAATAGAGGGCTAAGTTAGATCGAGAAAATCACACTAGAAACAAGTTTTCTCTCTTTCTCTCTCTAGATTATTGAGTGTATTTTGTGAGTATTTAGATACTTTGAGAGTTTCTATTCATCAGAGCAAGTTTCTTTCAGCTTATACCGATATTCCGACCAGAAGTACTGATATTTTGAGGTAAGGGATATTATTTTCTTCTTAATGTGATATTATTTTCTTCATATATCATTATGCTGAAATATTGATATGAGTTTTTATTAATTTGGAACTTTGTTGTGTCCGGGTTACTATTCACGTATACGACACTATTCATGTATACGGTACTATTCACGAATACGGCACTATTCACCGAAAAATAAAAATTTTCCCTTTTTGTCCAAGATGTCTATTATGGTTACTATCTTTGATTGTATCCATGTTTTGATCTTTATTTTTGAATTCTGCTTCACAATTGATTATTATGAAGTATTATTGATCTTAGATAAATGTTATACGAATCTCTAATATTTGTCCTTCTGTCTCACTGGATTGTTCTCTTTAAAGATTTTTTTCATCATCCTCAGTCTAAATGATGATATTACTGAATATCTTTAGCCTGTAGTGCAAAGATGTATGATTACTTGATGAATATCTTTGGCCTGTAGTGCAAAGATGAACAAGTGTTGAGATGAACATGACTGACAGGTGAATACAAATGAATATCTTTGGCCTGTAGTGCAAAGATAAATATTTGGATAAAGATGTTTATTAATTGATGTTACAGGGATAAAATATTGATGATGGACTTTTAAATCTTAGAAGATAGTAGAATTCTTTCTCTACTTGACTCTTCTAATGGTTTGCTATTTCCGCTGCAGTTGTTAATCATATAAATCTTTTGTCGATTATATTCTATCAGATTTTTCCCTGTTGAAGACTAACGATAATTTGTTGTATATTATCTTAGTCATAATATTCTTTACTGGGCTTGTTGAGCTCACCTTTTTCTTTTTGTTCCATTTTTCTTCTCAGGAGGTGAGAACATAGCAGGATCTAGTCGGGGGTATGGAGTGATATAGGTTTAGAAAGATGTTTTAGCAGTCCTCACTATTTCTGTAAAAATGTGTTTGAATAATTGTAATGAGATTTATTTGAGTGTGGATATTGTCCAGAAGATAATATTTTTGTATTTAAACCACAGTATGTGTTGTCGTATTTTGCACGACAATTGTATTATTGAAGTTGTAGTTTGCTTTCTGTACCATGTATTTGGCAACTCAGAATGGGTGTTGTATACCTATTTTGGGGGCGTCACAGGCACGGATTTACGATTTAGTTCGGCATATCATCCTCAGACGGACGGACAATCAGAGAGAACTATTCAAACTCTGGAAGATTTATTAAGACTGTGTCCTTGACTTCAAGGGAAGTTGGGACAAGTTCTTATCATTGGTGGAGTTTTCCTACAACAACAGTTATCAAGCAAGTATTGGCATGGCTCCATTCGAAGCGTTGTATGGAAGAAAGTGTCGTTCTCCAGTATGCTAGGATGAGGTGGGTGAAGCAACGTTGTTGGGACCGGAGTTGGTACGTATGACTACAGAAAAGATTTAAAAGATCCGATAACGTATAAAAATCTCACAAGATCGACAAAAGAGTTATGCTGATCTTCATCGAAAGGACGTGGAATTTGATATAGGAGATCATGTGTTCTTACGTGTTGCTCCATGGAAAGGAGTTACGAGATTTGGAAACAGAGGAAAGCTCAATCCTCGATTCATCGGTCCATTTTTAATCATCGATCGAGTAGGAACTGTGGCTTATAGACTCGCTTTACCACCAAGTATGTCTCGTGTTCATAACGTTTTTCACATATCCATGTTACGTAAATATGTGGAAGACCCGAACCACATTATTGAGTTAGAACCGGACGAAATAGCGGAGGATTTAACGTATGAAGAAGCTCATGTTCAAATCTTGGATAAGAAGGAACGTATTCTACGCTCCAAGGTTATACCTCAAGTCAAAGTTTTGTGGAGAAATCACGATGTTGAGGAAATGACTTGGGAGTTAGAATCTAAAATGAAGTCAAGGTATCCTTACCTCTACGACATACCAGGTACGTACCCTAATTTTGAGGGTGAAATTTCATAAGAAGGGGAGGTTGTAAGACCCCAACTTTTATAAATAAAGATGAATTTTCTATAAATATCATTTTTAAATATTATGGAGTTAATTTGATATAATGTTATAGTTGTGGGTAATATTTATAAATTTTGTAAAGTACGCATGTTGTTATATAATATGTAAGACCCCAACTTTTATAATTAAAGATGAATTTTCTATAAATATCATTTTTAAATATTATGGAGTTAATTTGATATAATGTTATAGTTGTGGGTAATATTTATAAATTTTACAAAGTACGCAAGTTGTTATATAGTATTCGATTGGTCGGGGAATATTCGTTTTAACAGGGAATATTCGTAAAACGGCACAATCATTGGTGGACCCCACAACGGAATTATTGTCGGATTGAGAAAATGACAAAAATATTTTATTAAAAATAACGGCGGAAGTTTTACCATTGATACTGTTGAACTACTCGGTAGTAAAAGTACAGTAATACGTGTGGTTACATAGTAGCACACGGTATTGATTATTAATGCTTATGTGAGAAGTCACTCAGTTTGATTCAATTATTGTCAGTTAATAATATGAATTATTTAGCGATAATGACGTTTTGTTTTATTCGTATTATTAACGTAATAAAACAGAAACATCTTTTTATATAAAACAGAATACTTTATTAAAGTTATTCTATAAATAGAATATATTATATTTTATTTAAAAGATTTTTCTTTAAATATGGACCGTCAGATTAAAGTAATCAATCTGGACCGTTCATGGATTAGTTACTATGCATTCTATTTTTCTATAAATAGCATCTCATTCCTTCATTATTTCTTACGAATTCACTGAACTCTAGAGAGAGAAACTATAGAGAGAAAGTATAGAGAGAGAGAAGAAGAGTATTCTGCTACTTAACTACTTCCTTATTTCAGCTCTTCTTTAAAACGGTAAGGGGTGTTATTCTTTCTTATTCATGAAGAGAACTTTTGTTATTCCATTATTTATTATTCTGTTGGAATAACCTGTATATGCGGTCTACCCTATACTTGGTGACATTCTTCTATTACTCTGTTGGAACATCATGTCTGTGTGTTTTACACCGAACCTGGTTCCGTCTTTATTATTATTCTGTTGGAACATCCTGTCCGTGTGTTTTACACCGGACCTGGTTCCGTCTTTATTATTATTCTGTTGGAACATCCTGTCTGTGTGTTTTACACCGGACCTGGTTCCGTCTTTATTATTATTCTGTTGGAACATCCTGTCCGTGTATTTTACACCGGACCTGGTTCCGTCTTTATTATTATTCTGTTGGAACATCCTGTCTGTGTGTTTTACACCGGACCTGGTTCCATCTTTATTATTATTCTGTTGGAATATCCTGTCTGTGCGTTTTACGCCGGACCTGGTTCCATTATTTATTATTCTGTGGGAATAACCTGTCTGTGCGGTCTATCGCATGCATGGTGATTTCTTTTGTTATTCCATTCTTTATTATACTCAGTTGGTTAAGTTTTGACTTCTATACTCCATGAAATTTGTGGAATATCCTTGATAATTGCGTTTCATCCAGTATCTTTTCATGAAAATATTCTTCTAAGCATTCTTGAATTTTACTCCACAAAGCAGTATCATGTTGACAATTTGGACGTTGTTAATTCTTGGATAAATTAATTCTTGAACTTGTTTTATTGAATTCTTATATCATTGTCATCATCCTCATGTTTATAAAATGTTGAAAGTCATCTGTGGCCTGTAGTGCATAGATGGACTTGGTATGATTATGACCAGGGATTATTCGGTATAATCATGACCGTAATGTTACAAATGATGTGGTAAAAGTCCTCATTGGCCCGTAGTGCATTGATGGACAGTTGTTGGCATGATCATGACCATTAATGAATACACGAATATCCTTGGCCGTAGTGCAGGGGTGATTCGATGATGTGGATTATTTTATTAAGCTGAGTCCCAGCGATCACAGTGTTGAAAAACCTTTTAAATCATAAAAGATAGTAGAGTTTATTTTCTACTTGACTCTTTTAATGGATTGCTTGTTCCGCTGCAGTTAAACTTGATGTCTATTATATTTTATCAGTTTAACATTGTTGAAGGCTAATGATAATTTATTCTGCATTATCTTAGTCATAATATTTCTTACTGGGCTAGTTGAGCTCACCCTTTCTTTCACTGTTCTCTTCAGGAAATGAGAACGTAGCTGGGGCAAGTCGGGGAACGGAGTGATGGTCCGAATGATAGTATTAGTTAGTAGTCCTCACTATTCTATGTAATGGTGTGTTAATAAATGTAATGAGGACTCCTTTTGAGTATGAATACTCTCTAGAAGATAATATTTGTATTCAAACTCACAGTTTATGTTTTGTCGTATTGTACACGACAGTTGTATTAGTAAGTTGTATTTGTATTCTGTACTATGTATCTGACGACCCAAGATGGGTGATGTATACCTAATTTTGGGGGCGTCACAGTTGGTATCAGAGCTTAGGGATATGATCCCTGGCTAAGATGTGAGAATAGAACTAGGAGGGGAGAGACGGGGAATTCCTTCGCTAGTATGACCTACCTAAGTTTATTTGCATGGTATTTAATTGGTCGGTCATAATATAAGGATAATATATGACATATCAATTAACTTTTATTTTGTGGCAGTATCTGAAAATGGCATCTGAGAATGTTGAGAATAGCAATGGAGCACAGGCGACTGTTGATTCACCACATATCAATAATCAGGATAATGTGCATCAGGAAGGTGACAATCCTCATGCAAACAACAACACTGACCAGATGATGAATGATGAAATGTTCAGAAACTTTATGCAGTTCATGCAACAGCAGGCAGAGCGGCTCCTGTCCAAAATATAGGTGGAAACACTGAAAACTCTCGGACGGTCACCGCTAAACAGTTCAAGGAGCTGGGACCACCAAGTTTAAGGGAGAGCCAAAACCACTTATAGCTGAAACATGGATAAAGCAGATTACCAAGATATTTGATGTCTTGGGATGCTCCGAGGAGCAAAAGGTTCCCTTTGCCGCCTTTATGTTGCGAGGAGAGGCAGATTACTGGTGGGAATCGATTAAGCGTACTCAACCTGCCGCACTGAAGATGTCTTGGGAGAAGTTCCAAGAGCTGTTCAATGACAAATACTTTCCCGAAAGTGTTCGTCACATGAAGGAGGTGGAGTTCATCAAATTGGAGCAGAATAATATGACCGTGTCGCAGTATGAGGCTAAATTTGCTGAGTTGTCCCGGTTTGCGTCCCACTTGGTGGATAATGAAGAGCGAATGACGCGAATATTTTTACGAGGTTTGAAACCTGAGATACGTCAACATCTTATTTCTCATAAACTGTGTTTGTATTCAGATGTTGTGAATAGGGCTCAGTTAGTGGAGCGCGATAACGAGTCAACGCAACCAAAAGAGAGCAGTCGGCAAAATGATAATACCAGTGAGAGCAGTCATCGAAGCGGTGACAACAAGCGTGGAGGGAATCAACAGGCCAGAAATGGTAACCACTTCGGTGGTAATCAGGGCCAAAACAATAAGAATGGTCATTTCAAGAAGAGGAGATTCAACAATGATGGAAAGACGTCAGCACCAGCACCCGTTGTTAAGGAAGGAGAACGACCACCTATCATATGTTTCAAATGCGGAGGGGAGGGGCACATCAGTCCAAACTGCGCGATGCCGTCTAAAGCATGTTATAATTGTGGAAGAGAAGGTCATTTAGCTCGATTTTGTCGTTTACCAAAAACAAGTTCAGCCAAGATGGAGACACCAAAGGCCGTCCCAGAAAAGTCAAAACCGGTAGTGCAAGGGAGAGCGTTTGTTGTGACCTCCCAGAAAGCAAGGAACCCGAATGAGGTCATCACGGGTAAGCTTATCATAAACTCTAACGAAGTCTATACTTTATTTGATACCGGTTCTACCCATTCTTTTATTTCTCCTACTTGCGCTCATCGATTAAATTTGACTCCGAGAAATTAGACTTTGATTTATCTGTTGAAACTCCATTGGGAGAAACCTTCATTACATCCACGGTTTATAAGTCTTGTTTGGTTCAAGTTGGTACCCACACATTACCTGTCGATCTGATTTCATTAAAAATACTTGCATTTGACGTGATTCTAGGGATTGATTGGTTAACTACTCATCATGCAAAAATTGATTGTTTTCGTAAGGTTGTTAGCTTTCATATTCCTAATCGACCTATTATGCGAATTCAAGCAACCAAACCATTAAAATCAATCGCTGTCATCTCAAGCCATAAAGCTATTCGTTTATTGAAAAACGGATGTCAAGCTTTCTTAGCTCATGTCACGGATCTAAACAAAAATACGTCAGTTTTGAATGATATTTCTATTGTTAATAAATTCCCTGACGTATTCCCTGAAGAACTTCCTGGCCTACCCCCAGAGCGTGAAATTGAATTTTGTATCGACCTTGAACCCGGTACAAAACCCATTTCCAAAGCCCCATATCGAATGGCTCCTATTGAACTTCAGGAGTTAAAGATCCAACTGCAGGAATTGTTAGACATTGGCTTTATTCGTCCTAGTACTTCTCCTTGGGGTGCTCCTGTTCTATTCGTGAAGAAGAAAGATGGAAGTATGCGACTTTGTATTGATTATCGGGAGTTGAATCATGTCACCATCAAAAACAGGTACCCATTGCCACGTATTGATGACCTGTTTGACCAGTTGCAAGGAGCACAATTCTTTTCAAAGATCGATCTTCGTTCTGGATATCATCAGCTGAAGGTTAGAACTGAGGATATTCCAAAGACGGCTTTTAGAACTCGGTACGGGCATTATGAATTCCTAGTCATGTCCTTTGGATTGACTAATGCTCCTGCTGCCTTCATGGATATGATGAACCGGGTATTCAAGGAATATTTGGATCACTTTGTGGTCGTCTTTATTGATGACATCCTTATTTATTCCAAAAGCCGTGAAGATCATGAGCAACACTTGAGGCTGGTACTCCAAAAGCTTCGTGAATACAAGCTTTATGCCAAGTTGAAGAAATGCGAGTTCTGGCTGGAGGAGGTAGCATTCCTTGGGCACGTAGTATCAAGTCGTGGAATATCGGTTGACCCGGCAAAGATTGAAGCTATTCAAAGCTGGGAGCAACCTAAAACAGTGACCGAAGTACGTATCTTTCTTGGTTTAGCTGGTTATTATCGGAGATTCGTGGAAGAATTTTCTCGAATCGCTACTCCATTAACTTAGCTGACTCGGAAAGATACAAAGTTCGGTTGGAGCGAAGAATGTGAGCAGAGTTTTCAAGAACTCAAGAGGAGACTCATTTCAGCGGATGTGTTCTCATGCAACATAGAAAAGGCATAGCCTATGCATCAAGACAACTCAAGGAATATGAGAGGAATTATCCTACTCATGATCTAGAGTTGGCAGCTGTTGTCTTTGCACTTAAAATTTGGAGGCATTACCTGTATGGGGAGAAGGTGGAGATCTTTACGGATCATAGAAGCCTCAAATATTTTTTCACTCAAAAGGAACTCAACATGCGACAACGACGTTGGCTTGAACTGTTGAAAGATTATGATCATACCATTCAATACCATCTTGGAAAAGCGAACGTGGTAGCTGACGCATTGAGTAGAAGATCATATGCAAGTACGAGTGCAATATTGTCAACACAAAGGCCCATTTTGTGTGACTTGCAAAGGATGGAGATAGAGTTAAAGACTCCAGGGACCCATGTGATGATGGCGAATATACGAGTAGAACCAACTTTAATCGATAAAGTTAAAGCTGCTCAAGCTACAGACCTGGAGCTGATGCGTATGAGGAAGAAAGTGCAAGAAGGTGCTATGCCGGAAGCAAGAATCGATGAAGAAGGAATACTTCGAGTCAACTCCAGACTTTGTGTTCCTAACAACCCTGATTTAAAGTATGAAATCATGATGGAGGCGCACAACACACCGTTTGCAATCCATCCTGGAAGTACCAAAATGTATCATGATCTTCGTCATACATTTTGGTGGAGCAATATGAAGAGAGAGATAGCGTTGTTTATCTCAAGGTGTCTAACTTGTCAACGAGTCAAAGCGGAGCATCAAGTACCAAAAGGTCCATTGCAACCACTTGAAATTCCAGAATGGAAGTGGGAGCACATTACCATGGATTTCGTTACCGGTCTTCCTAAGGTTTCTCAAGGTATTGATGCGATTTGGGTCATTGTTGATAGATTGACCAAGTCTGCTCATTTCTTACCGATACGAGAAACTTATACACTTGAACGTCTTGCTCGTATGTACATAAACGAGATTGTAAGACTGCATGGTATGCCAGTATCCATAGTTTCTGATCGAGACCCAAGATTCACTTCACGATTTTGGGTTAGTTTACAAAAAGCTATGGGCACAGATTTACGATTTAGTTCGGCATATCATCCTCAGACGGACGGACAATCAGAGAGGACTATTCAAACTCTAGAAGATTTATTAAGACTCTGTGTCTTTGACTTCAAGGGAAGTTGGGACAAGTTCTTACCATTGGTGGAGTTTTCCTACAACAACAGTTATCAAGCAAGTATTGGCATGGCTCCATTCGAAGCATTGTATGGAAGAAAATGTCGTTCTCCAGTATGCTGGGATGAGGTGGGTGAAGCAACGTTGTTGGGACCGGAGTTGGTACGTATGACTACAGAAAAGATTCAAACGATCCGACAACGTATAAAAACCTCACAAGATCGACAAAAGAGTTATGCTGATCTTCATCGAAAGGACGTGGAATTTGATGTAGGAGATCATGTGTTCTTACGTGTTGCTCCATGGAAAGGAGTTACGAGATTTGGAAAAAGAGGAAAGCTCAATCCTCGATTCATCGGTCCATTTTTAATCCTCGATCGAGTAGGAACTGTGGCTTATAGACTCGCTTTACCGCCAAGTATGTCTCGTGTTCATAACGTTTTTCACATATCCATGTTACGCAAATATGTGGAAGACCCGAACCACATTATTGAGTTAGAACCGGACGAAATAGCGGAGGATTTGACGTATGAAGAAGTTCCTGTTCAAATCTTGGATAAGAAGGAACATATTCTACGCTCCAAGGTTATACCTCAAGTCAAAGTTTTGTGGAGAAACCACGATGTTGAGGAAATGACTTGGGAGTTAGAATCTGAAATGAAATCAAGGTATCCTTACCTCTTCGACATACCAGGTACGTACCCTAATTTCGAGGGCGAAATTTCATAAGAAGGGGAGGTTGTAAGACCCCAACTTTTATAAATAAAGATGAATTTTCTATAAATATCATTTTTGAATATTATGGAGTTAATTTGATATAATGTTATAGTTGTGGGTAATATTTATAAATTTTGCAAAGTACGCAAGTTGTTATATAATATTCGATTGGTCGGGGAATATTCGTTTTAACAGGAAATATTCGTACAACGGCACAATCATTGGTGGACCCCACAACGGAATTATTGTCGGATTGAGAAAACGACAAAAATATTTTATTAAAAATAACGGCGGAAGTTTTACCATTGATACTGTTGAACTACTCGGTAGTAAAAGTACAGTAATACGTGTGGTTGCATAGTAGCACACGGTATTGATTATTAATGCTTATGTGAGAAGTCACTCAGTTTGATTCAATTATTGTCAGTTAATAATATGAATTATTTAGCGATAATGACGTTTTGTTTTATTCGTATTATTAACGTAATAAAACAGAAACATCTTTTTATATAAAACAGAATACTTTATTAAAGTTATTCTATAAATAGAATATATTATATTTTATTTAAAAGATTTTTCTTTAAATATGGACCGTCAGATTAAAGTAATCAATCTGGACCGTTCATGGATTAGTTACTATGCATTCTATTTTTCTATAAATAGCAGCTCATTCCTTAATTATTTCTTACGAATTCACTGAACTCTATAGAGAGAAAGTATAGAGAGAGAGAAGAAGAGTATTCTGCTACTTAACTACTTCCTTATTTCAGCTCTTCTTTAAAACGGTAAGGGGTGTTATTCTTTCTTATTCATGAAGAGAACTTTTGTTATTCCATTATTTATTATTCTGTTGGAATAACCTGTATACGCGGTCTATCCTATACTTGGTGACATTCTTCTATTACTCTGTTGGAACATCCTGTCTGTGTGTTTTACACCGGACCTGGTTCCGTCTTTATTATTATTCTGTTGGAACATCCTGTCCGTGTGTTTTACACCGGACCTGGTTCCGTCTTTATTATTATTATTCTGTTGGAACATCCTGTCTGTGTGTTTTACACCGGACCTGGTTCCGTCTTTATTATTATTCTGTTGGAACATCCTGTCTGTGTGTTTTACACCGGACCTGGTTCCGTCTTTATTATTATTCTGTTGGAACATCCTGTCCGTGTGTTTTACACCGGACCTGGTTCCGTCTTTATTATTATTCTGTTGGAACATCCTATCTGTGTGTTTTACACCGGACCTGGTTTCATCTTTATTATTATTCTGTTGGAATATCCTGTCTGTGTGTTTTACGCCGGACCTGGTTCCATTATTTATTATTCTGTGGAATAACCTGTCTGTGCGGTCTATCGCATGCATGGTGATTTCTTTTGTTATTCCATTCTTTATTATACTCAGTTGGTTAAGTTTTGACTTCTATACTCCATGAAATTTGTGGAATATCCTTGATAATTGCGTTTCATCCAGTATCTTTTCATGAAAATATTCTTCTAAGCATTCTTGAATTTTACTCCACAAAGCAGTATCATGTTGACAATTTGGACGTTGTTAATTCTTGGATAAATTAATTCTTGAACTTGTTTTATTGAATTCTTATATCATTGTCATCATCCTCATGTTTATAAAATGTTGAAAGTCATCTGTGGCCTGTAGTGCATAGATGGACTTGGTATGATTATGACCAGGGATTATTCGGTATAATCATGACCGTAATGTTACAAATGATGTGGTAAAAGTCCTCATTGGCCCGTAGTGCATTGATGGACAGTTGTTGGCATGATCATGACCATTAATGAATACACGAATATCCTTGGCCGTAGTGCAGGGGTGATTCGATGATGTGGATTATTTTATTAAGCTGAGTCCCAGCGATCACAGTGTTGAAAAACTTTTTAAATCATAAAAGATAGTAGAGTTTATTTTCTACTTGACTCTTTTAATGGATTGCTTGTTTCGCTGCAGTTAAACTTGATGTCTATTATATTTTATCAGTTTAACATTGTTGAAGGCTAATGATAATTTATTCTGCATTATCTTAGTCATAATATTTCTTACTGGGCTAGTTGAGCTCACCCTTTCTTTCACTGTTCTCTTCAAGAAATGAGAACGTAGCTGGGGCAAGTCGGGGAACGGAGTGATGGTCCGAATGATAGTATTAGTTAGTAGTCCTCACTATTCTATGTAATAGTGTGTTAATAAATGTAATGAGGACTCTTTTTGAGTATGAATACTCTCTAGAAGATAATATTTGTATTCAAACTCACAGTTTATATTTTGTCGTATTGTACACGACAGTTGTATTAGTAAGTGTATTTGTATTCTGTACTATGTATCTGACGACCCAAGATGGGTGATGTATACCTAATTTTGGGGGCGTCACATAATTTTCGATTGGTCGAAAAATATTCGTTTTAACAGGAAATATTCGTACAACGACACAATCATTGGTGGACCCCACAACGGAATTATTGTCGGATTGAGAAAACGACAAAAATATTTTTATTAAAAATAACGGCGAAAGTTTTACCATTGATACTGTTGAACTACTCGGTAGTAAAAGTACAGTAATACGTGTGGTTGCATAGTAGCACACGGTATTGATTACTAATGCTTATGTGAGAAGTCACTCAGTTTGATTTAATTATTGTCAGTTAATAATATGAATTATTTAGCGATAATGAAGTTTTGTTTTATTCGTATTATTAACGTAATAAAACAGAAACATCTTTTTATATAAAACATAATACTTTATTAAAGTTATTCTATAAATAGAATATATTATATTTTATTTAAAAAAAATTTCTTTAAATATGGACCGTCAGATTAAAGTAATCAATCTGGACCATTCATGGATTAGTTACTATGCATTCTATTTTTCTATAAATAGCAGCTCATTCTCTCATTATTTCTTACGAATTCACTGAACTCTAGAGAGAGAAACTATAGAGGGAAAGTATAGAGAGAGAGAAGAAGAGTATTCTGCTACTTAACTACTTTCTTATTTTAGTTCTTCTTTAAAACGGTAAGGGGTGTTATTCTTTCTTATTCATGAAGAGAACTGTTGTTATTCCATTTATTATTATTTTGTTGGAATAACCTGTATACGCGGTCTACCCTATACTTGGTGACATTCTTCTATTATTCTGTTGGAACATCCTGTCTGTGTGTTTTACACCGGACCTGGTTCTGTCTTTATTATTATTCTGTTGGAACATCATGTCTGTGTGTTTTACACCGGACCTGGTTCCGTCTTTGTTATTATTCTGTTGAAACATCATGTCTGTGTGTTTTACACCGGACCTGGTTCCGTCTTTATTATTATTCTGTTGGAATATCCTGTCTGTGCGTTTTACGCCGGACCTAGTTCCATTATTTATTATTCTGTTGGAATAACCTGTCTATGCGGTCTATCGCATGCATGGTGATTTCTTTTGTTATTCCATTCTTTATTATACTCAGTTGGTTAAGTTTTGACTTCTATACTCCATGAAATTTGTGGAATATCTTTGATAATTGCGTTTCATCCAGTATCTTTTCATGAAAATATTCTTCTAAGCATTCTTGAATTTTACACCACAAAGCAGTATCATGTTGACAATTTGGACGTTGTTAATTTTTAGATAAATTAATTCTTGAACTTGTTTTATTGAATTCTTATATCATTGTCATCATCCTCATGTTTATAAAATGTTGAAAGTCATCTGTGGCTTGTAGTGCATAGATGGACTTGGTATGATTATGACCAGGGATTATTCGGTATAATCATGACCGTAATGTTACAAATGATGTGGTAAAAGTCCTCATTGGCCCGTAGTGCATTGATGGACAGTTGTTGGCATGATCATGACTATTAATGAATACACGAATATCCTTGGCCGTAGTGCAGGGGTGATTCGATGATGTGGATTATTTTATTAAGTTGAGTCCCAGTGATAACAGTGTTGAAAAATCTTTTAAATCATAGAAGATAGTAGATTTTATTTTCTACTTGACTCTTTTAATGGATTGGTTGTTCCGCTGCAGTTAAACTTGATGTTCGTTATATTTTATCAGTTTAACACTATTGAAGGCTAATGATAATTTATTCTGCATTATCTTAGTCATAATATTTCTTACTGGGCTAGTTGAGCTCACCCTTTCTTTCACTGTTCTCTTCAGGAAATGAGAATATAGCTGGGACGAGTTGGGGAACGGAGTGATGGACCAGATGATAGTATTAGTAGTCCTCACTATTCTGTTAAATAGTGTGATAATAATTATAATGAGGACTCCTTTTGATTTTGTATAGTCTCTAGTAGGGAATAATTGTATTCAAACTCACAGTTATGTTTTGTCGTATTGTACACGACAGTTGTATTAGTAAGTTGTATTTGTATTCTGTACCATGTATCTGACGACCCAAGATGAGTGATGTATACCTAATTTTGGGGGCGTCACAGAGAATGAATACTTCTAGTCAACTCCAGACTTTGTGTTCCTAATGATCCTGATTTAAAGTATAAAATCATGATGGAGTCGCACAACACACCGTTTGCAATCCATCCTGAGAGTACCAAAATGTATCATGATCTTCGACATATATTTTGGTAGAGCAATATGAAGAGAGAGATCGCGAAGTTTATCTCGAGGTGTTTAACTTATTAACGTGTAAAGGTGGAGCATCAAGTGCCAAAGAGTCCATTGCAAACACTTAAAATTTCGAAATGGAAGTGGGAACACATTACTATGGATTTCGTTACGGGTCTTTTCAAGGTTTCTCAAGGTATAGATGCGATTTGGGTTATTGTTGATAGGTTAACTGTAACGCCCCCCAAAATAGGTATACATCACCCATTCTGAGTCGCCAAATATATGGTACAGAAACAACTACAACTTCATTATTGCAATTATCGTGCAAAATACGACAACACATATACTGTTAGTTTAAATACAAATATTGTCTTATAGACAATATTTTCACTCAAATAAGTTCTCATTATAATTATTTATACACTATTTTATAAAATAGTGAGGACTACTAAAATAACTGCTTTGAAACATCATTCCACACCCCGACTAGTTTCCGTTATAGTCTCGCCTCCTAAGAAGAAAAATAGAACAAAAAAAAAAGGGTGAGCTCAACTAGCCAGTAAAGAATATTATGACTAAGATAGTGTAGAACAAATTATTCTTAGTCCTCAATAGGGAAAAATCTGATAAAATACAATAGACAACAAGTTTTAGACCAACAATTACAGCGGAAACAACAATTCATTAGAAGAGTTAAGTAGAGAATAAAGTCTACTATCTTCTATGATTTAAAAGTTCATCATCAATATTTTATCCTTGTAACATCAATCAATATACATCTTGAATCAAATATTCATTTTTGCACTACGGGCCAAAGATATTCATTTGTATCACCAGTTGGTCATGTTCATCTCAACACCTGTCCATCTTTGCACTACGGGTCAAAGATATTCATCAGGTAATCATTCATCTTTACACTACAGGCCAAAAATATTCATCAAGTATCACCATTTAAGATTGAGGATGATGAAAAATATTTTAAAGAAACGAATCCAGTGAGATAAAAGGACAAAGATTAGTCATTCGTACTTTAGATAATCCAAGTTCAAAAATACTCCATAATAAATCATAGTGGAGTAAAATTCAAGAATAAAGATCAAAACATGGATACAATCAAAGATATTAACCATGATAGACATATTGGACAAAGAAGAAAAAATTTTATTTTTCTGTGAATAGTGTCATATTCGTGAATAGTGCCGTATACGTGAATAGTGATGTATACGTGAATAGTAACTCAAACATAAAAAGATAGAAATTCCATAAGAAAAATCATACTTCGTGAATAGTATTCGTGAATAGTGCCGTATTCGTGAATAGTAACCTCGACATGAAAAGGTAAATATTTCACAATAAATTTCATACCAATATTTTGGCATAATGATATTGAAAGAAATAATATCATTTACGAAGAAAATAGCATCCCATACCTCAAAATCACAGTACTTCTGTCTGAAATATCGGATATAGTGATGAAGGAAACTTGCATTAAATACCAACTCTCAAAGTATCTAAATACTCACAAAATACACTCAATATTCTAGAGAGAGAAAACTTCACATTCTGGTGTGATTTTCAATTCTAATTAAGCACCCTATTTATAGAAAAATGCTAGAACGCCAAAGCAGACTAACCTGCTACTTGATGGTTTTACTTGCTACTATTCACGCCCACCACTTTTGAAATAAAATTTCAGCACATTTCTCACCAACCAAAAGTGGGGCCCACCCATTATATAAAATTTCTAAAATATTTTAAATTTAAACAATAATCAGCAACTTCAATAATTCATAATAAATAGTCATTTTATCAGAAAAATTCAAATCTCATGTTTATTTTATAGAAAATTTAATTCTCTATAACTTTGAAGAAAATTTTTTCAAATTCTAAACAGAAAATGTCCGAAATTTATATACGGATGATTTTTAATACCTCCTGACAAAATACTGATAAAGCATCTCAATATTAAATCCTTCATTTATATCTACATAAAAATAAATATTTTCTTATCATATAAATTAATAATTAATTATTCACAAATAATATTATAGAATCATAATTATGATAACAAGAAAAGAAAGGCTTTTTTATAATTTTTTCAATTAGACGACGAAACCTTTTTCTTACATAGTTGCCAAGAGTGCGTTTTAGAACATTGGTTTCCTCTTTGTGTTATTCGATCAGTTTAGCTGTGCTATTATTAGCTATGACATTTGTTAGTCGGCGGTTCGGAATAATCCGGCTTTGAAAGGATATAATTTTTCTACCGATGACATTCTCTGCTCCTATGAGGATTACTCGAATCAAGACAACTCTAACGGTAGTCATTAATTCAGATCCTGCGATCGGAGCTAATCCTGCCAAGGTAATTCGATTCTCTTGTTGTCTATGATCCTTTGATGATGATTGGAGTTTTATGTATGTGGATATTTGTGTTAGGGTATTTGTCTTGTTTGTGTACAGTGTTATTGGTCATATATTTGATGCTAAAATATGTGTAATTTTTAGTCTTGATTGATTGAAGTTTACGATTTTGATTGAAAACTGAATCAATAGCCCGGTTACTCTTTCTGTCAGTACAAATCAAATTTTATTTTATTTTGTGTGAATTTATGAGATTGGTTTGGGCATTTTGCTTTATTCCCATAGAAGCTTGGCTGGGATGAGGCAGGGAGAATATTTGCTTGGTGGTAGTTGAAACCCTAGCATTAATTGGCCTAAGTTAGAGATATGATGCAGTGTATTTGTAGTAGTTATATTTTATGGGAGGATGAATAAACAACTAGGTGGAAGAGATAACAAATTAATTAATATTGATGTTACAGTTAGTCGTCATCTTTCCCTCTTTATCTCACTATATAAGTGTAAATTGTGTGTGTGGATATATTATTAGTCTTCTCCGTTTGTGTATATATTTGGGCTTTGAAGTTTTTTTTTTGGTCATTTACAGACAAATGTTGATACCCTCGGCAGTATCTACAACATCAAAGCCTAGGTAAGCTTTAATTGTAAACTTGCCATCTTTTACTCTTTATATAACATGTTTGATATGAAGAGACATTAATTTATTTGGCTCGATGTTCTACTATTTGTTGTGTGAATTTGCAGAACTATCGAACATTATAAGGAATTAGACATCCAGCATTCAGCAACTTTACTTAATGATGTTAATGTTTTGAATTTGGTTTCTGAAAACTGAAAAGTTTCTTGGGTCCTCATAACCTTTGACCCTGTTTTTCGTGCCTTGCAATAATTTTGCAGTTCCTTTAAACTTTGGAAACACGCACTTATTTAAATTCTGAGTTGGTACTGTTGTATTGAATACTAACACGTAGTAGAGTTGTTGTCACTCATATGCATGTAGTCATGCATCAATAAAATCACCTCAACAGGGCTGATATACAAATCCTAAAAAGCTAAGTATGTATGTCATTATATTATGAGGATGCTTCAAAATTAGACTATGGATCTCTAGGTACGTCAATTCACTCTTGAAGATGAATGGAGGGTGCTTCGTTTAAGGGGGCTGCAATTTTGACAAGGCCCCTCGTAAATTGATGGAAGTAATGATAAGACAAACAAAACACATTTTAAGGCCTTGTATGAGAAAAAAAAAAGATATGATGAATATCAAAGTCTTGATAACAACACTTCCATAAGAGTTAACACGTACTATTGTTTTTGTATTTCTACCATAGAACCATGGATGTTTTAGAGAGACTAGCTGCTGATGGCAGGCTGTAAATTGGGTTTTTACGGTCTTGTGTGGCACTGATTCTCTTTATCTGCATTGATGCTGGGGCTTTTAAAGAACCTGACCCTGTTATCAAATGTTGTTAGGACATCTTCATGGGAATTACTATTAGTTTTAGTGGATTTGGCCTCATCCACTTTACACTCATATCTGTTTCTTCTTAAATTTATAATATGTTAACTAAACCAAATATATTCTAGATTATTCAATAATTATCATAATTAATATTAGTACATGAATTGGTGATATCCAAGTACATGATACATGTATGTTCATGAATGTGTTCAAGTGTTAAGTTCATGTACATGAATATGGTCATTATTAATATGGCTCTAGAAGTATCATATGAGTCCTATAAATAGTTTATACTTGAATCATTTTTAATCAAGTGAAATCAAAGTCTTCTTATATTCTCCAAAATTATATTTTACTTCCTCCCTAAAATATATTCTCTTCCTAATTATCCATCAAAGTGGCATCAGAGCTTTGGTCTTAATAGTAGCGCCAATATCCACAATATGCACACGTGGCCCCATCATCAATACCAAAAGTATTCTTCTGCCTTGCTTTAACGTGAAAGCAGCTGAGTCAATTTTGTGATATTGTGAACAAGTGGTATTCAATAAAGAAACAATATAGCAGTGGCAAAACTAAGCACGCCAGCTATTATTATTTTTGTTTCTCTAGAGAAGTCGTTCAGCAGGTACCACCTAATTTCAAAAAAAAAGTCACCTGGTGTGGGAACTCGGAATAATTGTTGATTTTTTCAAAGCAACGTGGTGATGGCAAATTCAAACAATTTAGTCTCTCTAATTACTCGTTTTAACGGAGAAACTTTGATTATTGGAGCCATAATATGAAAGTACTATTGAAGTCCTTCAAGTTGTGGAGTATTGTTGAAGATGGCTATGAAGAACCAGAAACTGAAGAGGGTTTGTCACAAGCCCAGAAAAATAGTCTGAATGAGAAAAGGGAGAAGGATAACAAGGCGCTCTTCCAAATTTATCAAGCAATTGAAAGACCAATTTTTGATTGAATTTCGAAGGCAGAAACTTCAAAAGAAGCTTGGGATATTTTGCAATCAATATATAAAGGTGAATAAAATGTTAAAAAGGTACAACTCCAATATTTGCGTTTAGAATTTGAAAAGTTGCAAATGCAAGAAAATGAGACTATTGCTGATTATGTTTCAAAAGTTACTTCAATTGTTAATTAAATGGCAACCAATGGAGAAATTTTGCAAGATCAAAAAGTAGTTGAGAAAATTCTTAAGAGTTTACCACAAAAGTTTGATTTTATTGTGGTAGCTATTGAAGAGTCCAAAGATGTGTCAAAATTGTCTTTGGAAGATTTTCAAGCTTCTTTAAAGGCACATGAGTTCCGTGTTAATCAAAGAAATCCACCTTCAAATGATCAAGCTCTCAAGTCTGAAATTACGGGAGGTCGAGGTGCTCCCCGTGGTCGCGGCTGTAGAGGAGGTCGTGGACGTGGAAGAGGTGGCTTCCAAGGAAACAGAGGTAGAGGCTCTAATTTTTGTGAAAATGGAAGAAGATCACAAGGTAACAATAATAATTTTAATGAAGAGTCATTTTAGCATTCAAACAATTCTCAAAGAGGAAGAGGTCGTGGTATTAATAAAAGAGGGAGAAAAGGCTATATTGAATGTTTTCATTGTCATAAGTCTGGTCATAAAATCAGTGAATGTTGGTTTGCACCATCTAACAAAAAAGAATCTGGATTGGTGCATGAAAATGAATCAGTTGAGAAAGATTGTTCAGAGTCATTATTAATTGCTTGTCAAGAAAATAATAATCATGTTTGGTATTTGGATAGTGGTGCCAGCTGCAAACATATGACAAGGAATAAGGATTTATTTTCTACCCTGGTGGAGTCAAATTTTGGGCAAATAAATATTGGAGATGTTAGAGCCTATACAATTAAAGGAGTTGGAGAAGTCACTTTCAAAACAAAATTTGAAAAATTTGAAAAAATGTCAGATGTTTATTTTGTTTTAGGCATCAAAAGCAATTTGCCAAGTACATGACAACTTTTGCGAAAAGGGTTTGATACATTCTTTCATGATAAATTATGTACTCTGTCAAAAAATAATCAGGTTGTGGCAAAGATTAACTTGGCAAAGAATAATTTATTTCCATTTCCTCTCCAAGTGAAAAATTTTCATTATTTCGCTGGTTTTAATGAAGAAGTTTCCAAGTTGTGGCATAACAGATATGGCCACTTGAATTTCGAAAGCTTAAAATTATTAGCAGTGAAAGGAATGGTGAATGGATTACCCCAGATTAATAAAATAGAGGAGATTTGTGAAGCATGCCAGTTGGGAAAGTTTCACCGTAATCCATTCCCCCCAAAATCTTCTTGGGGTGCAAGCTAGCCACTTGAACTTGTTCATTCAGACCTGTGTGGACCTATGACAGTGCCATCTTTTGGAGGTAACAAATACTTCATTTCTTTTATTGATTATTACACAAGAAAAGTGTGGACTTATTTTCATCATGAAAAATCTGAAAGTTTTCAAGCTTTTAAAATTTTTAAAGCAGAAGTAGAAAAATTTTCTGGTTGCCACATAAAGACTTTGAGAACAGATCGAGGGTCAGAGTATCTTTCAAATAATTTTCAACATTTTTGTAAAGATAATGGCACAAGGCATGAATTAACAGTTCGCTATACACCACAACAAAATGGTGTTTGCAAAAGGAAAAATCTTACAATCATGGACATAGTTTGATGCATGCTGAAAAGAAAAAAGTTGACACGCCAATTTTGGGCAGAAGCTATTTCTTGTGCGGTTTACTTGATCAACAGGTCACCAACAAAAAGTTTAAAAAATTGTACTCCTCGTGAAGGTTGGTAAACCAAGTGTCTAACACTTCAAGATTTTTGAAAGTGTAGCTTTTGCTCATGTACCAAATGCAATAAGGACAGAACTGGATGACAAGGCAGAAAAATGTATTTTTATTGGATACAGTGAAAGTTCAAAAGCCTACAAGATGTATAATCCAAAAATAAAGAAAATTGTCATTAGCAGGGATGTAAACTTTAATAAAAAATCTTTTTTCAATGATGCTGACATAAACACTGCAGATGAGGTACCATTGCTCGTGGAGGATTTGGAAGGTTGTAGCAGTATGCCAAGTGAAGATGATACATCCTTGAACCTAACTGATGTTCCATCATCCTCAACAGGAGCGCCTTCTGATAGCAGCGCCGAAGGAATCAAGACAAGAACTTTGCAGGACATTTATGATACTACAGAGCCAGTAGATGCAGGAGTTATTTTCTTTGCTTTTTATGCAGGAGAAGATCTAATCTCCTATGAAGATGCAACAAAAGATGAAAAATGGAAATAATCCATGAAGGAAGAAATTATGGCTATCGAAAGGAATGACACATGGGAGCTCGTCAGTTTACCACCAAACAAAAGACCCATTGGAGTTAAATGGATTTTTCAGACAAAGTTAAATTCAGATGGCTCCGTCAATAAGTACAAAGAGAGGCTCGTTGCAAAGGGGTATGCACAAAAGGAAGGAGAAGATTTTAATGAGGTATTTGCACTTGTTTCAAGACTTGATACTGTTCGTTTAATTATATCACTTGCTGCTCAAAACAATTGGAAGTTGTTCCAAATGGATGTCAAATCAGCATTTCTAAATGGGTTTTTTGAGGAAGAGATCTATGTTGATCAGCCACCCGGTTTCGTGAAGAAAGGTGAAGAAGAGAAAGTTTACAAGTTAAAGAAGGCTTTATATAGTTTGAGGCAGTCACCAAGGGCTTGGTATAGCCGCATTAATTCTTACTTTGAGAAGAATGGTTTTCAAAAATATCCTCAAGAGCATACTTTATACATCGAAATTGATCCTTCAAAAGGAAGGTATAGGTGGTAAGTCTCTATGTTGATAATCTCATTTTTACTGGCAATGATATGGAGATGCTTAATGATTTCAAAGCTTCAATGAAACAAGAGTTTGACATGACTCATTTGGGAGAGTTACATCATTTTTTGGGTATTGAAGTTAGTCAGTCCAGTAAGGGAATTTTTATTTCTCAAGGGAGATATGCAAGGGAAATTTTGAAAAAGTTCAAAATGGAGAATGCTAATTTTGTTTCAACTTCATGTGTTACTGGGCTTAAGTTAAGAAAGAAAGGTGAAGGAAAGCCTGTGGATCCAACTATTTACAGGAGTTTGGTTGAAAATTTAATGTATTTAACTGCCACAAGACCGGATTTAATGTTTGTTCTTAGTATGATTAGCAGGTTCATGGAGAAACCTCACCCAGAACATTGGGAGGCAGCAAAACGAATTTTGAGATATGTGAAAGGCACAGTTGATTATGTAATTTTTTATGAAGCTGGTGTTCCAGTTAGTCTTACAGGATTCACAGACAATGATTTTGGAGGTAACATTGATGATAGCAAAAGTACTTCAGGTTATGTTTTTAATATAGGAAGCGGAGCTATTTCTTGGAGATCAAAGAAACAACCAATTGTTGCTCTTTCAACAACTGAAGCTGAATATATAGCGGTTGCACATGCTGGATGTCATCTAGTTTGGTTAAAAGGAATTTTGAAGTATCTCAAGCAAAAACAAGAAGTTGATCTAACTTTGTTTTGTGATAACACTTCAACAATTTCAATTACCAAAAATCCAATTCTTCATGGAAAGATAAAGCATATTCGCATTCGATATCATTTCTTAAGGGAACTGGTGAATGATGGAATTATTAATATCAAGTATTGTAAATCTGAGGAGCAGCTAGCTAACATTTTTACAAATGCGATTTCTGGAAAAGTATTCAAGAAGCAAATTGTTAAGCTCGGAGTGAAGAATAAATTTGGTTTACGGGAGGCCTTGTTAACTAAACCAAATATATTCTAGATTATTTAAGAATTATCATAATTAATATTAGTACATGAATTGGTAATATCCAAGTACATGATACATGTATGTTCATGAATGTGTTCAAGTGTTAGGTTCATGTACATGAATATGGTCATTATTAATATGGCTCTAGAAGTATCATATGAGTCCTAGTACTTGAATCATTTTTAATCAAGTGAAATCAAAGTATTCTTATATTCTCCAAAATTATATTTCACTTCCTCCTTAAAATATATTCTCTTCCTAATTATCCATCATAATATTTGTAAAGTTCTTGTTTCTATTGGGTATACTCGTGTAAACTTGCAAAATATATTAGTAAGATTAACTAGGGATTATATGAGAATAACTAAAAACTGAAACCCTGGCTATGGCAGGCATAGCTCAACAATGCTTTTGCATGGTAGTGGGTTTTTGGAGTTGGTCCTCAACATTACCAAGGAGTTGACCTTACGAGACAATACTAACTAACAAATAATAAAAACACTATAAACACCTATTTCATTCTAGGTAAGCTTTAATTGTAAAATTGAATCATAATGTATTCAAGTTTTTTATGGTGATTTCTGTACATGTTATAATTTTACAGGGTCTTACGGACAATATTGTAGACTTTTTGCGATCGGGGGAAGTCAATAGGTCAATACCATATGGCGAGGTTGGGAAATTGGAAGAACAGCTAAGGAGAATGATGAGGTATTGATTGAAACTCTTTAACCAATTCTGGAGTTGCCTTCTCCTGAGGGGGAGGGATGTGTTTATTGTTTTATTTTGGGCTGATTTCTTCTTTTTACATTTGCTTTTGGTTTTTACCTTTTCTCGCACACGTACGCATAAACTTCACAAATTTGATAAGAAAAAATTGGAAATGCACCCCCATTGGACTTATGAGCGTTAGAGCCAGATTTGTTTTGTGTTGCGTGTCCATAGTTCATACCAATTTTAGCTTTGTATTACTTAGAAATATATATTATATATTTGTTTGCGTTGGACTACATTAATAAACCAAAAAGGTGAGAAACTTATTAACCATGAAAAAAGGATACTTGTAGATGAAATTTGTCCTTTTTTTTTTGAGAAATGCCAAAAAGCATGAAAATTTCGTGGTTATTGCATTATGTTATATGGCCAAGGCGAACACACCATATTAGGTCCTTGGTAATATTCTTTTGCCTATAATTTGTAGGCATTTACATGAGACACACGGTAAGACTAGAGCACGAGAGGCGCATTATATATATATATATATATATATATATATATATATATATATATATATATATAGTACATTTATCAGTTATGAATTTGAGTTTAGACTAGGAATATGCATACATTGACTAAGTTTGCATTTTTAGTTGGTAAATTTCCTTTCTAACTTTCAGTGAAGAAAAATGGAGTTTTGGGTTCTTGAAAATTCAGAATATCATGCAGTATATGGTTTACTGTATGGTACATAGGTTGCTGCCTTTCTTCTCTCTTTTGATTTTTTAGCATTTGTGCTCGACATCATCTGTCTATATGGTCGGAAATTACTTGAAGAAAATAATCACCTCTGAAGAAGTTCTGTTTTTGCAATGCTTTATTTATTTTCGGTGATTTTATGATAACTTTTAACTTATTTATAACTAACATAATTAGCTTTTACAAAAATTCATGAAGCCAAGCATATCTAATATCATAGTACATAGTACATACTAGACTTATGTTTTTCAAATTTGGAGATTATGTTTGGTACCATGTGAGCAGTTAAGTTATTGTGCTCCTATCAAGACTCAACTTTGATTTGTGTTAATTAACATAGAAAAGTATTTTTAGATAAGCACAATTCTCTGATAATTGTCTCTTTTGATTTAATGAAAGTGTGCCGAAGATTATGGTATTTGGAGTTGGATGCACATTTTACTGAATGATTATGATTATGACACTAATAAATTGAATGTTTCATGTTTTACATTTGCAGATGATCGATCTAAGTCATTTGCGAGATGTTTAGAGATTGGCGATTTTGGGATCCATAATTTAAGACATTTTTTTTGTTATTATTGATGTATAAATTAAATAATAAACATTTGTAATATTCATCTGTTTAATTTTATATTTTGGATGGGAAGTGTGAAACTGTAATTTGTCAATTTAAATTAGACCTGGCAATATAAGTAGTTAACTGTTGGGTCAAACCATATTAACTGGAACCAAATGGGTCGGTTAACCATTTTTATTTATTCAGGTCGGTTATGGTTTGGACCCATATTTATTCAGGTCGGTTATGGTTCTGAACCAGTTAACCATTTTTCGACCCATATTTATATAACACTTTTTAATTTAAATTGTGCACTTTATTTCCTAATTTATTTCTCCCGTTGAGTGTTATACTATTATACTGTTATACAATAATACACCCCACTACCCCACCCCCATCCCACCACAACCCACCCCACCCCTACCCCACCCCACCACACCCCCCACCACACCCCCACCCCAACCCAACCTCAACCTCACCCCCAACCCCACCCCAACCGCACCCCAACCTCAACCTACCCCCACCCCCACCCCCACCCCCACCTCAACCTCAACCTCACCCATCACTCCACCCCACCCCACCTCACCTTACCCTACCCACCCACCTACCTTACACACCCCACCCTACCCACCCTACCCATCCACCCTACCCTACCTATCCTACTCTACCTACCCACCCACCTACCCTACCTACACACCCCACCTTACCCACCCACCCTACCCTACCACCCACCCATTTACCCTACTTACCCACCCTACTCTACCCTATCACCTACCCTACCTACCCACCCCACCCCACCCTACCCACCCCACCCTACCATACCCTACCATACCACCTACACTACCCTACCTTACCCACCCACCCTACCCACTCACCTACCTACCCTACCTTACCCTACTTACCCTATCCTACCCTACCCACTCACCCACCTACCCTACCCTACCCTACCCACCCCACTCTACTCACCCACCCTACCCACCCCACCCCTACCCCACCCCACCCCATCCCACCCACCCAGACACCCTACCCACTCACTCTACCCACCCACCTTACCCCCTCCCCCACCCCCACCCCACCCCCACCCCCACTAAAAAAAATAATATTATGTGATTATGTAAAAAAATAATATTATGTAAAAAATAATAATATTACCCCACCCTACCCCACTCCACCCCCTACCTCACCCACCCGACCAACGAAAAAAAATAATATTTTGTTACTGTTTTCACTCCTCTTTACTTATGATAGATTATATAATAAAATTATCTCAAGCACAAATTATAATTAAATATTATTATATTTTAGTTATTTATTTATGATACAATCACAATATAAAAAATATATAATATTATAACAACTAATACAAATAAATATTTACATGAAACATCTTAAAATGGTTAATATGGTTAATATAGTTTTTAACCATAACCATATGGTTCCAACCCACATTATCCATATTAAAAATGGTTAATATGGTTTTAGTTTTTAAATGGTTGGTTAACCATATTTTAAAAACAAAAACCAACTCATAACCATATTTTGCCAGGTCTAATTTAAATGATCTAATTTTCGAAATTCATTTTAAATAATTTTGCATTATACTTGTGTGGGTCTCAAGGTTATCAAGTCGTTGACTAGGCAACGTCTAGGTGTCTAAGCGGTAGCAAATAGCAAGTCGAAGGGACTACTTGGGAGAAGCAATTAAGCTGTGCGACCTGGTGAAGAAATCGTTGCCTTGGGTAGCCTAGGCGATGCCTTGGCCGACTACTTTCCAAGGCGCATGATTTGGAAAAGAGAAAAAAAAGAAACGAAAGAGAGAAGAAAAGAAGAGATCGAAAAGAAATGAAAGAGAGAAGAAAAGAGGAAATCGTTACTGTCAAAAGCTTCCATCGTTGGAGTCATCTTCGTAGTCGGTTGTTGCAGTTTGAGTTGATTGTTGAAAATGCCTATTGATTTCATCTTATCGCTACTTCTTTGTGTAAGAAAACAAAAAGGAGATTGATTTCATTTTACCGCTGCTTCTTTTGTGTAAGAAAAGAAAAATGAGACTGACATTTAAAAATATCTTGGATGAAATATAATTTAGTACCTTATATTTTTCTTAAACTTTATATCTAGTCCCTAAAGTTGCAGACTTTTCATTTAAGCCCTTATTTTTCTTTCATAATCACCTTTAAATTTTTTGAGTTTCCATTTTAACCCCAACCCCATATTTTTAGTATTCCCTATTCATTAGTTTAACTTTCAGTTAGTGTAAATGTGATATAAATGTGAAATATTAATATATTTTTGTTTTTAATGGTATTTAAGAGTATTACTTGTGAAGTAGTAATATACATATAGAATTTATATGTATAAAATTTATATTTTTTACGACTTGTCGACTTGCGGATATTCGAGCACCTTGTCATCTAAGCGCTTAAGCTCTCAGCTATAGTCTCGCCTACTTGTTGCCTTGATAACTGTAGTGGGTCTGTGTGTGTGTGTATATGTATACATCATCTATTTTTAGTTGTCAAATACATGGTACAGAAAATAACTATAACTTCATTATTACAATTGTCGTGCAAAATACGACAACACATATACTGTGAGTTTAAATATAAATATTGTCTTCTAGATAATATTCACACTCAAATAAGTTCTCATTACAATTATTGATACACTATTTTATAAAATAGCGAGGACTACTAAAATAACTGCTTTGAAACATCATTCCACACCCCGACTAGTTCCCGTTATAATCTCGCCTCCTAAGAAGAAAAATGGAACAAAAAGAAAAAGGGTGAGCTCAACTAGCCTAGTAAATAATATTATGACTAAGATAATGTAGAACAAATTATCCTTAGTCCTCAACAGAGAAAAATCTGATAGAATACAATAGACAACAAGTTTTAGATCAACAACTGCAGCGAAAATAACAATTCATTAGAAGAGTTAAGTAGAGAATGAAGTCTACTATCTTCTATGATTTAAAAATCCATCATCAATATTTTATCCCTGTAACATCAATCAATATACATCTTGAATCAAATATTCATCTTTGCACTACGGGCCAAAGATATTCATTTGTATCACTAGTTGGTCATGTTCATCTCAACACCTATCCATCTTTGCACTACGGGCCAAAGATCATTAGGTAATCATTCATCTTTGCACTACAGGCCAAAGATATTCATCAAGTATCACCATTTAAGACTGAGGATGATGAAAAATATTTTAAAGAAACGAATCCAGTGAGATAAAATGACAAAGATTAAGGATTCATACTTTAGATAATCTAAGTTCAAAAATACTCCATAATAAATTATAGTGGAGTAAAATTCAAGAATGAAGATCAAAACACGGATACAATCAAAGATATTAACCATAATAGACATCTTGGACAAAGAAGAGAAAATTTTATTTTTCTGTGAATAGTGTCGTATTCATGAATAGTGTCGTATACGTGAATAGTAACCCTGACACATAAAGGTAGAAATTCCACAAGAAAAATCGTACTTCGTGAATAGTAATCGTGACCACATTCATGAATAGTGTCGTATACGTGAATAGTGCCGTATACGTGAATAGTAACCTCGACATGAAAAGGTAAAAATTTCACAATAAAAACCATACTAATATTTTGGCATAATGATATTGAAAGAAATAATATCATTTACAAAGAAAATAACATCCCTTACCTCAAAAAAATAGTACTTCTGTCTGAAATATCGGATATAATGCTGAAAGAAACTTAAACTAAATAGAAACTCTCAAAGTATCTAAATACTCACAAAATACACTCAATATTATAAAGAGAGAAAATATCAGATTCTGGTGTGATTTTCAATTCTAATTAAGTACCCTATTTCTAAAAAAATGCTAGAACACCAAAGCAGACTAACCTGCTACCTCATGGCTTTACCTGCTACTATTCACGCCCACCACTTTTAAAATGAATTTTTAGCATATTTTTCACCAACCAAAAATGGGGCCCACCCATTCTAGAAAATTTCTAAAATATTTTAAATTTAAACAATAATCAGCAACTTCAATAATTCATAATAAATAGCCATTTTTTCAAAAAAATTCAAATCTCATGTCTATCTCATAGAAAATTTAATTCTTTATAACTTTGTAGAAGAAAGTTTTTTCAAATTCTAAACAGAAAATATCCGAAATCTACATACGGATGATTTTTAATACCTCTATTCTGATAAAATACTGATAAAACACCTCAATATTAAATCTTTCATTTATATCCACATAAAAATAAATATTTCCTTATCATATAAATTAATAATTAATTATTTACAAATAATATTACAGAATCACAATTGTGACAACTAGGTCGTTCCCAGGAAAGAGGGGAATTTCTGATAAGGATTTCTCCTTACTGGCGCACAATTAGATGACCAAACTCCTTTCCTTAAACAGAACTTTCTTAGACATTGTCAACAATGCTATCTAATAATATTATTTAAATAATATGAATTATTGGTATGATAATGGGAAATACTATGTATTGATAATTATTGAAACAACAATAATATAAAATATCAACGTAGCAATTATTGAATCAATAAAATAAAATATTGAACAGTAATTACTGTAACAATTATTGAGTAGTGTCTTCTTAAGTAAGAACCAATAATCTAAAAATACTGTGTAATACCGTGTGCTACTGTGCAACCACGCGTATTACTGTATTTTAACCATCGGGTATTTCAACAGTATTAACGGTAACAATTACGTCGTTATTTATAAAAACTCAAACTTATCGTTTTTTTTATCCGACCGTTTTTCGTTATGGGGCCTACAAATGATTGTGCCATCGTACGAATATTCCCCGACAGCAAGAATATTTCACGACCAAACGAATATTTCCCGACAATAATGAATATTTTACAACCACTTGCTTATTTTACAAAATTTGTACATTTCACCCATAACCAAAGCATTATATCAAATTAACACCTTATTTTTTAAAATAATAATTAGAGGAAATTCAATTTTATTTATAAAAAGTTTGGGTCTTACAACCTCCCCTCTTTATGAAATTTCATCCTTAAAATTGACGTACGTATCTGCTGTTTCGAAAAGGTGAGGGTACTTCACTTTCATTTTCGATTCCAACTCCCAGGTCATTTCCTCAATAGCATGGTTCCTCCATTTGACTTGTGGTATAACCTTTGTGCGTAGGACATGCTCCTTCTTATCCAAGATCTTGACATGTACCTCCTCGTACGTTAAATCTTCGGCTATCTCGTCTGGTTCTAATTCAATAATGTGGTTTGGGTCGTCCACATATTTACGTAACATCGATACGTGAAAAATATTATGAACACGCGACATACTTGACGGTAAAGCGAGTCTATAGGCCACAGTTCTTACTCGATCGAGGATTTCAAATGGACCAATAAATCGAAGGTTTAAGCTTTCCTCACATCGCCGATTCTCGCTTTTGGAATAACGACTTTGTTGGGTCTCCAACTTTTAGATTTATTTTGATGATAACAATAATTAGTAAATAAATTAATTAAAAGAGTAGAATCCTCTCCATATGATTTTTATTATAATTGTTTTACTTATCTTATTTACTTTGACCAAAAATATTTTTTAAATCTTATTTAATTGATTTTCTTGATCTTGAAGTTTTAATGTGTTAAATCAATTGGGTCATGTATTGTGGGACAAAAGTCATATGTTGATTATCAAATGTTTATTTGACTGTTTTTGAAAAAAAGATATTTTGATTAAATCATTTTTCACTTATGGGCATCTTCTATTTATTTTCAAATTAATTTTATTATTTAAATATTTCAAAAATTATTGTAAGTTATTTTAAAATTGGGCAACATTATTTTATTACTATATATATATATATATATATATATATATATATATATAACCGTATATATATATATATATATATATTATAAGATATACATATAAATCATGCATGCACATATTATAACATATTATATATATAAACTAAAGCATGCATGCATTTGTTTAATTAATATGTATCATATTTTTTTTATATAATATTTGCATATAACTCTAATATATATATATATATATATATATATATATATATATATATATATAAAGTATATATATATATAAGTAATCATATGAATATGTTATCAATATATATGTTGCATGCAAAGAAAAAGTGTGGTGGCAAAATATTTTTTTTAAGCCGTGTATGCTTTTCAAACATGTGGTCAAAATTGAACATTAAAATTTAAATGCATGTGCTGCCAAATTTTAAGTGATAAAACCGTGTGTGCAAGTGCCACTCATTTTGGGACTAAAGGAAACTCTGTGCGTGTAATTATGCATAACATATAGTCATATACTATATATTAAATATAATAAGGAGTGTACATATATGTAACATGGCTGGCATTTAATCTTATTTGACCAAATTAATGCAAAGCTTTCATAGTGATCATTTATTGCTAGTTGTCAATAAAATGTCCGGGCGGAAATTTGATTTCCGCACCATTTGGCAATCCGCGTGCCTCTTTCTTTCATCCAAACCGTTAATTTCAAATTATCTTCATCCAAACCGTTAATTTCAAATCAGATTTTGAAAATTATCATTTTACCCTTGATTTCAAAAATCTATAAATAAGAGGCTTTTTATTCATTTTCTTTTTATCAATTCACTTTCAAGAAAAGATTATTTCTCTCTAAGAAGTTTTCTCTCTAAGAAGTTTTCTCTCTCTACTTATCAAAGTTCTAATCATTTGAGAAGTGAAAAATTAGTCTAAGCAAATTGAGATAAGTGGTTTAATTTATTTTATTTGAATTATCTCTTACTTATTTATATTTATAGATATACAAATATAAATTGTTATACACAAATCTATACATCTATATTTCATCTATTTATCAAATAAAAAAATACTTGAGCGCCGCAATGTTACGGAGATACACCTCTACGGAGAGTCATTCGAACCGTACGATTTCTTATAGTTTTCAGTAACCTTTTATTGATATTATTTATATAAATATCGTAAAATAGATACGACACTTTATAACTCAAAATAACACTGAGATACTGCTCCAAAAAGAGTAATCATCCGAACCGGATTTGAGAATCGTAGTGATCTATTAAAAATATTTATATAAATATCAATTGTGAAATTATAAATTTTGTCGTACTTAGACGCCGCAAGGCTACAGAGATACACCTCTACCAAGAGGAATTCGAACCGTACGATTCCTTACAGTACTAAGTGACATTATTTATAAAAGTTCACATAATAGATAAAATATTCTTATATATTGTTTGAGTTAAACAATAATATTTGTTATATCAAATATCGCTTAACTGATTTATTTATTATACTTGATATCTGTCATCACAAGTATTTTTTTCATAAATTTGTTTATTTATAAAATACTTGTTGCATAATATAAAAGTTATTTAAACTTTTATTTCACAAACTTAAGTGAATATATCTGCTTAAATAGAAGCATATTTAATTCAAAACTTAAAACAACTTATTTACTTACTTAGAATTATTTTCACTCTAAAAGTTGTTTAAACTTAAAGTGAATTTTCTTTACTCCATAAAGAATAAATATTTCTTTATAAATTTACAATAAATTATATATCTGCTTAAACAGAAGTATTTTTGAGTAAAAGCTAAAATTGACTTATTTGCTTATTCAAGAAGCACTTTTCACACAAAATACAAAAGTTATTTTAACTTTAATAACAGTGCACAATCTACATATTTACTTGCACAGAAGCATTATTTGATCTAAGCACAAATTATTATCTGCTTACAAAGAAGCATATTTTCTCAAGAATAAAAATCTTTGAACTTTTATATATATTTGTTCTTTAATTGATATCTGCTTATTTAAGAAGCATCCATCTGTACTAAATTCTTATTTGTTTATTTGAGAAACATCAATCTATACTAAATTCTTATATGCTTATTTAAGAAGCATATTATTATAAAATCATTTGAAAAAAGGAGAAAAGGTCAGAGTTAGTTTATTTTATGTACCTATGAGAAAGACGAGTAATTCTTCGACCAAGACCAGAGTCTTAGACATGTCAGCGGGAAGTTGGGTCTCTAGTGTACTTGTGAGGTGAGGAAGATGCTATTGTTTCAAGACCAGATCATAAAATAGAACTGAAATCAAAAGAGGTACAACTAAACTTGAGGAGGGAGCGGGGAGATTGCTGTCCAATCACTACTATAAAATAGTAAATAGACAACACTTAAAAGATAATATTTTTATAAAAAAACGTTGTGGTATTTTTTTTACAATATTTTTTAATAAAATATTATAAATACATATAAAAAAACGTTATATATTTATAAAGATAATTTTTGATTTTAAATAGATAACGTTTTTAAAACAAAAACGTTATCTATTCTAAAAACACGGAGAACAAAAAAAAGGCAGAATTGAATTTGAAATTAAAATAAAACGCTAGAATAGATTTCAGTCTCTTGTCTTCTCTCTCACCCCCTACCGATCTGTCCCGATCTCGTCAATTCTGTCCACAATGAGAAACAACTCTCGCCAGCCCTACGCCGTCTCGACAAACACGAACAACAACATCTGGACGACGCCGTCTCTAAACCAGAGGTCCGTCTTCTCTGTTTGATTTTCCCCGCTTCTTCCATGGCTGAACCCTCCAAAACCCTAACCCTAACATCTTCCTATTACCAGACTAGGGCCGCTCACCACGACGTCATCACCAGCGACTGGCTTGCCAAGGTCCAGGCGGCCGTCGACAGCGAACTCGACGGCGTTTCGTCCGAAAATTCGTTGAGGTTGAGCGATTCTGGCAAGCCCTTCAGCGTGATTGACGAGTTCAATAACTGGCGAAAACGGCGATTAGGGCTTTGGCTTTTGTTAATAGGTCCAGTGAGGCTACCACCATGATGGAGCTCGAGATTGAGCTAAAAAAAGCTTCCGATTCTCTCAAGGTATCTAATGAATTTATATTCATTCCCGGTTTGAAATTAGTCAGACAATTATTTTGTTCAGAAAGCTTTAAAATTGGGGCTCGGAGATATTGGTTTTAGATAGATTTAATTCCGTGTCCTCTCGGGTTTGGATTAAATGTTTTATCAATACTATATTCTCTAGGTTCCCTAACTGACAAGCATTTCTAAACATATGATTTTTGTGATATTCATTGTTCTTAGCTATTGTTTATGTTTTGATTGATAACCTTCTGTTTGACATCTGCAGAAGACAAGCTGGAAGAATTTATTTGCTTACATGGGTCCAGGATTTCTTGTTTCTATTACATATATTGACCCTGGAAACTGTAAGATCACTATCTTTAGATTTGCTTGTTGCTACCAAAGATTATGATCCCTCATCCAAGTAAACAATGTATTTACAGATTACAGATGGTAAAATCTTGTGTTTATTTGGCACAGATGGTAACATCTTATGTTTATTTGATTTCTGAATTATAGGATCTTTTAAGGAGAATCTATATAAGGGGAAAAATTCTTTATCAAGAAGATTTTATCTGTTTTATATCTTTTAAACTTCCTCTCATTACATGTCTAGACTCGTATAGTTATTTGCGCTTTGTTGTTAAAGGTCAAACTGTATGTAACAAAAAAAAACTAATGTTTAAAAAAATAAAGGTCTCACTGTATTCATCCTCAGTAACTTCTCTCTGTTTTGCAGTTTAATTTGGATCATATTAGTGGCTTCATGTGCTGCTTTAATTATCCAATCCATGGCAGCAAACCTGGGGGTTGTTACAGGTTTGTGACTTTCATGTTAAATTCTTTATTCACCCGCACGATAATTGAAAATTTCTTAGCTATCATAAAATCTGCTAATGCATTCAATATAGTAACATATACAATTATTTCTATTGTAGGAAAGCATTTAGCAGAGCACTATAGAACTGAATATGAAAAAGGTGCCAAATTTTATCTTATGGATTCTTGCTGAAATTTCTATAATTGCGTGCAACACTCCTGAAGGTACAACTTATGTGATAGAAATTGATTTATTTTGAAATCCTACACTTTTTAGGAGAAAATGTCTACAAATGTTGACTTTTTATGTGATAGAAATTGTTGAACCTTGTATTACTTCATTTTTTATGTGAAAAATCCTGTTCTATGAGGTACCATTTAGGCGGAAATGGCTGCAAACATGAAAAATAATGCCAGAACACATCATATTTCTGAAATCATGCAACTGAATGAAATGATAACCATCAGATTCTCAAAATAATCTTTTAGGCATTTGCATTATCTTCTCTTTTCTGTGCTACTTGTTCTATATCTTCTCTCACTATATGTAAAAGTATCCTGCAATTATGTTGTTAGAATGGTCTGATCAGTTGGAGTATAAGCTGCTATATGCACTTTGAAGATAAACACACATATTTTCAATAGAACTCTAGCCACCCTTAGTAAAGAACTATGAGGTTCCTCATGGTAAGCTGATAGACTTTATATATCTAGCTCTATGGTGTTCATATGCAGAGCATCAACCTTCACACTGTTAACAGGGGAATAAATGTCCATAGCCTTGTACCGAGGCATTAGTGTCATCATCATAATATACAACTCCATAATGATTGTAGTCTTACCGTAAAAGTCTAAAAATTCATACAAGGAGGAATTGTGTGAATGAATGACAATAATTTTTGTGATTTCTCCAAATAGAATAAATTTACTTGCATCAAGTCTTTTAGTATGATGTATTTCAAGGTGGACTTATTAATTGGTATTATGCGTATACATTAGTGACAAAATAATTGACATTGGAAATAATCCTCATCCAACAACTTTATTGAACATACTCACATACATTGAACTCTTGCTTGCTTCTGAAATATGTTGTTATAACTGTTGCTTCTACTTTTTTTCCATGTCCAGTAATTGGAACAGCATTTGCTTTGAACATGTTATTCCATATACCAGTGTGGATTGGTGTTCTTCTCACAGGGCTTAGTACATTGGTTTTACTAGCTTGTACATGCAATAGTATCCTGAGCTTGACATGTATGATTGAAATGTTCCTATCAGTGTTGAGCCACAGCTGAACAATTCACACATAATTAGCATGCCTTGTAAGTTATTGAGTTTTTGTTGCTTGCTATTGTTGTCATTTTTTACTTCTTTGTCTTTCATGATATACTCGTTATATCAACTCAAAATTACATTATTTGCTGACTTATGAACTTATTTGCATGTGCAGGTGCTCCAACATCTTATGCCTTTCTTTTGGCTGCTGCTAATATGTTTTCATATAAGAAATGATAAGTATGCAGTATGTGTGAATTTGAGATGCATATATGGATAGTTTGGTATATATTTTGTAGATGTAGTAATTTGAAACTGTAAACGAATAGTTTTATTGGGATGTATTTTGAATGGTTATACATTTTGGCTTTAAATTTAAATGAGAATTTAGACCTTTTAGCTATATATTATGATATTAGTATATTGCAGGTGCATTGGTAATGTAGGTTAATTATAATTTTTTTTTCTTTTTTTTAATATACAACATTTTAAAAACGTTGTGTAAATGTGCCTAAACGTTGTCTGATATACTAAACAACAACGTTTTGATTCAAAAAACGTTGTGGAATCATACCTATAACGTTTTTAAGCATCTGTTAATTTTTGAAAAATAAATTTACAACGTTTTTTTTCTAAAATATGTTATGTATTGTGTTTAACTATAACGTTTTTAAAACGTTGTGTAAGGGTGTCAAATAGATAACACCTTTAATCACGATGTTTTCTTGACTGAAATCACAACGTTTTTTCTGCGTTGTCTATTTACTGTTTTGTAGTAGTGATTATATAATAGTTGGGAATAGTTGAAAGTTTGTCTGTAAAACTTTGTAAAGGCTTCTCCTCCTGTTGAAGGAGTATTTATTACTGATAGTAATAGGATCTCAAGTCCTGGAGAGGAGCTTGAGACTGGACGTAGCAGCATACTCGGGAAGTATGTTGTGAACCAGACAAATCTCTGTGTATTTTGTGATTGAATTTTTACTATATTGCATATTAATTTCTAACACTGCAAATTAATTATTCAAAAATTCAAAAAAGACCTTAGATAATTTTTAAATCTGTAATAATCTATTCAACCCCCCCTTCTAGATTATTATTGGACTTTCAATTGGTATCAGAGCAGTGCTCTTTAACTTGTTTGTTGAGTAAATACAGGCATACCTAAGAGTAGATCCGTCTATGGCCTACAATGCTACTGGTTGCGGAGAAGTACTATCAATGACCAGACCTCCACTATTTGACGGTACAAACTTTGCCACCTGGAAGAACAGATTCAAAATCTATGCTAAATCACAAGGAATCAAAGTTTGGCTTGCAATAGAACGAAGTGTAAAAGTTTCGACTAAAATCATGGGAGAAAAGATCGTTGAGAAAGATGTTGATGAATTCACTACTGATGATGAAAAGGCTATGAACATTGCATCCATAGCTGAACAAGTGTTGACTAGTGCCTTCATTGAAATAGAATACAAAAGAGTTAGCAATTGCAAGAATGCAAAAGAAATTTGGGAAAAATTGATTCTAACTTATGAAGGAACCAGTCATATCAAAGAAAGTATGAAAGTTTCAAGCAGGAAAAAGGTGAAAAGATCATTTATATGGAAACACGCTTTTTCAGAATCATTGATGAACTGGAACATCTGGGAAAGACATATACAACTAATGAAAAATGGAACAAAAAGAAAAAAGGTGAGCTCAACTAGCCCAGTAAAGAATATTATAACTAAGATAATGTAGAACAAATTATCCTTAGTCCTCAACAGGGAAAAATATGATAGAATACAATAGACAACAAGTTTAGATTAACAACTGCAGCGGAAACAATAATTCATTAGAAGAGTTAAGTAGAGAATGAAGTCTACTATCTTCTATGATTTAAAAGTCCATCATCAATATTTTATCCCTATAACATCAATCAATATACATCTTGAATCAAATATTCATCTTTACACTATGGGCCAAAGATGTTCATTTGTATCACCAGTTGATTATGTTCATCTCAACACCTGTCTATCTTTGCACTACGGGCCAAAGATATTCATCAGGTAATCATTCATCATTGCACTACAGGCCAAAGATATTCATCAAGTATCACCATTTAAGAATGAGGATGATGAAAAATATTTTAAAAAAACGAATCCAGTGATGAGATAAAAAGACAAAGATTAGGGATTCGTACTTTAGATAATCCAAGTTCAAAAATACCCCATAATAAACCATAGTGGAGTAAAATTTAATAATGAAGATCAAAATATGGATACAATCAAATATAGTAATCATAACAGACATCTTGGACAAAGAAGATAAAATTTTATTTTTCTGTGAATAGTGTCGTATTCGTGAATAGTGTCGTATACGTGAATAGTGTCGTATACGTGAATAGTAACCCCAACACAAAAAGGAAAAAATTTTACAAGAAAAATCATACTTCGTGAATAGTGCCGTATACGTGAATAGTAATCTCGACATGAAATGATAAAATTTCACAATAAAATTCATACAAATATTTTGGCATAATAATATTGAAAGAAATAATATCATTTACGAAAAAAATAACATCCCTTACCTCAAAAGAACAGTACTACTGTCTGAAATATCGGATATAATGCTGAAGGAAACTTACACTAAATAGCAACTCTCAAAATATCTAAATACTCATAAAATACACTCAATATTATATATATAGAGAAAAAAAAACTTCAGATTCTGGTGTAATTTTTAATTCTAACTATGTAAGACCCCAACTTTTATAAATAAAGATGAATTTTTTTATAAATATTATTTTTGAATATTATAGAGTAAATTTGATATAATGTTATAGTTGTAGGTAATATTTATAAATTTTACAAAGTACGCAAGTTGTTATATAATATTCGATTGGTCGGGGAATATTCGTTTTAACAGGAAATATTTGTACAACGGCACAATCATTGGTGGACCCCACGACGGAATTATTGTCGGATTGAGAAAACTACAAAAATATTTTATTAAAAATAACGGCAGAAGTTTTACCATTGATACTGTTAAACTACTCGGTAGTAAAAGTACAGTAATACATGTGGTTGCATAGTAACACACGGTATTGATTATTAATGCTTATGTGAGAAGTCACTCAGTTTGATTCAATTATTGTCAGTTAATAATATGAATTATTTAGCGATAATGAAGTTTTGTTTTATTCGTATTATTAACGTAATAAAACAGAAACATCTTTTTATATAAAACAGAATACTTTATTAAAGTTATTCTATAAATAGAATATATTATATTTTATGTAAAAGATTTTTCTTTAAATATGGACCGTCAGATTAAAGTAATCAATCTGGACCGTTCATGGATTAGTTACTATGCATTCTATTTTTCTATAAATAGCAGCTCATTCCTTCATTATTTCTTACGAATTCACTGAACTCTAGAGAGAGAAACTATAGTGAGAACTATAGAGAGAGAGAAGAAAAAATTATTTCGCTACTTAACTACTTCCTTATTTCAGTTCTTCTTTAAAACGGTAAGGGGTGTTATTCTTTCTTATTCATGAAGAAAATTGTTGTTATTCCATTTATTATTATTCTATTGGAATAACCTGTATACGCGGTCTACCCTATACTTGGTGACATTCTTCTATTATTCTGTTGGAACATCCTGTCTATGTGTTTTACACCGGACCTGGTTCCGTTTTTATTATTATTCTGTTGGAACATCCTGTCTGTGTGTTTTACACCGGACCTGGTTCCGTTTTTATTATTATTCTGTTGGAACATCCTGTCTGTGTGTTTTACACCGGACCTAGTTCCATTATTTATTATTCTGTCGAAATATCCTGTCTGTGCGTTTACGCCGGACCTGGTTCTATTATTTATTATTCTGTCAGAATATCCTGTCCGTGCGTTTATGCCGGACCTGGTTCCATTATTTATTATTCTGTGAGAATAACCTGTCTGTGCGGTCTATCGCATGCCGGATGATTTCTGTTGTTATTCCATTCTTTATTATACTCAGTTGGTTAAGTTTTGACTTCTATACTCCATAAAATTAGTGAAATATCCTTGATAATTGCGGTTCATCCAGTATCTTTTCATGAAAATATTCTTCAAAGCATTCTTGAATTTTACTCCACAAAGCAGTATTGTAAGACCCCAACTTATTAATGAATAAAATTAAATTTTCTCTAAATATTATTGTGAATAATAAGGGGTTAATTTGATATAATACTTTGGTTATGAGTGAAATGTGCAAATTTTACAAAATAAGCAAGTGGTTATAAAATATTCATTTTGTCGGGGAATATTCGTTTGGTCGTGGAATATTCTTGCTGTCGGAGAATATTCGTACGACGGCGCAGCCTTGTGGGGGCCCTATAACGGAAAGCGATTGGATGAAGAAAACGACAAGTATAAGTTGTTTATAAATAACGGCGTAGTTGTTACCGTTAATACTGTTGGAATACCCGGTGATTAAAATACAGTAGCACACAGTATTGCATCAATTATTGATTCTTACGTAAGAAGGCACTACTCAATAATTGTTACAGTAGTTACTGTTCAATATTTTATTTTATTGATGCAATAATTATTGCGTTGATATTTTATATTATTGTTGTTTCAATAATTGTTGCTGCACAGTATTTTCCATTATCAGATCAATAATTCATATTATTTGAATAATATTATTAGATAACATTATTGATAATGTCTAGAAAGTTCTGTCTAAGGAGAGGTTTGGTCATCTAATTGCGCGCCAGTAAGGAGAAATCCTTATTGGAAAGCCCATTCTTTCCTGGGAACGGCCTGGTTGTCATAAATGTGATTCTGTAATATTATTTGTGAATAATTAATTATTGATTCATATGATAAGGAAATATTTATTTTATGTGGATATAAATGAGGGATATATTTTTTGTGGTTAAAATGAAGGAGTTAATGTTTAGGTTTTTATCAGTATTTTTGTCGGAATGGAGGTATTAAAAATTAGGGTTTTTGAGATATTTTGCGGGGGTTATAATTTTTAATCCGACCGTTGGATCGTGGTAATTTTTGGATATGTTATACATATATAAGTTGAGTATATGCCCACAAATTTTGAACCGTTAAAAATGAACGTATGATTTATTATGAATTTTACAAGATGACTGATTCAGAAATTGTTGAATTTTCGGAGTTTATCATTTTGATAGAAAATTCTAGAATTGGTGGGCCCCACTTGTGGTTGGTGAAGTAATGTGCTGAATTATATTTCAAATGTGGTGGGTGGAAATAGTAGTAGGTAAAGCCATCAGGTTGCAGGTCAAGCCTACTAAAATTTTCCTATAAATAGAGGGCTAAGTTAGAATTGAAAATCACACCAGAAATAAGTTTTCTCTCTTTCTATCTCTAGATTATTGAGTGTATTTTGTGAGTATTTAGATACTTTGAGAGTTTCTATTCATCAGAGCAAGTTTCTTTTAGCCTTATACCGGTATTCCGACTAGAAGTACTGATATTTTGAGGTAAGGGATATTATTTTCTTCTTAAATGATATTATTTTTTTCAATATCATTATGCTGAAATATTGATATGAGTTTTTATCAAATTTGAAACTTTTTGTGTCGGAGTTACTATTCACGTATACGACACTATTCACGTGTACGGTACTATTCACGAATACGGCACTATTCACCGAAAAATAAAATTTTCTCTTTTTGTCCAAGATGTCTATTATGGTTACTATCTTTGATTGTATCCATGTTTTGATCTTTATTTTTGAATTCTGCTTCACAATTGATTATTATGAAGTATTATTGATCTTGGATAAACTGTTATACGAATCCCTACTATTTGTCCTTCTGTCTCATTGGATTCGTTTTCTTTAAGATATTTTTCATCATCCTCAGTCCTAAATGATGATATTACTGAATATCTTTGGCTTGTAGTGCAAAGATGTATGATTACTTGATGAATATCTTTGGCCTGTAGTGCAAAGATGAATATTTGGATAAAAATGATTATTAATTGATGTTACAGGGATAAAATATTGATGATGGACTTTTAAATCTTAGAAGATAGTAGAATTATTTCTCTACTTGACTCTTCTAATGGTTTGCTGTTTTCGCTGCAGTTGTTGATCTAAAACTTGTTGTCGATTATATTCTATCAGATTTTTCCCTGTTGAAGACTAACGATAATTTGTTGTATATTATCTTAGTCATAATATTCTTTACTGGGCTAGTTGAGCTCACCCTTTTCCTTTTTGTTCCATTTTTCTTCTCAGGAGGTGAGAACATAGCAGGATCTAGTCGGGATATGGAGTGATGGTTCTAGAAAGATGTTTTAGCAGTACTCACTATTTCTATAAAATAGTGTTTGAATAATTATAATGAGGATTTATTTGAGTGTGGATATTGTCCAGAAGACAATATTTGTATTTAAACTCACAGTATGTGTTGTCGTATTTTGCACGATAATTATATTATTGAAATTGTAGTTTGCTTTCTGTACCATGTATTTGGCGACTCAGAATAGGTTGGATGGAATGGACCTATTTTGGGGGCGTCACAGTTGGTATCAGAGCTTAGGGATATGATCCCTGGCTGAGATGTGAAACAAGAACTAGGAGGAGAGAGACGGGGAATTCCTTCGCTAGTATGACCTGACTAAGTTTATTTGTTATTTATTTGGTCGGTCAGAGTATAGGGATAATATATGACATGACTATTAACCCTTGTTTTATGGCAGTATTTAAGAATGGCAGCTGAGAACGTTAATAATGGAGTAAATCAGAACGTGGAGACACCTTTGATCACCACCCAGGGAAACGTGCAACAGGAAGCAATATTCCTCCTGTAAACAACGTTACCGAGCAAACGATGAATGATAGAATGTTTAGGAGCTTTTTGCAGTTCATGCAAAATCAGACGAGGGAGACTCGTGTACAGAATACTGGTGGAAATGATAGCAATGCGCGGCTTGTCACAGCCAAGCAGTTTAAAGAGTTGGGACCACCCGAATTTAAGGAAAAGCCGGATCCAATCATGGCAGAAACATGGGTCAAGCAAATTACCAAGATATTCGATGTCTTGGGATGCACGGAGGAACAGAAGGTTCCATTCGCCACCTTTATGTTCCGTGGCGAGGCAGACTACTGGTGGGAGTCTGTGAAACGTACCCATCCAGCCGCACTCAGCATGTCTTGGGAGACATTTCAGAAACTGTTCAATGACAAGTACTTTCCTGAAAGTATTCGCCATATGAAGGAGGTGGAGTTTATTAGACTGGAGTAGAACAACATGACGGTGTCCCAGTACGAGGAGAAGTTTGCAGAGTTGTCCAGGTTTGCACCTCATTTGGTGGAGAATGAGGAACGTATGACGCGGATATTTCTGAGAGGTTTGAAACCCGGCATACGTCAATATCTCATTTCTCATAAATTTTTTCTCTATTCAGATGTTGTCAACAGGGCTCAATTATTAGAGTGAGATAACGAGTACGGTCAACCGAGGGACCACAACCAGGATCATACCGGTGACGGCAGTCATCGAAGCAATGAAAACCAGCAGGGAGGAAAACATTCGGACAAAAGCGGTAACCACTCTGGTGGTAATCGTGGTCGTGATAATAGAAGGAGCGAGTCGGGAGGAGATTTCAAGAAGAGAAGGTACAACAATGATAACGTGAAGACGTCAGCACAAACATCAACTGTTTCTAGGGGAGGAGAACGACCACCGGTTGTATGTTTCAAATGTGGGAAAGAGGGACATATCAGCCCAAACTGCCCACAACAATCTAAGGTATGTTATAACTGTAGAAATGAGGGTCATATAGCTCGAGAGTGTTCTGTAGAAAAACCAAGTTCAGCGGGGACGGTGACTCAAAAAGCTGTCCCAAAAAAGTCAAAGTCAACGGTTCCTGGAAGAGCGTTTTTCGTAACTGGTCAGAATGCGAGGAACCCGAACGAAGTTAGCACGGGTTAGTTAATTATAAATTTTTGCGAAGTTTATACCTTACTAGATACCGGTTCTACCCATTCTTTTATCTCTCCTGCTTATACTCAACGTTTAAACTTGATTCCGGAGAAGTTAAACTTTGACCTGTCTGTGGAAACTCCGTTAGGAGAAACTTTCATCACATCCACTGTTTATAAATCTTGTTTGATCCAAGTTGGCACCATCACATTACCTGTTGACCTTATCTCTTTAAAGATACTTACTTTTGATGTGATTTTAGGAATCGATTGGTTAACTACTCATCATGCCAAAATTGATTGCTTTCGTAAGGTTGTTAGTTTTCATATTCCTAAGCAACCTGTTATTCAAATTCAAGAAACCAAACCATTGAAGTCAAACTCTTTCATATCAAGCCGTAAAGTCATTCGTTTATTGAAAAACGGATGTCAAGCTTTCTTAGCTATGTTATGGACTTGAACAAAAATACGTCAGAATTGAATGATATTTCTGTTGTTAGTAAAATCCCTGACGTATTTCCTGAAGAATTTCTTGGCCTACGCGTGATATTGAATTTTGTATCATCTTTGAATCTGGTACAAAACTCACTTCTAAAATCTCATATCGAATGGCTCCTATTGAACTTCAGGAGTTAAAAACCCAGCTATAGAAGTTGGTACCCGAGCCTCTATCTGGTGACTTCCTTTGTGGAATGCACCAAAGACAAACTCTCCGTAGGGGACGCCATATTCGTGCGGTAGTAAACTGATAAGTGTTATTGTGACGTACTATCCAAGATTGAGATATGAGTCACAGTTGAGAGCAACCTAAGTCATTAATCGAAATACATAGCTTTCTAGGCTTAGCTGGTTATTATCAGAGATTTGTAAAAGGATTTTCTCGAATCGCTACTCCATTAACTCAGCTGACTCGAAAAGATACAAAATTCGTATGGAGTGAGGAATGCGAGAAGAGTTTACAGGAACTCAAGAGGAGACTTATTTCGGCACCTGTTCTGACAATACCATCTGGTTCGGATGCATTTGTTATCTACAGCGATGCTTCAGGCAAAGGGTTAGGATGTGTTCTCACGCAACATGGAAAAGTCATAGCCTATGCCTCGCGACAACTCAAAGAATATGAGAGGAATGATCCTACTCATGATTTGGAGTTGGCAGCAGTCGTTTTTGCGTTGAAGATTTGGAGACACTATCTGTATGGGGAGAAAGTGGAGATCTATACGGATCATAAAAACCTCAAATATTTCTTCACCAAAAAGGAACTCAACATGCGGCAGCGACGCTGGCTCGAGCTGTTGAAAGATTACGATCATACCATCCAATATCATCCTGGAAAAGCAAACGTAGTAGCTGATGCATTGAGTAGAAGATCATATGCGGGTACGAGTGCAATGTTGTTAATACAAAGACCCGTTTTGTATGACTTGCAAAGGATGGAGATAGAGATGAAGGCTCCAAGTACCCACATGATGATATCAAATATACGAGTAGAACCGACTTTAATCGATAAAGTTAAAGCTGCTCAAGCTACAGACATGGAGCTGATGCGTATGAAGAAGAAAGTGCAAGAAGGTGCTATTCCAGAAACAAGAATCGATGAAGAAGGAATACTTCGAGTCAACTTTAGACTTTGTGTTCCTAACGATTTTGACTTGAAGCATAGAATAATGATGAAGGCACACAACACGTCGTTTGCAATCCATCCTGGGAGTACCAAAATGTATCACGATCTTCGACATACATTTTGGTGGAGCAATATGAAAAGAGAGATCGCGGAGTTTATCTCGAGATGTTTAACTTGTCAACGTGTAAAAGCGGAGCATCAAGTACCAAAGGGTCCATTGCAACCACTTAAGATTCTGAAATGGAAGTGGGAACACATTACTATGAATTTTGTTACGGGTCTTCCCAAGGTTTCTCAAGGCATAGATGCGATTTGGGTTATTGTTGATAGATTAACCAAGTCCGCTCATTTCTTGCCGATACGTGAGACTTATTCCCTTGAACGTCTTGCTAGTATGTACGTGAACGAGATTGTGAGATTGCATGGCATGCCAGTATCCATAGTTTCGGATCGTGACCCAAGATTCACTTCACGATTTTGGGTTAGCTTGCAGAAAGCTATGGGCACGGATTTACGATTCAGTTCGGCATACCATCCTCAAACGGACGGACAATCAGAGAGGACTATTCAAACTCTTGAAGATCTACTAAGACTTTGTGTCCTAGATCTCAAAGGGAGTTGGGATAAGTACCTACCATTGGTGAAATTCTCCTACAACAACAGTTATCAGGCGAGCATAGGTGTGGCTCCATTCGAGGCGTTGTATCGAAGAAAATGTCATTCTCCAGTATGCTGGGACGAGGTGGGTGAAGCAACATTGTTGGGACCAGAGTTGGTACACATTACTACAGAGAAGATCCAAATGATTCGACAACGTATACAAATGGCACAAGATCGACAAAAGAGTTATGCGGATCTTCATCGGAAGGACGTGGAATTTAATATTGGGGATCATGTATTGTTACGTGTTGCACCATGGAAGGGAGTTACAAGATTTGGGAAGAGAGGAAAGCTCAATCCAAGATTTGTGTGTCCATTTGAGATTCTTGAGCGAATAGAAAATGTGGCATATAGACTCGCATTACCTCCAAGTATGTCTCGTGTTCATAATATTTTTCACATATCTATGCTTCGTAAATATGTTAAAGACCCGAACCACATTATTGAGTTAGAACCAGACGAGATAGCTGAAGATTTAACGTACGAGGAGGTACCTGTTAAGATCTTGGATAGGAAAGAGCATGTCCTACGCACGAAGGTTATACCACAAGTTAAGGTTTTGTGGAGAAACCATGCTATTGAAGAAATGACCTGGGAGTTGGAATCAGAAATGAAAGCGAGGTATCCTTACCTTTTTGAAACATCAGGTACGTACGTCAATTTCGAGGACGAAATTTCATAAGGAGGGGAGGTTGTAAGACCTCAACTTATTAATGAATAAAATCAAATTTTCTCTAAATATTATTGTGAATAATAAGGGGTTAATTTGATATAATACTTTGGTTATGGGTGAAATGTGCAAATTTTACAAAATAAGCAAGTGGTTATAAAATATTCATTTTGTCGGGGAATATTCGTTTGGTCGTGGAATATTCTTACTGTCGGGGAATATTCGTACGACGGCGCAGCCTTGTGTGGGCCCTATAACGGAAAGCGATTGGATGAAGAAAACGACAAGTATAAGTTGTTTATAAATAACGGCGTAGTTGTTACCGTTAATACTGTTGGAATACCCGGTGGTTAAAATACAGTAGCACACGGTATTGCACCAATTATTGATTCTTACGTAAGAAGGCACTACTCAATAATTGTTATAGTAGTTACTGTTCAATATTTTATTTTATTGATGCAATAATTGTTGCGTTGATATTTTATATTATTGTTGTTTTAATAATTGTTGCTGCACAGTATTTTCCATTATCAGGTCAATAATTCATATTATTTGAATAATATTATTAGATAACATTATTGATAATGTCTAGAAAGTTCTGTCTAAGGAGAGGTTTGGTCATCTAATTGCGTGCCAGTAAGGAAAAATCCTTATTGGAAAGCCCCCTCTTTCCTGGGAACGGCCTGGTTGTCATAAATGTGATTCTGTAATATTATTTGTGAATAATTAATTATTGATTCATATGATAAGGAAATATTTATTTTATGTGGATATAAATGAGGGATATATTTTTGTGGTTAAAAATGAAGGAGTTAATGTTGATGTTTTTATCAGTATTTTTGTCGGAATGGAGGTATTAAAAATCAGGATTTTTGAGATATTTTACGGGGGTTATAATTTTTAATCCGACCGTTGGATCATGGTAATTTTTGGATATGTTATACATATATAAGTTGAGTATATGCCCACAAATTTTGAACCGTTAAAAAATGAACGTATGATTTATTATGAATTTTACAAGATGACTGGTTCAGAAATTGTTGAATTTTCGGAGTTTATCATTTTGATAGAAAATTCTAGAATTGGTGGGCCCCACTTGTGGTTGGTGAAGAAATGTGCTGAATTATATTTCAAATGTGGTGGGTGAGAATAGTAGCAGGTAAAGCCATCAGGTTGCAAGTCAAGCCTACTAAAATTTTCCTATAAATAGAGGGCTAAGTTAGAATTGAAAATCACACCAGAAACAAGTTTTTTCTCTTTCTCTCTCTAGATTATTGAGTGTATTTTGTGAGTATTTAGATACTTTGAGAGTTTCTATTCATCAGAGCAAGTTTCTTTCAGCCTTATACCGGTATTTCGACCAGAAGTACTAATATTTTGAGGTAAGGGATATTATTTTCTTCTTAAATGATATTATTTTCTTCAATATCATTATGCTGAAATATTGATATGAGTTTTTATCAAATTTAGAACTTTTTGTGTCGGAGTTACTATTCACGTATACGGCACTATTCACGTGTACGGTACTATTCACGAATACGACACTATTCACCGAAAAATAAAATTTTCTCTTTTTATCCAAGATGTCTATTATGGTTACTATCTTTGATTGTATCCATGTTTTGATCTTTATTTTTGAATTTTGCTTCACAATTGATTATTATGAAGTATTATTGATCTTGGATAAACTGTTATACGAATCCCTACTATTTGTCCTTCTGTCTCACTGGATTCGTTTTCTTTAAGATATTTTTCATCATCCTCAGTCCTAAATGATGATATTACTGAATATCTTTGGCCTGTAGTGCAAAGATGTATGATTACTTGATGAATATCTTTGGCCTGTAGTGCAAAGATGAATATTTGGATAAAGATGATTATTAATTGATGTTACAGGGATAAAATATTAATGATGAACTTTTAAATCTTAGAAGATAGTAGAATTCTTTCTCTACTTGACTCTTCTAATGGTTTGTTGTTTCCGCTGCAGTTGTTGATCTAAAACTTGTTGTCGATTATATTCTATCAGATTTTTCCCTGTTGAAGACTAATGATAATTTGTTGTATATTATCTTAGTCATAATATTCTTTACTGAGCTAGTTGAGCTCACCCTTTTCCTTTTTGTTCCATTTTTCTTCTCAGGAGGTGAGAACATAGCAGGATCTATTCGGGGTATGGAGTGATGGTTCTAGAAAGATGTTTTAGCAGTCCTCACTATTTCTGTAAAATAGTATTTGAATAATTATAATGAGCATTTATTTGAGTGTGGATATTGTCCAGAAGACAATATTTGTATTTAAACTCACAGTATGTGTTGTCGTATTTTGCACGACAAATGTATTATTGAAATTATAGTTTGCTTTCTGTACCATGTATTTGGCGACTCAAAATAGGTTGGATGGAATGGACCTATTTTGGGGGCGTCACAAGTATCATGTTGACAATTTGGACGTTGTTAATTCTTGGATAAATTAATTCTTGAACTTGTTTTATTGAATTCTTATATCATTGTCATCATCCTCATGTTTATAAAATGTTGAAAGTCATCTGTGGCCTGTAGTGCATAGATGGACTTGGTATGATTATGACCAGGGATTATTCGGTGTAATCATGACCGTAATGTTACAAATGATGTGGTAAAAGTCCTCATTGGCCCGTAGTGCATTGATGGACAGTTGTTGGCATGATCATGACCATTAATGAATATACGAATATCCTTGGCCGTAGTGCAGGGGTGATTCGATGATGTGGATTATTTTATTAAGCTGAGTCTCAGCGATCAAAGTGTTGAAAAATCTTTTAAATCATAAAAGATAGTAGAGTTTATTTTCTACTTGACTCTTTTAATGGATTGCTTATTCCGCTACAGTTAAACTTGATGTCTATTGTATTTTATCAGTTTAACATTGTTGAAGGCTAATGATAATTTATTTTGCATTATCTTAGTCATAATATTTCTTACTGGGCTAGTTGAGCTCACCCTTTCTTTCACTGTTCTCTTCAGGAAATGAGAATGTTGCTGGGGCAAGTCGGAGAATGGAGTGATGGTCCGAATGATAGTATTAGTTAGTAGTCCTCACTATTCTATGTAATAGTGTGTTAATAAATGTAATGAGAACTCCTTTTGAGTATGAATACTCTCTAGTAGACAATATTTGTATTCAAACTCACAGTTTATGTTTTGTCATATTGTACACGACAGTTATATTATTAAGTTGTATTTGAATTTTGTACCTTGTATCTGACTACTCAAGATGGGTGATGTATACCTATTTTGGGGTGTCACAAACTAAGCACCCTATTTATAAGAAAATGCTAGAACGTCAAAGCAGACTAACCTGCTACCTACCTGATGACTTTACCTACTACTATTCACGTCCACTACTTTTGAAATAAAATTTTAACACATTTTTTACCAACTAAAAGTGGGGCCCACCCATTCTAGAAAATTTCTAAATTTTTTTAAATTTAAGTATTAATCAGCAATTTCAATAATTCATAATAAATAGCCATTTTATCAGATAAATTCAAATCTCATGTCTATTTTATAAGAAATTTAATTCTCTACAACTTTGTAGAAGAAAGTTTTTTCAAATTCAAAACAAAAAATGTCTAAAATTCACATACGGATGATTTTAAATACCTCTATTCTGACAAAATACTCATAAAATACCTCAATATTTAATCATTCATTTATATCCACATAAAAATAAATATTTTTTTATCATATAAATTAATAATTAATTATTCACAAATAATATTACAGAATCACAATTATGACAATCAGGTCGTTCCTAGGAAAGAGGGGACTTTCCGATAAGGATTTCTCCTTACTGGCGCGCAATTAGATGACCAAACCTCTTTCCTTAGACAGAACTTCCTTAAACATTGTCAACAATGCTATCTAATAATATTATTCAAATAATATGAATTATTGATATGATAATGGAAAATATTGTGTAGTGACAATTATTGAAACAACAATAATATAAAATATCAACGTAGCAATTATTGAATCAATAAAATAAAATATTGAACACTAATTACTATAACAATTATTGAGTAGTGACTTCTTACGTAAGAACCAATAATCTAAAAATATTGTGTATTACCGTGTGCTATTGTGCAACCACGCGTATTACTGTATTTTAACCACCGGGTATTCCAACAGTATTAACGGTAACAATTACGTCGTTATTTGTAAAAACTCAAACTTGTCGTTTTCTTCATCCGATCGTTTTTCGTTATGGAGCCCACAAATGACTGCGCCATCGTACGAATATTTTCCGACAGCAAGAATATTCCATGACCAAACGAATATTCCCCGACAACAATGAATATTTTATAACCACTTGCTTAATTTGAAAAATTTGCACATTTCACCCATAACTAAAGTATTATATCAAATTAACACCTTATTATTCAAAATAATAATTAGAGAAAATTCAATTTTATTTATAAAAAGTTGGGGTCTTACACTTATCATCTATAGCTAGGGTCAGGATTGTAAGACCACAATTTTTTATGAATAAAATCGAATTTCCTCTATTTATTATTTTGAAATAGTAAGGGATTGATTTGATTAACGTGATTAGTTTTGGGTAAAATGTACAAATTTTGCAAAGTAAGCAAGTGGTTATAAAATACTCATTGTTGTCGGGAAATATTCGTTTGGTCGTGAAATATTCTTGCTGTCGGGGAATATTCGTACGACGACACAGCCATTTGTGGGCCCCATAATGAAAAACTGTCGGATGAAGAAAACGACAAGTATGAGTTTTTTTAAAATAACAGCGTAGTTGTTACCGTTAACACTGTTGGAATACTTGGTGCAAAGATGGACAGGTGTTGAGATGAACATGACCAACTGGTGATACAAATGAATATCTTTGGCCCGTAGTGCAAAGATAAATATTTGATTCAGGATGTATATTGATTGATGTTACAGGAATAAAATATTGATGATGGACTTTTAAAGCATAGAAGATAGTAGACTTCATTCTCTACTTAACTCTTCTAATGAATTGTTATTTTCGCTGCGAATATTGATCTAAAACTTGTTATCAATTATATTTTATCTGATTTATTGAAGGCTAACGATAATTTGTTCTAATTTATCTTAGTCATAATATTATTTAATTATTGAGCTAGTTGAGCTCACCCTTTTCTTTTTTATTCCATTTTTTTTTTAGGTTGCGAGAACATAGCGGGAACTAGTCGGGGTGTGGAGTGATGTTTCAAGTCAGTTGTTTTTGTAGTCCTCACTATTTTGTAAAATAGTGTATCAATAATTGTAATGAGGACTTATTTGAGTTTGGATATTGTCTAGAAGATAATATTTATATTTAAACTCACAACTTATGTGTTGTCGTATTTTGTACGATAATTGTAATAGTGAAGTTGTAGTTATTTTTTGTACCATGTATTTGGTGACTCAGAATGGGTTGTGTGGACCTATTTTGAGGGCGTCACAAGGATCGTCGTTATAAACGTTAATGATCGTCGATAATGGCTTTAGCAATGACTTTCCTTGAAGTCAAGGACACAGTCTTAATAAATCTTCTAGAGTTTGAATAGTCCTCTTTGATTGTCCGTCCGTCTGAGGATGATATGTCGAACTAAATCGTAAATCCGTGCCCATAGCTTTTTGTAAGCTAACCCAAAATCGTTAAGTGAATCTTGGGTCTCGGTCAGAAACTATGAATACTGGCATACCATGCAGTCTTACAATCTCGTTTATGTATATACGAGCAAGACGTTCAAGTGTATAAGTTTCTCGCATCGGTAAAAAATGAGCAGACTTGGTCAATCTATCAATAATGACCCAAATCGCATCAATACCTTGAGAAACCTTAGGAAGACCGGTAACGAAATCCATGGTAATGTGCTCCCACTTCCATTTTGGAATTTCAAGTGGTTGCAATGGACCTTTTGGTATTTGATGCTCCGCCTTGACTCGTTGACAAGTTAGACACCTTGAGATAAACAGCGCTATCTCTCGATTCATATTGCTCCACCAAAATGTATGACGAAGATCATGATACATTTTGGTACTCCCATGATGGATTGCAAACGGTGTGTTGTGTGCCTCCATCATGATTTTATACTTTAAATCAGGGTCGTTAGGAACACAAAGTCTGGAGTTGACTCGAAGTATTCCTTCTTCATCGATTCTTGCTTCCGGCATAGCACCTTCTTGCACTTTCTTCCTCAATCCCATCAGCTCCAAGTCTGTAGCTTGAGCAGCTTTTACTTTATCGATTAAAGTCGGTTCTACTCGTATATTCGCCATCATCACATGGGTCCCTGGAGTCTTTAACTCTATCTTCATCCTTTGTAAGTCACACAAAATGGGCCTTTGTATTGACAATATCGCACTCGTACTTGCATATGATCTTCTACTCAATGCGTCAGCTACCACGTTCGCTTTTCTAGGATGGTATTGAATGGTATGATCATAATCTTTCAACATTTCAAGCCAACGTCGTTGACGCATGTTGAGTTCCTTTTGAGTGAAAAAATATTTGAAGCTTTTATGATCCGTAAAGATCTCCATCTTCTCCCCATACAAGTAATGCCTCCAAATTTTAAGTGCAAAGACAACAACTGCCAACTCTAGATCATAAGTAGGATAATTCCTCTCATATTCCTTGAGTTGTCTTGATGCATAGGCTATGACTTTTTCATGTTGTATTAGAACGCATCCCAATCCTTTACTCGAAGCATCACTGTAGATGACAAATCCCTCCGAGCCAGATGGTATTGTTAGAACAGGTGCTGAAATGAGTCTCCTCTTGAGTTCTTGAAAACTCTTCTCACATTCTTCGCTCCAGCCGAACTTTGTATCTTTCCGAGTCAGCTGAGTTAGTGGAGTAGCGATTCGAGAAAATCATTCCACGAATCTCCGTTAATAACCAGCTAAACCGAGAAAGCTACGTACTTCGGTTACTGATTTAGGTTGCTCCCAGCTTTGAATAGCTTCAATCTTTGCCGGGTCAACAGATATTCCACGACTTGATACTACGTGCCCAAGGAATGCTACCTCCTCCAGCCAGAACTCGCATTTCACTTGACATAAAGCTTGTATTCACGAAGCTTTTGGAGTACCAGCCTCAAGTGTTGCTCATGATCTTCACGTCTTTTGGAATAAATAAGGATGTCATCAATAAAGACGACCACAAAGTGATCCAAATATTCCTTGAATACCCGGTTCATCATATCCATGAAGGCAGCAGGAGCATTAGTCAATCCAAAGGACATGACTAGGAATTCATAATGTCCGTACCGAGTTCTGAAAGCCGTCTTTGAAATATCCTCAGTTCTAACCTTTAGCTGATGATATCCAGAACGAAGATCGATCTTTGAAAAGAATTGTGCTCCTTGTAACTGGTCAAACAGATCATCAATACGTGGCAATGGGTACCTGTTTTTGATGGTGACATGATTCAACTTCCGATAATCAATACAAAGTCACATACTTCCATCTTTCTTCTTCACGAATAGAACAGGAGCACCCTAAGGAGAAGTACTAGGGCGAATAAAGCCAATATCTAACAATTCCTGCAGTTAGATCTTTAACTTCTGAAGTTCAATAGGAGCCATTCGATATGGGGCTTTGAAAATAGGTTTTGTACCGGGTTCAAGGTCGATACAAAATTCAATTTCACGCTCTGGGGGTAGGCCAGGAAGTTCTTCAGGGAATACGTCAGGGAATTTATTAACAATAGAAATATCATTCAAAATTGACGTATTTTTGTTTAGATCCGTGACATGAGCTAAGAAAGCTTGACATCCGTTTTTCAATAAACGAATAGCGTTATGGCTTGAGATGACAGCGATTGATTTTAATGGTTTGGTTGCTTGAATTCGCATAATAGGTCGATTAGGAATATGAAAGCTAACAACCTTACGAAAACAATCAATTTTTGCATGATGAGTAGTTAACCAATCAATCCCTAGAATCACGTCAAATGCAAGTATTTTTAATAAAATCAGATCGACAGGTAATGTGTGGGTACCAACTTGAACCAAACAAGACTTATAAACCGTGGATGTCATGAAGGTTTCTCTCAATGGAGTTTCAACAGATAAGTCAAAGTCTAATTTCTCCGGAGTCAAATTTAATCGATGAGCGCAAGTAGGAAAAATAAAAGAATGGGTAGAACTGGTATCAAATAAAGCATAAACTTCGTTAGAGTTTATGATAAGCTTACACGTGATGACCTCATTCGGGTTCCTTGCTTTCTGGGAGGTCACAACAAACGCTCTCCCTTGCACTACCGGTTTTGACTTTTCTGGGACGGCCTTTGGTGCCTCCATCCTGGCTGAACTTATTTTTGGTAAACGATAAAAATCGAACTAAATGACTTTCTCTTCCACAATTACAATATGCTTTAGACGACATCACGCAGTTTTGACTGATGTGCCTCTCCCCTCCGTATTTGAAACATATGATAGGTTGTCGTTCTCCTTCCTTAACAACGGGTGCTGGTGCTGACGTCTTTCCATCATTGTTGAATCTCCTCTTCTTGAAATGACCATTCTTATTGTTTTGGCCCTGATTACCACCGAAATGGTTACCATTTCTGGCCTGTTGATTCCTACCACGCTTGTTGTCACTGCTTCGATGACTGCTCTCACTGGTATTATCATTTTGCCGACTGCTCTCTTTTGGTTGCGTTGACTCGTTATCGCGCTCCACTAACTGAGCCCTATTCACAATATCTGAATACAAACACAGTTTATGAGAAATAAGATGTTGACGTATCTCAGGTTTCAAATCTCGCAAAAACATTCGCGTCATTCGCTCTTCATTATCTACCAAGTGGGACGCAAACCGGGACAACTCAGCAAATTTAGCCTCATACTGCGACACGGTCATATTATTCTGCTCCAATTTGATGAACTCCACCTCCTTCATGTGTCGAACACTTTCGAAAAAGTATTTGTCATTGAACAGCTCTTGGAACTTCTCCCAAGACATCTTCAGTGCGGCAGGTTGAGTACGCTTAATCGATTCCCATCAGTAATCTGCCTCTCCTCGCAACATAAAGGCGGCAAAGGGAACCTTTTGCTCCTCGGAGCATCCCAAGACATCAAATATCTTGGTGATCTGCTTTATCCATATTTCCACTATAAGTGGTTTTGGCTCTCCCTTAAATTCCGGTAGTCCCAGCTCCTTGATCTGTTTAGCGGTGACCGTCCGAGAGTTTTCAGTGTTTCCACCTACATTTTGAACAGGAGCCGCTCTCGCCTGCTGTTTCATGAACTGCATAAAGCTTCTGAACATTCCATCATTCATCACTTGGTCAGTATTAATGTTTGCATGAGGATTGTCGTCTTCCTGATGTACATTATCCCTATTATTGATATGTGGTGAATCAACAGTCGCCCTTGCTCCATTGCTATTCTCAACATTCTCGGATGCCATTTTCAAATACTACCACAAAACAAAAGTTAATTGATATGTCATATATTATCCTTATATTCTGACCGACTAATTAAATACCATGCAAATAAACTTAGGTAGGTCATACTAGCGAAGGAATTCCCCGTCTCTCCCCTCCTAGTTCTATTCTCACATATTAGCCAGAGATCATATCCCTAAGCTTTGATACCAACTGTGACGACTCCAAAATTAGGTATACATCACCCATCTTGGGTCGTCAGATACATGATACATAATACAAATACAACTTACTAATACAACTGTCGTGTACAATACGACAAAACATAACTGTGAGTTTGAATACAATTATTGTCTACTAGAGACTATACAAACTCAAAAGGAGTCATCATTATAATTATTGTCACACTATTTAACAGAATAGTGAGGACTACTAATACTATCATCTGGTCCATCACTCCGTTCCCCGACTCGTCCCAACTATATTTTCATTTCCTGAAGAGAACAGTGAAAGAAAGGGTGAGCTCAACTAGCCCAGTAAAAAATATTATGACTAAGATAAAGCAGAATAAATTATCATTAGCCTTCAACAGTGTTAAACTGATAAAATATAACGAACATCAAGTTTAACTGCAGCGGAACAAACAATCCATTAAAAGAGTCAAGTAGAAAATAAAATCTACTATCTTCTATGATTTAAAAGGTTTTTCAACACTGTTATCGCTGGGACTCAGCTTAATAAAATAATCCACATCATCGAATCACCCCTGCACTACGGCCAAGGATATTCGTGTATTCATTAATGGTCATGATCATGCCAACAACTGTCCACCATTGCACTACGGGCCAATGAGGACTTTTACCACATCATTTGTAACATTACGGTCATAATTATACCGAATAATCCCTGGTCATAATCATACCAAGTCCATCTATGCACTACAGGCCACAGATGACTTTCAACATTTTATAAACATGAGGATGATGACAATGATATAAGAATTCAATAAAACAAGTTCAAGAATTAATTTATCCAAGAATTAACAACGTCCAAATTGTCAACATGATACTGCTTTGTGGAGTAAAATTTAAGAATGCTTAGAAGAATATTTTCATGAAAAGATACAGGATGAAACACAATTATCAAGGATATTCCACAAATTTCATGAAGTATAGAAGTCAAAACTTAACCAACTGAGTATAATAAAGAATGGAATAACAAAAGAAATCACCATGCATGCGATAGACCGAACAGACAGGTTATTCCAACAGAATAATAAATAATGGAACCAAGTCCGGTGTAAACCGCACAGACAGGATATTCCAACAGAATAATAATAAAAACGGAACCAGGTCTGGTGTAAAACACACAGACATGATGTTCCAACAGAATAATAATAAAGACGGAAGCAGGTCCGGTGTAAAACACACAGACAAGATGTTCCAACAGAATAATAGAAGAATATCACCAAGTATAGGGTAGACCGCGTATACAGGTTATTCCAACAGAATAATAAGAAATGGAATAACAACAGTTCTCTTCATGAATAAGAAAGAATAACACCCCTTACCGTTTTAAAGAAGAACTGAAATAAGGAAGTAGTTAGCAGAATACTTTTCTTCTCTCTCTCTATAGTTTCTCTCTATAGTTTCTCTCTCTAGAGTTCAGTGAATTCGTAAGAAATAATGAAGGAATTAGCTGCTATTTATAGAAAAATAGAATGAATAGTAACTAATCCATGAACGGTCCAGATTGATCACTTTAATCTGACGGTCCATATTTAAAGAAAAATCTTTTAAATAAAATATAATATATTCTATTTATAGAATAACTTTAATAAAGTATTCTGTTTTATATAAAAAGATGTTTCTGTTTTATTATGTTAATAATACGAATAAAACAAAATTTCATTATCGCTAAATAATTCATATTATTAACTGACAATAATTGAATCAAACTGAGTGACTTCTCACATAAGCATTAATAATTAATTCCGTGTGCTACTATGCAACTACCGAGTAGTTCAACAGTATCAATGGTAAAACTTCTGTCGTTATTTTTAATAAAATATTTTTGTTATTTTCTCAATCCGACAATAATTCTGTTGTGGGGTCCACCAATAATTGTGCCGTTGTACGAATATTCCCTGTTAAAACGAATATTCCCCGACCAATCGAATATTATATAACAATTTGCGTACTTTGCAAAATTTATAAATATTACCCACAACTATAACATTATATCAAATAAACTCCATAATATTCAAAAATAATATTTATAGAAAATTATCTTTATTTATAAAAGTTGAGGTCTTATAAAAAACCCTAAAAAGAAAGAGAGTTATTATATATACAAGGTGAAGAGAGAGAAAAAGGAGGAAATATTAAAATAAGAGAGTTATTATTTTTTTTTATTTTTATATATTAATGACGTCATTGAGTCAATAACAGTTCGACCACTGATTGGACGAGTGACTTATCCACCAAGTATTTTTTCGATTAACGTTCTGAATTTAAAAACATTGTTAAACAGTCCAAACGATTAATCTTTAAAGATTAAATCAAATCAGCTGATCAGCAAAACAGACTAATCATAATAAAAAAATGGCAAATATTATAATTACTTCTGATATACAAAAAATAAAATATCAATATAATTTGCAAATCTGACTAATTATTAAACAAGAAACCGTATAAGAACAAGTCGCTATAAATCATCGGTCAAATTCGAACATATCTATCTATCTATCATCACCGATAATTGCGCAAAAATTAAAAAGATCATTAGTACGGATAACATATAATTCCACACAATGGAAAAAATTAAGATACCACAATTAAATTAATTAGAGACGAGAAAGAAATTTTTTCAAATATTTTTTAAAATAAAAAATCACTCAATCCCATATAGAGAGGAACACAAAAGCACATCAGACAAAAAAATAATAATTATATAGATCCATTGCATTTAATGAGGTTGTATGTTTAGTTACAATTTTGCCCTGGTATTTGAATAAAATTGTAGTAGTAATAAAGTAGAAAGAAATGAGGAATTTTATTTTATTCTATTTTTGTTTTTGGAATTATAATTATTATCACCTTCACCGAAATATTTAAAGGAAACTGCTGCAGTCTTGTATTGCGTAGGGTTTTATTTTATAAGCATACTAATATACAGAGGCGCCTCGCTGTGGGGCGTGGCCGTGCTGCTGCAGTGCTACATACGAATGAATATTCCATCACTCAACAATCTTTTGGTCTCAACTAGGCAAATCAAGTGACAAGGTACTCTCCCTCTCCCTCTCTCTCTCTGCAGCATGCATATATGTATGTTAGATTCAAATATACAATTAGAAATTTCAATTGTTGAGTTGTTTATTGAATTTAACCAATTTTTCTTAGATCAAGATTTTGATTTTGAGTATTAGATTTTTCATTAGTTGATCATCTAATTATCTAAATTATTTTTTAGTAAGATTTTAAGAGAACCAGCTATCGACACTTTTGTTGTGAAAATAACAATTCTCTATCCCTTTATACGTGCCGTCCCAAAAATAAATGAGAAATGATCAATCCTTGTAATTATTTAATTGGATTGGGTTTACAAAAAAATTATATTGCTCAAAATTGTTCAGTCCATGTCTGAATAATCTTGCTATTTCTTTACCATATATGGGTTCATCACAATTATTATTATTATTATTATTATTATTATTACAATTGATACTCCTCATCTTTTTTGTGGAAGTCCTTATTGCAAAATCTAAAATATTATTATTCTTCATAATAACGAACGAGAGGCGTGTGTTTTGGTGATAAACTTGTGTATATTTTTTTCCAGTTTTAATTATACGCATTTTCTTGTTACTCCCTCCATTTCATAGAAATACAAAATATAGGAAATTGTTAAATCCATACTATTTTTTGTTATTTCTACAATAAAAGTGTCGCTGTAGATGTATAGCGACGGTGAAAACCGTCGCTATAGGATATATAGCGACACTTTTGTTGTGAAAATAACATTTTGTTGTGTGGATTTAACAATTTCTAAAATATATTTTCCTAACATTTGTGAATATTTCCATGTATAACCCTGCAAGTTATAAATTGTATAGAATGAACTTGAAAATATTTCACTACAATAATCATTTAAAAATAAAATCTTTTACGGAAAATAATAATTACCAAATGAAACACGTACGTGGATTTATAACATGTCCTATAATGTTTAGTGCAAGTGATGGGAAGCAATACATGGGCTAATCAATGGGGGACTACGGGCTCCTTTGGTGGTGAAGACGAAAGTGAAAAGCCCATGGGCAAAGCCCGGCTAGGAGGTGGCAGTAGCAACAAGATGGAGGAAATGAAGGAGGCAGCTTCTAAGGCCAAGACAGTTGCGGTTGTGGGGGCCCAAAAGGTAAAGAGTGGGACATCCATGGGAATCAAATGGGTTAAGGGTCAGTATAAGAAGAAGTTCTCCTCCTCCTCCTCATCCAAATGATAATTTAAGATTTCTCATTCACCAAACTACTACTACTACAACTACATAATTTTATTTATGTATAAGACTTTCTTTCTAGCCAGCCACTTAATTAAGTGACATGGAAGTATGGAAAGTGCCTTTGAATGATGGAAACTTTCAAATAAATTTTTGTAAGAAAATGGAAAATGATATGTATGTCGATAAATATGTTTCGATAAAATTAGAACGTGATAAGATATAATCAATTAAGGTTGGTCTATTCTTGATTCTTCTGTATTGCAGGTATGTATATACATCACAATTATAATTCGATTGAAAAAAAGAAAAAGAGGGTACTTGTACCTAGTAAATGCACTTACCATAGCCCAATAAGACCTCTAGGGTTTGTCTTGAACATTAATTGGAGTGAGCCTGAGTTGTCCAATCCGCCATAAATAATGACATCCAAAGCAAGATTTCCAAGTCATGCAATTAATTACCAATAAAATTCAAAGACTCGTTTCAAGGCAAGCAAGTTGTTTTGATGCAGTAGTGTGATGAGTCTCCCTCCAAATATAAAATTCGATGTACCAGAATAAATGTCAGCATATTTAGGAGGAAGAGAGTGTGAAGGAACAATTCAAATTTCATTTTCAGTCACCTTTTTTTAAAAAAAATTTCCCTTCAAATTTCAATTAATGGCAAGATTCCAATCTTACACCAACTGACTTGCCAAGTCTGGTCTAAATTTAAGCCACCCTTGCCCCACTCTGTTACATTCGAAGGGTGAAACCACTGAGCTCATTTATTGTCTACCTTTTGTTTTCATGGTAGATGCTTTTTTTATTTATGACTCGAAGAAAAAGTGGAGGGAGGGATATTAATGGTAGGTTTGGTGTTTGGTGTTTGGTAGGAAGAAATAAAAATATGGAATACTAGTAGTTAAAAAGTATGGGGTGAAAAATTATGACATTCTACTACTTAATACTCCATCATCCTTCTCATACAATTATAATATTCCTAAATTTTACAAATAAAACTCGGAATTTTATTTTTAATTTCAAATACTACAAGTTTTTTCTGGCATACAACTGAGATTGAACCAAACTAACTATGCGGTTGAATGTCCTCACAATTTTCCAATAACTATAACTAAAAAGAATTGAAAACTTTTGTTTAAAAAAAAAAATTCTTATTATTTTGGCCATACAAGGCACCTGCAATCTCACCACTGCAAAGGCATTTTCAAACAACACTGATACACTTCCACCATTATCAACATATACATTGCACACAAATTTCAACTAAAGTGCTTATTAGAACTTAAAAAGAAGCGCCAATTAAGTTGATTTAAATGAATGCTTACGATTGAACAGAAGCAGAAGCAGAACCAAACATCCTCTGTCCCTTACCCCCCATGACCATTAAATGCAGTATATTTAAAGCTCCAGATTTGTCCCCGTGAGCTTTTTCACCTTAAATTAATATTCCAACTTCTTTTGTTGATGGGTAGTTGAACAATTTAATGCAACTCCTTCAATGCCAATGCCACCACCTTTTTAAATCCCATTTCTCTACCTCAATCCAAGAAGAAGACCAGCTAGCTGCTACATTATTTTCACTCCTCTCTCTCTCTCTATCTATATTTTCATTCCTCTTTTATTACTTTCAACATCTTGCAATTCCTTAATCTAGTCTAGTTTTAATCTTTGGATTAAACCATCATGGTAACAAGTTCATGCAATTTTTTCCTTTCTTTTTTACAGTGCATTTATTTTTATCTTGGTTAAAAACAGGTGAGCGGAGAGAAAATGAAGGTTGGAGCTTGGTATACGGAGCAGTTAAACGGGATATTGGTCCGGTTCAATAAAAAAGCAGCGGTCAATATGTTATGGACCTTGTTTTTTGATTGAGCCGTGCCAATATCACGTGCCACTGCTCTAAATCCTACTTAATACGTCCCCTGTTTTGGATTATTCAAAGGTAAAATATATACATTTTGAGTTATTTTTAGTAAACGATTCAAAGTTGATTTATAATTGCATCTTCTGATTTTTACTCCTTTCTTTTATATACTATATATATATATATATGCCCAGGAGCAGGCCATATTAATAATCTCAGTCATGGGCCTCATGGCACAAGTTGAGTAATAATGCTAAATGGTTTTCAAACTGAATTAGGACATTGAAGTTGCCGAGTCTTGTTTGTTCCCCACAATAATGTTTGGTGTACGTAGTCCTAGTATGTTTGGTCTGGACGTAAGTGCAGTGAATTTCTTTCACATATTGGCTGTTAATGTGGACTGAATTTGTATTTATCAGAAACCTAAGCTAGATTGTTGCGATGTTATATCCCTCCTTTTGAAAATGTAAGTTTCATTTAACTTTTGATTTTCTTTTTCTAATGAGATCATCAAGGTTGGTAGTGGAGTACTCCATATGACAATTAAACGACACGCTTAAATCTCAACAACAAGATGTAGTCTTAGAATTTAATGCTGCAGTCAGTGTTACCAAAACTTTCAAAATTTCACCTTATGGATTAGTTCGAAATCCGATTGATTTGAATAGAGTCAATTGACCCTCCCTCCCTCCCTCCATGTAAATATTTAATCCCAAGAATGCGTGAATATGTCTTATTAGTGGACCACAAAAGTCTCAGTAAAAAGTCCTAATATGGCATCTTTGAGAATAGAAAATCAATATACCTAACCAGGCCAGGCCACCAAATTGAAGGAGTCATAGAAATTTGTTTTTTCACAAGTAGTTGAAACATCAGATTTCTTATGCTAAACCTACTATATACTCCTATTTTATAAAAAAGCACCTAATGTTGATCTCATGCACCCAAAAGCAGCTCGCTCAACCGTCGAAATCTGCTACACAATAGTTTGGTGAGTGACAGAGAAAGCTCCTCGACAAAGATATTCCATTAAAAAAATTGAGCATTTATGCTTCTTTTGGTATTTTCTTGATTCAACAACTGACTAACCAAATTAAACAATCTCTCCACCCAAAATTTGGCTGCTGCAACTACTTGCAAGTTGAATAAATTTACCATCTGCTCGAACCATACAACTTCAAAATCTCATGTGGGGAGGAGGGAGTTTGACTAGCTTTAATATCAGTTGAGTTGGCATATAAATTCCATTACTTTGTCTTTTAGTGAATATATATGGTTTGTTTTCCATTTATTCTAAATTTATGTAATTATATATGTATTTGTATTTTATATTATATTATAGTTTATAGGAAGAAAAAAGTACAATTCAATTACTGGTTTATGTTCCTTATATTTACAACTACTAAGATAAAAAAAAAAAAGACTACCTACACTTCCATGGTACTTGAAATTCATCTTATTGACAAAACTTTCGAATAAAAGGAAGCACAAAGAAATTATATCTATTATGAGCTTAGACACCATAGATTGTGACTTACAATATGGCCCTCCAAGCAGTAAAAAAATTGGTGGTGACCGCCGCTTGCTTGCATTCATGACTGCTTTTTCAGTCAATCTTCTCCACTAAAACAGAGAAAATTTTGCGTAGCAAGGGCTCTCTCCCTCTCTTTCTCTCTCCCCCCGCGTATATCACATGTAATCTTTACAGTCAAATGAAACCGGAAACTGCCACAAGTAGTGCTTAGCTTAGTCTTATCATCCTTCCTGAGTAGGGAAGAACTGCAAGCTGGGTTTTCTCAAAAGGACGCAGTCCACACAGCATTCTCACCTTCCCCACACCGCCTATGAACCTCCTTGATCCTATCAACAGAGCGGCAAATCCCAGCGCATGTCCAGTCAAATGAAGCAACACATACATTACCAGCCTGTGCCTTCCACTCACAATCTATAATCACAAAATCATGTCAAATATTATTTCCTAATTATAGTTGGCCAAATATTGTTACTTAAAAGGAAATTTATTTCTACTTCACATTATGAGCCCAAATACGTGGTGGTGGTGTGTGAGCAGTCTGTAGTAAACCAAAGGCAGAAGATAACAATAACAAAGAGTGCAGCCTGCTTCTGCAGGAAAGAGTTAATACGGTAGATGAAAATCTTTGTGCCATTATTATCGTATAGTTTCTCTCCTTCGTCTTTAAATGTGATGAGCCAATAATGCTGGTATGGAACCCCACTTTAAAAACATATGGGCTTGTAGAACTAGTGGGAGAACCAATAAGTCAGTAGACCACACAAGGTTAAAATACCCTTGGAAATACAACATTTAAAATGGCCAGTATTGTAGTTGTCAATGTTATAAATGAGTATGCATATATGGTCTAGGATTAAATATGTCCCATACATGAATCACTATCACCAAATCTTCTAATTTATTAAATGACCCTTGTTTTCTCTAACCATAAGTATAGTTTACAGTTCTAGTCAAGCTCTGGTTAAAGTTATTTCCACCATCTAAGAAGAATAAATTATGTTTCAGTTATCATTCAGTTCATTCTGATGCAGGTATCATTTGGCTCTGCTTGTATCAAAATGGAGCTCAAGTAACCAATAACAAGGCCCATTTAAATTGCGGAGCATGTCAGAGTTCATGTATGTTTTCCCAATTACATAGACGACATTATAATGAAATGATGAATTTGAAACGTTTAATGAAACTTATGACTTACCAGGTGGGGTTCCACAACACAGTCTCCTATCATCAATATGCTCCACATCAAGCCCAATGAACCAGGCCCCCAAAGAAACGTCCTCATTAGCATACTTGTGTAGTACATGCCTGAGATAAATTTGAACATAATGAATGTCAGAAGTCAGCAAGACTATGTCGACAAAGTGTTAAAGCCTTACAAATAGTCCCCCCCTCCCTCTCCCGGTTCTCATCCACTAAATAAAAGTAGCACTTAACTGGTTTACTGAAATATAAGTAGCCAAATCTTTTGAAACTGCATATAACTGTCCTGTAGCGTGTCGGAAATACTTATTTCCTGCCTCCCCAAATTTCCAGTATTCAGGTTCATGGTATCTCACTCCCCTGTTCCACGAAAGGCATGTAAATTGATTAACAGCTACAGCAGAATCTCAACACTCAGTTGGTAGTCATGATAATAAGTTTCATCAATATTATTAGTATCCCGTATCCAATGTATTAGGATTGGAACTCTGCTTATTAGCATTCAAAATAACTGCAACTTTAGCTTACAAATTGACTTACTTCTGAGCAAGGACTGGACCAGATTTCATGCATCCCATATATACACGAGGCTTTTTCCTGTATCTTGCTAATGTTTCTCCTAGTGTTGCTGCACAAGATAATAAAATGTTGGAATCGGAAAAAGGACAAAATAACAAACAAAAAACCTGGTGATATAACTACTAATGAACATGAAACAATGAATTCTCACTCTCAAAGGAATCAATTATTATCACTAGTATCAGTGATCAGAATTGGTTGAGGCCTTAAATGAGGATGGACATAGGCCAGTTTCCTCGTGGATGTCTTTGTTTACAAGATAAAATAAATAATGTGCAAGAAGAAATTTTTAAATATTAAACTTAGTCAGAATTCTCAGTAAAAGAACCAAATAATGGATATGAGATTATTAATATTAGGAAAAGAAGATACTCCTTATGAAAGTATTAGTTACCTATATTTACATGGACATCATCATCAACCTTGATATAGAATTCAGCATCCCATAAGGAAACAGCAGTGGCAAAATATTTCTTCGTCTTGGCAGACAATTCAAGGTACCCCTCAACATGATCCTGCCCAGATGGAAATAACATTAATAAATTAGCTTTTTACCTAAGTGACAATTTATGGAACTTAGTAGGCGTGGAGTAGAATAGAAAAGGAAAAGGATAATACAAGAACAAGATAGAAAGTATCACCAGCCTCAATAAATCTCCATGCTTTCTGTCCTCTGCTTCGATAGCTCTGTCTAGTATACCACCTACTGTGGCACTGAAATATAAACAGTTATCAAATTTACCGCACAAGTCTATATAGTATATGACACTCATGACACACTGATATGAGAACAAATACAAGTTATGATACGCATGGAAATAGAGAGTACTGGTTTTACTAAGCCTAAGATGCGACTGCACTACAATTGAAAAGATAAGAGGAAAGTTTGAATTTACTATAAAAGCAATGAACAGAGTTTGATGCTCCAAATAGCTTAAAGAGGACATTTCTCCCAATGATTAAGGAGGCAGGGTTTGGCTATCAACAGGTGGTGAAGATATTCAAACGTAAAATTTAAAACAGTGTTTACTTGTTCACATGAGCATTGAAAGGAATTTAGACAACCCACCTATGACCAATGACGAAACGAATAACAATTCCTTTCTCTTCCTCCAACTTTTTTCTTTTTTCGCCTATTTTCACGGTATTGGAAGAAACAATAATAAGATATTAACTTAAATGAATAAGTGAACTGTAATAAATATAATCCATAAGCTACAAGAAGAAGAAAGCAAGGATTAGCCATGAACCTTGTGGCATCCATGTAGCACGAACTGCATCTCTTCTTTTTCTGCTGCTAAAAGCAGTATTAATCCCCACAACCATAAGATATTTTCTCCTCCCGGATGACTCAGTCTTTTTTAAATCTTCTGATAAAGGGGAGCCACTGAGAATAGACTCCTGCGCTGCCTTTGCAGCTGCTAACTCCATTTCTAAATTTGATATAGTTTTATCCAATGTCCTACATTCAATGTGCTATTATTAGCTTCGCGTTAAGATGATCAAAATGCAGTGAAGTCTACTGTCAAACTGTAATTAAATGAAAAAATAAACAAGTAACAAGCGAACTCACTGTATAGCATTATGAGTCTTGGAAACTTCCCCCAAAATCTCCTCGGTTTCGCGCTTTACATCCTTCTGCTGCAACTACAGGAACCAACCCAATCAGATCATAAATTAGGATGGAATACAAATAAAGAATAAATGAACATGAAAGCAAAGTCCATTGAGTATTATAGCAAATAAACTCCCACTGAGTCAGACATGCCAAAGTAAGAAAAAGATGTAGCTACTCACTGCTTTTGTATCGCACCCTTCTGAAACTAACTTTAGTCTTTCTGCTTCTATCGTAGTTGTCATTGTGAGACCTTTAGATTCAGGCACAGTCCACATCCTGTCCCCAGTTATTCAAGCCATCATGATCCAAACTTTTTTACTCCCAAAAATTATTTTACAATTTCCATATATTCTTACATTTTAGGGGAAAATAAATTCCATATCAAGAAAAAATATAGACAAGGAATAGACAGAGGCAGTTATTCCATGGTTGATTGTGCAAATATGCTGATGACAAAGTTGAATTTTAGGATGAAGCATCTCTGTTCTAACATGCTTGATATGTTTTTATTAGCAGCTCAATTGCAGTGCCAAAAATGAATGATATTTAAAACTTGGTATTAAATGGTAAACATCCATTACAGAAAGTCAATATAGATCTATCTCCCCTCATCGGCAAATGGGCAAGTTTATACTCGACTTGAAACAAGAAAATATAATTACAGTAAAAAGAATATTCAAAACCGCATGTCATGGACTACTGGGAAATACTAAAACTTATCAAGCGTCATCAAAATTTTAAAAAACCAGCTCACCAAAACATATAAATTCAAATACTAAATAATAGTAGTATCATGATTAAAAAAATGAATTATGGATCATATAAATAAAAAAGAAAAGCATAATTATTTTTAACCAGACTTCAAAATTGATGAAATAGCCTATACCCATATCAGATAGGCCCAATTATCAAGCAATTAAAACCCAAGAATTGATAAAGAGCGATTCAAGAAAAAGAATAAACTTTGAAAAATACCTGTTGGTGAAGAGCAACCCAGCACAGAAGCTGCCAAGACAGAGCAAGAGAGTCCATTTTTGGGATATAACACTTCTTGAAATTTGCTCTCTGCTCTTCACAGACATTCTCTATACAATAATTTTCTATTCCGACTCACCCAATAGCTTTGCAATACAAAAAACCATGTGCAAACTCAATAAAACTGAACCAGAAGCAAACAAAGCACAAACTCTCAGAATTTAACAGAACCAATTGAAATTTGGGCTTAGAGAACAAAATATGAGGAAGAGAGAGAAAGAAAATATAAATAGGTGCCTCTTGTTCTTAATTCTGATTTATTCCTCTAATTTCCCTTTCTATTTGATGCTTTCTTCTTCTCTCTCTCTCACTACACTTTGCAGGGAAGGGACGTTCAGCAGAAGTGAGAGAGGACCCCTTAACTGCCCCTGTACATATAGGGATTTACCAAACAGTCCTTATCAGACCTTTCGTATACGAGTATTAAAATACTCCAATTCTGGTGTAACTGTTAACAGTGGTTCTGCAGTGACATAAATGCCCCTTCCGACTACCCTTTTTTTATTGTTAATTCTCTGGGCAGTTTTAGACACAATGCTTATCTGACAGCCAATCACATTGAAATGTAAGAATCTAGACACCATACATTGACATGTGTACCCCTGCCTGTGACACTTTGGATAAATTAAACAAAGGAACTTGAAAATTATACATTAAATTTCAGTAACATGTGATTACTTGGTTTAATTAATGTTTAATCCTTTATCAAATTATGGAAAAACTTGACCGTAAGCCTCAATTGGTAATTTTCGAATTACAACGTAAAGATGTATGTTATGGTAATACACAATTACTTGAAATCAAACTCATTTTGAACCATAATTGACTTTGATATCACACTAAATTAATTTTAATTTAGGCCCAGAGTTGTTAATTCTGATAAGAAAATACTTCCACTCTCCCAAAATGACTCCTATATAATTTTAAATATTTTACTTCAAACTATATGTTATTAGAAAAAAATTAATTTTGACAAGAAAAAAATTGTGCTCTATTTGCCAACTTAACATACAGTTGACACAAATAATACAATATATATAAATATTTCTAATATTCTAAATATTTAGTGCCTGTTCATCTACCGTCTCATGCAGTATTTAGTGCGTATTTAGAGCATTTGAAGTTTTAAATGTACTTTAGAATTTTATTGGTCTACAAACAGTTTATTCTAAACGTGATTTATTTAGAAAACTGATATTTTTCATATGTATTTTTGATATTTTTACATACTACTCTCTCACATGAGAAGGAAGTAGATCTCCATGTATAAATATCAAAAACTCATATAAAAAATAATATTTCTATTTATTTAAGTCACAAATATAAGAACAACCGCACATTACCAAACCTTATAAACATTGATAACCGATCATATGTGTCTATTAGCTATTTGCCAAATTAGCACTTTCAGTATTAATCTTAATAGGCATCTATATATAAAAGAAGAAATAAATATTACATGTCGAATGGGAGTGCGTGTAGAGTTTATATTTTGGAAGCACAATAAAATTTATAAAAATTATGAGGCCATGCAAGTATATATGTGGAAGATGAAAACTTTTTACAAAGAATTGAAGATCCTTAAAAGTATCATTGGCGCCAATGGGGTAGTTTTCTACAATCTACATCTGCCATTAATTATTGTTCTATTGCTAAGCTATATATATATATATATATATATATATATATATATATATATATATATATATATATATATATATATATATATATATATATATATGGCCATGTGTATATATATATATATATAGATAGAGAGAGAGAGAGAGAAATTATATAAAGTCTTGGTACGTAGGTAAAATTATGTATCCTCTTAATACAACAGTTGGATGACTTGTAATCCTCCATGTCAACGTGCTGTAATTTGTTTCCATGAATTAAGGATTGATTGGGAAAACGTTTTACAGCAGCCTTGCATATTATCGTATGTGCTTATATGTTTTTCTCTTCTGTTTTTTTTTTCTTCTTTTTTTGGCCAGATAGTTAATTAAGAATAGTTAAATCATAATTGATCCTAGTTTCTTTTTGACATGCTGTATGATTATGTAGGGGAATCATAATAAGTCGTTATTTTTACATCTAATCATTAGAAACCGTACCATGCATGTTAATTAGTCGTCGTAAAATGATTTGTACTCGCTCGTTAAAAAGTTCGATTCGAGCTCGAGTAGAAATATAAATTATTCAAATATGAGCAAATTTTAAAATTTGATAAAGTACTCGAACATTCTCAAATTACAAATTTCTATTAATAATCGAATCATATTCGTTCGAAAAGTTCAAACTGTTTGGGTTTGATTCGAGATAGTGTTCGACTCGGTAATTAAACGAGTCTCAATCAAACCTTATTAATTTTGTGAACCAAATCTGAGCAACTCAATACTCGACTCGATTCATTTATATTCTTAGGGTCATTGTTAAAAAGTAACGTTAACACTCAATTTTATTTCCTAATTGAGAAGTCTGTGCGAAGCAGAAACATGTTGTAACGTCATCAAACACACTAATATTTATATTGTAAGAATCTTCAAAATTAAATTATACGTGCGTGTATATACATACAAATATATAAATATATGTATGCCAAACTTCAAACTATTATATTTAGTGAAAGTATAAATGAATAAAATTAAGTAAAAATATAAAGTTTTAGTCTGCCAACGCTCCAACATAACACTTAGGTATATATGCAAATCTTGTTGATCTCTTCACGCACGCTAATCCATATTAAACTTTTGGCAATTCTCATAATAATTATTTTTCAAAAGTAGTACTACTATAGTATACTAGTAATATCCTTGAAACTACAATTTAAAACTTATGTCAATATCATCCCCACAAAGGTCTAGAATACCAGTTGACAAAGACTCTCGGTTCAAGTTTTCTTGAAATTAATATGTACAAAAAAGGGTAATAGGGTAATAGCATTGACATGACCATAATACTTATTTAAAAATAATTTTCTCTAAACATAATTTATTGAATTCATAGTTATATATTAGTAGTACTAAGGAAGAGGGGGAGAAAATAATCAATTTCTTATGGCTGTATCACAAATCTTTATTCTTTTTCTTTTTTGTCTCTACAAATTTAATTTTATTACAATTTCGACCTTCTTAATTTAATTTTATCCCCCAAACTTTGATAATACTCATATTACAACGAGGATTTGTACAATTAATTTAATCCAAATATACTGCATTAGTATTAGTACTCTGTACTTGCACGTAACCCGTAAACTGCAAAAGTTCAACAGCCAAACGCCAATAGCGTTAGACCAAGAAAATTAGGTCTACTGAAAAATGTGATGTCACGTGCCTCCCAGCGAGGCAGGAACGAGGAGGACATAATGGCACGTGGCCAGATCTAAGCAGTCAGACATGTGGCAGTGTCGCATTGGATGTTGATCTACGAGAGCACCTTACCTTGTTCATTAATCAAGTAACAGCCTCCATTCTGTCTCACGTGGATGCCGGGAAAAGTCTGCACTAACTCCGAGGGTCCACCTCACGAGCTTCCCTGACACGTGTCATCATGTAGTGATGCTTGGCTTTTACTTTTTATGATTTCTCAACTACTATAAACAGACTTCCTGCTGTCCAGGGCAATACCGTCATTTGACTTTGCTTGGTCAAAAGTCTACATTTGGTTCTCAACTTCCCATCGAGATTTCTATATACATTTTCCGAATTCAACCAAAACCATAAAGAGACTTAAGACGGCTTTTGTTTCGGGTACCCTTTTCTACTTGTTTATCTTTGCCAAAAATAATTGTTGAAATAAAATACTCCCTGTTAGTAAATTATTTTTATTGTTCAACATGTGACAAAAAATATTTTAATACCTAATTTTGAATAATTTAAGAAATACTCCTTCCTTTTCATTATAAAGGTTAAACACATATTAATAAATCTTCCTAATAAAAATGTTAGTAATTAATTTTGTTATAAAATTTCATTTTTACCCTTTAGTACTTTTCCTTCCCCCCTCTCTCTCTCTCTCTCTCAATTACTCCTTATCAATTTTACGAGCCCAACATATAATTTTTTAATTACTCTCTCATTTATTTTGTTCGAAAAAATAATAATTTATCATGATGGTCTTATGATCGTAATATATACGCACTAGTAAATCTATGTTTTACTTTTTGGACAAAAAGCTGAAACAAAGTAGGCCTAAGCATCAAATTATTTGAGGGACACAAAATAACAACGGATGACAATGAAGCCATGAAGCAGAGGGAGAGGGGGAGGGGTTAACATTGAATTTACGTACGTGTCACATCCGTATTCCTTAATAAAATGATGGAATGAATTATACAAGCCAGGACAGACATAGTTGATAGACTGCTCATGTGCAGTGTCCTTATTCCAAGTTTAAGTATAATATGAAATTCTAGATGTTTAATTACTACGAATTTGAAGGTATTCTAACTCGCACACATTTTGAAATTCATGTCATTTTCATGAATTTAAATCATGACACACAAACTAAGATATAGGAAATATATATGAAGCTTTTGGGAATGACTTGTATATTGTTCAAATTAATTTATAAGTCATTTCTTACTATTTACCTGTTCGGAAATGACTTATTTTTTTACTTATAAATTAAGTTTTAAGTAAAAAAAATAAGTAAGTATTTGTAACTTATTTTAAATTGACTTATAAGCCATTTTAAAATAAGTTAGTTTGACCAAATATAATGTCTATTTTGCCCATTTTTTTATTAATGTTCTTTTTAATAATATTTTAACTTATAAATTATTATAATCCTAACACCTTCATAACTTATTTTAAGTAGAGTTAATTTGGGATTGAAGGAGTATAAAATTTGTGAGATAAATTTATAGTTATAATTTTAGAGAATTCGTGGTTTAGATTAATGTTGATGAAGTTTTTATAACGTTAAGATTGTTGAGAAAATAAGTAATTTGCATGTTTTGAGTTGTCCTAGTTTTAAGGATTGTCAATTAGTGGTAGGAATTTATTTTGTGAACGTTGTTAGGTAGTGGTAGGAGTTTATTTTGTGAACGTGGGTAGTGGTAGGAGTTTATTGGGTAGTGCCTATTTATCAGTTATGTATTAGCCTATATAAAGGCTGTTTGTTAATGAATAAAAAAGAAGAATAATATCATCCTCTGATCCTCTGTCTTCTAGCCTTGAGTTTACATCAGTTATTTGTCTAGTGTTTACATCAGTGGTATCAGAGCCAGAAATAGGAGAGAAAAGCGAGAGAGTTCCAAAAGACTGTGAAAGTCCCTAAACAGTTCATTGTCCAAAATAGCAGTAGCTCTATTTACTCATCTATTTTTCTTTTGCAGAAGGAGTAAAACAATGGCTTTATATTCAAATTTTGTGCAGGCGGCGATCCCACGTTTTGATTGGTCACTATGACCATTGGAGCATGCTAATGGAGAATTTTCTGCGGTCAAAAGATTATTGGCAGATTATTGAATCTGGAATTGGACAACCAGAAAAAGATGCAGTTTTGACAGATGCTCAGAAAACAGAGTTGGAAGGGAGAAAGCTAAAAGATTTAAAGGCAAAAAACTACCTTTTTCAGGCAATTGATCGTCCCATTTTGGAAACAATTCTTAGCAAAGACACTTCCAAGGATATTTGGGATTCCATGAAGAAGAAGTATCAAGGTACAACACGGGCTAAGAGGCAGCAGCTTCAAGCACTTCGTTCGGAGTTCGAAATGCTTCGAATGGAATCAGGAGAGTCAGTTTCAGACTATTTTTCAAGAACGATGGCAATCGTTAGTCAGATGCGAATCCATGGCGACAAGACAGATGATTTACTATTGTTGAGAAGATTCTTCGATCCTTGACACCAAAATTTAATTTTGTTGTCTGTTCTATAGAAAAGGCTAATGATGTTGATAAACTTTCAATTGATAAACTACAAAGTTCTCTGTTGGTTTATGAAAAAAAATTAACCAACAGGAGAAAGAAGAACAAGCATTGAAGGCCTTATCAGAAAATAACTCTACACCTAATAGAGCTGATAGTGGACGGGGTAGAGGCAATGGTCGTGGTAGAGGAGGCAGATTTAACAATGATCGTGGGTTCCACCAACAAAACCATCAGCATCATGAGAAACAATTTCAAAGAAAAGGCAGAGGATGTGGTGGCTACCACTCAACAAATTATAGACCAAAGTCAGCAGACAAGTTCAATGTTGAGTGTTACAGATGTCACAGGTATGGCCATTATAAGTCAGAATGTGGAACTAATTTAAATAGACAAAGTGGAGAAAAAACTAACTTTGCAGAAAAGGAAGAAGAAGTGTCTCTTTTGATGGTGTGTCATTTGAAGGAAGAAGCTCAACAAAACATGTGGTATTTAGACACCGGCTGCAGCAACCACATGTGTGGAGACAAAAAGGCGTTTTTTGAGTTGGACGAATCGTTCCGTAATACTGTCAAGTTTGGTGACAACTCCGATCCATAGTTTCTGTCATGGGAAAAGGAAAGGTAATTGTTCAAACTAAAGGAAATTCTACCCATATCTCTAATGTTCTTTTTATCCCAGACTTAAAGACCAATTTGCTCAGTGTGGGTCAGCTACAAGAAAAGGGGTACGAGATTATTATCAAAAATGGAGTATGTCAGATTCAAGATGCAAAGTTGGGCTTAATTGCTCAAGTTAACATGACAGAAAATCGCATGTTCCCGTTGTTTCTTCACAACACCAATCATACGTGTTTTTCAGCAAAATTGAAGGATGAATCATGGCTATGGCATTTTCGTTATGGTCACCTAAACTTTGGTGGTTTAAAGGTTGTACAACAGAAAAACATGGTGATTGGTCTTCCTCAAATTACAACTCCCGCTGAAGTTTGTGAAGAATGCGTTGTTAGCAAACAACATCGTAATCAATTCATACAAGGAAAATCATTGAGAGCAAAAAGACCATTGGATCTGATTCACTCTGATCTGTGTGGGCCAATAAGTCCATCTTCTAATGGAGGTAAAAGATACATAATTAACTTCATTTACGATTATAGTCGAAAAATTTGGATTTATTTTTTGCAAGAGAAATGTGAAACTTTTGCAGCCTTTAAAAAATATAAAGTGCTTGTTGAGAAGGAAGTTGGCAGCCCCATCAAAGTTCTTTCGTACTGATCGTGGTGGAGAATACAACTCACATGAATTTGCAAAATTTTTTGAGGCTCATGGAATCAAGAGGCAACTGTTAGAGTTTATGCCCTAGAGGCCAATTATTTGATGTAATTGCTTAACATTTGATATTATTGTTGATTGAATAAATAAATAATTTTATTATGGTTTTAATTACTGCGTAATATAATTGTTAACATAATAAAATTCCTTAGAATAGTGATACAAATTATATAGTTTCAAGTATGTGACTTGAACATGAGATTATATAATTACAATTAGTATCATTGTTCTTAAATGTCCCTAGTCAAGTATCATTGTTGATGGGACAACAATGATGCATTGAGACTAGTATGTGGATTGACTGATGACCAAATCTCATTGGTCATAAATATATGAGATATTAAGTCAATGCATAGGTACATGTTAGAGAACAATGTACTGGACAGACCCACCATGAGAATTCTATATGGAGCATTATGCGAAGTGTCATTAGCAATTCTCATAGTGACAATGATGTAATGGTCCTCCGACCTGAAACCGCTATATTACTACACGAGAATTTATGTACTTTGATATCATCAAATGTCACCTTTAATAGGGTGGACTATAAAGGTGATTATTGGGTTCATTATGAATCGTGTGAGTAATATGAGTGATCTAGATGGAATTTAACCATCCTATATTTTATAGGTGATATCCATAGGCCTCTTGATTGAGTAGGGCTATGAAATGCATGGCCATGCTCAAATAGTGATTTGTTTCATATAGTCTACTCATTGATCAAGAAAACTCAGATTAAATTATGAAGAGTATGACACATTCCATGGCTCGAGTTTAATCTAGGATATTAAGGTTAAAAGGATTAAATTATATTGAAACATTGGTCACGAAAAGGTTGCATCGAATCATCGATCTTATTATTACTTGGGTAGCAGTGATGCATTACTAGATGCCGCTCACTGTTTATAATTTTATAATATGATTTTAAAATTATTGCCAACGTAATAATAACCTATAGGGTCACACACAAAGAACGTAATTAAAAGGAAATTAATTTAAATTGTAAATATTTAAAGATGTCAATGTGATTGATAGAATTTTAAATTACGAATTTAAATTAATAGGATAATTTATATATAGGTATATTAATTAAGTAAGACTTAATTAAGATATATATATATATATATAAATTCGGATTTTAATAATATTAGGTTTTGATTAATTCCTCCTGACTGCTATATATATGATGTATATCAGACTTTAGGTTTTACGTCAAAACAAAAAAAAAACCCTAGCCGCTCTTAGAGAGAGACTAGAGAAAACAGTTCCGAAAATCCTCATCCTTGGTGGCAAGTACCACGATTCCTTCTTCTGCAGATCGTAGGACGATTCGCGGAGCGTTCGTGTGGATACCGTAGAGACGCAGTCGGTTTGTATTGCGTTGGAGATTCGAGGCGCAGTCGATTTCAGATTCTCGTTTTCATAATCGGTATAATCTCTAAACCTCTTAATTAATTGATTTTTCGCATGGATCCTGTTTTAGGGTTTCGGAAATTGCTTTAAAATTTTAATTTTCGCTGTGCGTTTCTGTGCCGAAACCCAACAGTGGTATCAGAGCTACTTGCGAAACGATTAATTCAGATTACATGTTTTAATTGTATTCGATATATATGATATATGATGATGCATGTTTACCGATATGAAATTGAATATATGATATTCCGTTGTATGTGTATTCTGGTAATATATATGATGATACTGTTAATCGTATCTTTAATCGATGGAATAACAATATAACTGTTCTAATCGGATTAGAAACATGAAGAATCGTTTTAATATGATTAATCGAAACTGGAAATATATGATAAATTCTGGGTGTACTGTTATTCGTTTTAATATGATTAAATCGAAACTGGTATTATATGATTTGTTATTATGGGTGTTTTGGTGGATTAAAATGTATGATTCTGAAACTGTTTCAGAGATTTTATGGAAAAATTATGTTATATATTATTTTCTGAAACTGGTAGCGCACGATGGTCGTTTCCCCTATATGTTATATATTGTTTTCTTTAATAATATATAAATTGTTATGTGCTTATTGTGATATGCATGGTGCACAGTTATGGCCTTTTGACCCATAGGTTAGTGGTTTTTGGTTTTGAAATACGGCTTGCATGTCGTGTCTTTCTATAAATTCTGATGTAATATTCTGTTCTCATCTAAATCCCCTCGAATGTAACTCGAGCTTTCTTTATGTCATGTAATAATCTGTAATTGATGAAGATGTCAAGATGGAGAGGAGGCACATGCTTGAGGAAGATCCAAGGAGACTATTTATTTTAAGATCTTTTACCACCTTAGATTGACCTTCAATCTTTCATTAGCTTGAAAAGATTGACAGTGGATTGGGCCATAACTGTGACACATTTAATTTTGCACTTTATTTATGTTTGTATGCGATATGATATGATAAATAATGTGCATGCTTAATAAGATTAAAATTGGTGAGATCTAAATTAATTAATAAAATCCCTCATTAAATTATTAAGTCTCAATCAGATGCCTTCCAATGAATGACACTCATCAAGACCTTGATCAATAGATGTAGGTTTGCCAAAGCAAAGTACCCTATTTATCTAGGTAAGATGCGATAGGATAATTGTGATATCCAAACTGTTAAAATCATTGGGGCCGACTTAACTAAGTTATCTCAATAGGATTGTGGACTTAGAGGCATAGAGTTGGTAGGTACCATTAGATGGACTAAAAACAATTGTTGTTTACCAAACTATCCAGGAGTTATATATGATATAATTGACAAAGGGTTGTCTACCTAAATAATCATGTTTTAAGAGATTAGCCAAAGCTAACTTAAGTCATAATGAAATATGGATCTTGGCTCACTAGAAAGATTTAATAGAAAATACTTTCCGAATTAATGGTGAGGGCTATTAATTTGAATAAAATAGTGAGAGGTATATTTTGAATGTACTATTATCAATTACATAATATCAACTCTGCAATTTGACTTATTATTTTGGCACTTATAAATTGTAGATATCAATGGCAAACATCAACAACAACACAAGTAGTCTTTCACTACGATCAGTTCTTGAGAAGGACAAGCTAAGTGGGATTAATTTCCTTGACTGGCACAGAAACTTGAGGATTGTCCTCAAACAAGAGCGTAAGCTATATGTCCTTGATGGGCCCATTCCTGCAGCACCGGCTGTCACTGCACCACGTGCGGAGCATAATGCTTACAAGAAGCATCAAGATGATGCTCTGGACGTGAGTTGTCTCATGCTAGCAACCATGAACGCTGAGCTTCAGAAGCAACATGAGTTAATGGATGCTTATGAGATGATCGAGCATCTCAAGAAATTGTTCGAAGGGCATGCTCGACAGGAGAGGTATGATACAAGCAAAGCGTTGTATCATTGCAAGATGGGTGAACGTGATCCAGTTGGTCCACATGTGCTGAAAATGATTGGGTATATTGAGTACCTTGATAGGTTGGGTTTTCCAATCACTCCGGAAGCCCAAACTGATCTTGTTTTACAATCTTTGAACAGCAGCTACTCTCAATTTGTTATGAACTATCTTATGAATGAAATTGAGAAACCCCTTACTGAGTTGTTGAGCATGTTAAGAACTGCCGAGAACAACATGAAAAAGGCAGGACCCGCTCCCATAATGATGGTGCAAAAGGGGAATGCTAAGGGAAATTGGAAAGGCAAAAAGAAGATAGGATCTAAGTCTGTTGCCAAACCCAATTCCAAAACCAAACAGGCTTTAAAACCTAAAGGTGGGGTGGCTAAAGAAGGTGAATGTCACTTCTGTGGAAAACCTGGACACTGAAAAAGGAACTGTCATGCTTATTTTGGAAGAAGTGAAGAAAAAAAAAGGAAGTACGACTTCTGATTCAGGTATATATGTTATAGAAGTCAATTTGTCTACTTCTACATCATGGGTATTAGATACTGGATGTGGTTCTCACATTTGTGTTAATGTGCAGGGACTCCGAAGGAGTAGGACTTTGGCGAAAGGAGAGGTTGACCTACGAGTTGGGAATGGAGCAAAAGTTGCTGCACTGGCCGTAGGAACTTATCATTTATCTTTGCCCACTGGGCTAGTTTTAGAATTAGAAGATTGTTATTTTGTGCCTGCTATAAACAAAAACATTATTTCTGTTTCTTGTTTGGACAAGAAAGGTTTTTCATTTATAATTAAGAACAATGGTTGTTCGTTTTACTTAAATGATATTTGCTATGGTGTTGCACAATTGTTTAACGGTCTTTATATTCTTGATTTAGAAATGCCTATCTATAACATAAACACAAAACGATTTAAATCAAATGATTCAAATCCGACATATCTCTGGCACTGTCGTTTGGGCCATATAAATGAGAAACGCATATCAAAACTCCATAAAGATGGATTTTTGGATTCATTTGATTTTGAATCATATGAAAAATGCGAATCTTGTTTATTAGGCAAGATGACTAAAGCCCTTTTCACTGGACACAGTGAACGGGCTAGCGATATATTGGGACTTATACATAGTGATGTATGTGGACCCATGAGTTCGTTAGCAAGAGGTAGGTTTTATTACTTCATTACATTTACTGACGACTTCAGTAGATATGGATATGTGTATCTAATGAGACACAAATCCGAATCCTTTGAAAAGTTTAAGGAATTCAAGAATGAAGTTCAAAACCAATTTGGCAAAAGCATAAAAGCCCTTCGATCCGATCGAGGAGGTGAATACTTAAGCCAAGACTTTGATGACCTTCTAAAGGAGTGTGGTATTATATCACAGCTCACTCCACCTGGAACACCACAATGGAATGGTGTGTCTGAGAGGAGGAATCGAACCTTGTTGGACATGGTACGATCAATGATGAGTCATGCAGATCTTCCAATAAGCTTCTGGGGTCATGCCCTAGAGACAACTGCATTCACACTTAACCATGTTCCTACAAAGACGGTTCAGAAGACACCATATGAGATGTGGACTGGGAAACGTCCTAGTATGTCGTTCATGAAGATTTGGGGATGCGAGGCGTTTGTAAAACGTCTAGATTTTGATAAGCTCGGACCCAAATCTGACAAATGTAATTTTGTGGGATACCCAAAAGAAACAAAAAGGGTATTATTTCTACAAACCTTCTGAGAATAAAGTGTTTGTTTCTCGAACTGATATTTTTCTAGAAAGATAATTTGTCTCTAAAGGAAACAGTGGGAGGAAAGTAGAACTCGAAGAAATTCGAGAACCACAAAATATCATTGAACCTGAGTTGGAACGTGAGCAGGAACCACAAGAAATTGTGGAAAGTGAACCTGCTCAAATTACACAAGAAATTCGTAGATCTGGTAGGACACGCCAAGAGCCCGAGAGATATTATGGATATCTTGTGACTCAAAACGGTGATGTGATGCTCATAGATCAGGATGAGCCTACTTCCTACCAAGAAGCTATGAATGGACTAGATTCTGAGAGATGGCTTGAAGCCATGAGATCTGAAATGGATTCCATGTATACTAACCAAGTATGGACTTTGGTTGATCCACCCGAAGGGGTAAAACCAATCGGGTGCAAGTGGGTTTTCAAGAAGAAAACCGACATGGATGGTAATGTACAAACCTATAAAGGCCGACTGGTAGCAAAAGGTTTCAAACAAATTCAAGGTGTTGACTATGATGAAACTTTTTCTCCAGTGGCAATGGTTAAATCCATCAGGATCTTACTTGCTATTGCAGCTTTTTATGATTACGAAATCTGGCAGATGGATGTCAAAACTGCTTTCCTTAACGGAAATCTACTTGAGGATGTGTATATGACACAACCTGAGGGTTTTGTCACTCCAAAGGATGCTGGAAAGGTATGTAAGCTGCAGAGATCCATTTATGGATTGAAGCAAGCCTCTCGGAGTTGGAATCTTCGATTTGATGAAGCAGTCAAAGAATTTGGCTTTATTAAAAATGAAGATGAACCTTGTGTATATAAGAAGGTTAGTGGGAGTCACATTGTATTCCTAGTATTATATGTTGATGACATATTAATTATTGGGAATGACATTCCTTCCTTACAGGCTGTAAAAACATGGTTAGGAAAATGTTTCTCCATGAAAGATTTGGGCGATGCTGCCTATATCTTAGGTATCAAGATCTATAGAGATAGATCGAGAAAAATGCTCGGCCTAAGTCAAAGTACATATATTGATAAAGTGTTGAAACGGTTCAGCATGCAAGAGGCGAAAAGAGGAAATTTACCCGTGACTCATGGTATAAAGATCTCTAAGGCCCAATGTCCTAAATCACAAGATGATGAGGAGCATATGAGAAAGATCCCTTATGCTTCGGCAATTGGATCTATCATGTATGCAATGATATGTACTCGTCCGGATGTCTCGTATGCTTTGAGCATGACGAGCAGATACCAGTCGAATCCAGGTGAAGGTCACTGGACAGCAGTCAAGAATATCCTCAAGTACCTGAAAAGGACTAAGGATTCATTCTTGGTATATGGATGTGAAGACGAACTGGCAGTAAAGGGTTACACAGATGCTAGCTTCCAAACTGACAATGATGACTATAAGTCTCAGTCAGGTTTTGTGTTTTGCCTTAATGGTGGTGCTGTTAGCTGGAAAAGTTCGAAGCAAGAGACAGTAGCTGATTCTACAACAGAGGCTGAGTATATTGCTGCTTCTAGTGCAGCCAAGGAGGCTGTATGGATTAAAAAGTTCATCACTGAACTTGGTGTTGTTCCAACCATTGTTGATCCGTTTGCTCTATACTGTGATAATAATGGAGCCATTGCACAGGCTAAGGAACCCAGATCTCACCAACGATCCAAGCATATACTTAGGCGGTACCATCTCATCCGTGAAATCATTGACAGAGGAGATGTACATATAAGAAGAGTGCCAACAGATGATAATGTTGCAGATCCACTGACCAAGGCTTTGTCGCAGCAGAAGCACGACGGTCACATTAGTTCCATGGGTATTAGATACATGAGTGATTGACTCTAGTGCAAGTAGGAGACTGTTAGAGTTTATGCCCTAGAGGCCAATTATTTGATGTAATTGCTTAACATTTGATATTATTGTTGATTGAATAAATAAATAATTTTATTATGGTTTTAATTACTGCGTAATATAATTGTTAACATAATAAAATTCCTTAGAATAGTGATACAAATTATATAGTTTCAAGTATGTGACTTGAACATGAGATTATATAATTACAATTAGTATCATTGTTCTTAAATGTCCCTAGTCAAGTATCATTGTTGATGGGACAACAATGATGCATTGAGACTAGTATGTGGATTGACTGATGACCAAATCTCATTGGTCATAAATATATGAGATATTAAGTCAATGCATAGGTACATGTTAGAGAACAATGTACTGGACAGACCCACCATGAGAATTCTATATGGAGCATTATGCGAAGTGTCATTAGCAATTCTCATAGTGACAATGATGTAATGGTCCTCCGACCTGAAATCGCTATATTACTACACGAGAATTTATGTACTTTGATATCATCAAATGTCACCTTTAATAGGGTGGACTATAAAGGTGATTATTGGGTTCATTATGAATCGTGTGAGTAATATGAGTGATCTAGATGGAATTTAATCATCCTATATTTTATAGGTGATATCCATAGGCCTCTTGATTGAGTAGGACTATGAAATGTGTAACGACCCCAAAATAGGTTCATTCCACACAACCTATTCTGAGTCGCCAAATACATGGTATAGAAAAAAACTGTAACTTTATTACAACAATTGTTGTGCAAAATACAACAACACATATGCTATAAGTTTGGATACAAATATATACCAAATGTGACTCATGTTCCAACCGTGGACATCACCTCACAATGACACCGTATATAAAGGTATAGTCAAAAACTGTTTTAGAAATTAGAATCTTTGGGAAGTGCTCAAGGAAACCTTCGTACATGGGAGGCCACGCGTCTAGGTTATGATAGATATCATATGGCCACAGAATTATCCTTGGTTGACCCAATAGACCCCAAAAAAAATGAGAAGATTACTATCATATTCTTCCCAATGGTGAGTCTTCTCTTGACTTATCATTATCTCCACTGTCTCTAATTGTGAATTATACTTCAAACAAACACCAAGATTATATAGGTAGTGCCCATAGATATACTCAGCAAGTGGATGAGCACAACCCTGTCTTATGATGACACGAGGTTGTATGTCATTAGACATCTTGTATGATAGTGACAAAACACCCTTCCAACGTTGGGTTCGCCTCACCCTATTTTCTTCACCAAATATAACTACTAAATGATGACCACCGTTCTATTCCCTTGTTACCCCCGCTCGACCCAGCTACACTCTTATTACCTGAAAGGAATTGTGAAGCAAAAGGGTGAGCACAACTAGCTCAGTAAAGAATATCATGACTAAAGATAATTCAATTATCAATAGCCTTCATCAACAATAAATCAGAGATTTAGAACATATGGTAAATGATAAAAATTTCAACCATAGTTGCAGCGGAACGAGCAATCCATTAGAAGAGTCAAATAGACTATAAAGTCTATTATCTTCTCCATGTTAAAAATCCACCAATAATATTTTATCCATGTAACATCACTCAAGAGTTCCTTTCCACAATTATATGAATAACTCATAATCATAATTGTGACTATAAATTTTTCTTCGCACCCAGGACAAAGAATATTTTCATCACCTGTCTTTACCTGAAACATCAAAGATCATGGTTATACCAAATCACAGTTCCTGTTTATAATCATACTAACAAATTCATCTTTGCACTACGGGCCAAAGATATTCATCAACAAACCATCTTTGCACTACGGGCCAAAGATATTCAACAACAGTTCATCTTTGCACTACAGGCCAAAGATATTCATCAACAGGCCATCTTTGCACTACATGCCAAAGATATTCATCAACAATTCATATTTGCACTACAGGCCAAATATATTCATATCTCAAAGAAATATATAATCATTTCAGAATTTATATAAACAATAATTATAACCATGTTGATCAATTCACCTTTGCACTTAAGCTTAAGATATTCAATTATAAATTCAATGGTCATGATCATACCAGTCACAATTCAACTTTGCACTACAGGCCAAAGAGAACCCTAGTCATGATCATACCAATAATCTACCCATCTTTACACTCCAGTGAAAGAGAATTTCAACATCAGGGTTATAAAAATGTTATATATGATGATAAAAATAATATGATCAACATATAGTTTTAATCTCAAGAGTAATATTCGTAACTCATGAATAGTAACCCCGACACAAAAGATAGAAATTCTACAATAAAATTCATACCAATATTTCGGTATAATGATATTGAAAGAATAACATTACTTAAATTTATAAACAATTTATTTTAATTGTTTACACTTTACTAATTAATGCATTTAATCATTATAAAATGCCAACTCTTACAATTTCATCATCAATAACCAAAACCCTCATCAAAAATCTGCATATACCTCATATAGGATTCTCAAGCCATAAAATCCTATTTTCCAATTTTCTTTCTTCACAAAACATATTTAATTCATTTACTCATAGCTAAAACATTTTCATAAAAAATACCAAATCAGTTCCAAAAATATTTCTTTTCTGGGATTTAGCATAATATAGTCCCATAGTGAACATATATTTTTCTCAGAATTTTTAAAAGTCATTTACTATTTTTCATATGGCCAAAATAGCCGAATATTTAGACATTTATCAAAAATTGTACTTTTGTCTAAAAATTCTGAAATTTACAGAGTATACTTCTATCATATACATGTACTCCCAATAAAAATTTCATCAATTTTGGAGTTAACCACAAGGAATTATAAGCGGTTACTTTTAAAATAGTCTTTTCTCATAAAATTCATAACTCTCAATCTATACATCCAAAAATCACCATTTTTGGGCACAATCAATAAAACTCGTCAAAATATCATTTCAAATTTTTCCAGAATTTTTGAAGATCAAAAAAATTACGAAACTGAAAATCATAACAACCCTTAAAATCCCTTAATATCCCTTTACTATCCCTTACCTCAAAAGAGCAGTACTTCTGACTTGAATGCAAAGCTGAAGGAAACTTGCACTGAATAGCAACTCTCAAAGTATCTAATTAATCACAAAATATGCTTCATAATATAGAGAGAGAAAGAGAGAAAGCTTATGTTTCTGGTGTGATTTTCAATTCTAACTTAGCCCTCTATTTATAGGAAAATTTTGGTAGGTTTGACCTGCAACCTGATGGCTTTACCTGCTACTATTCCCACCCACCACATTTGAAATATAATTCAGCACATTTCTTCACCAACCACAAGTGGGGCCCACCAATTCTAGAATTTTCCACCAAAATGATAAACTCCGAAAATTCAACAATTTCTGAACCAGTCATCTCGTAAAATTCATAATAAATCATACGTTCATTTTTAACGGTTCAAAATTTGTGGACATATACTCAACTTATATATGTATAACATATCCAAAAATTACCACGATCCAACGGTCGGATTAAAAATTATAACCCCCGCAATATTTCTCAAAAAAACCCTGATTTTTAATACCTCCATTCCGACAAAAATACGGATAAAAATCTCAACATTAACTCCTTCATTTTTAACCACAAAAATATATCCCTCATTTATATCCACATAAAATAAATATTTTCTTATCATATGAATCAATAATTAATTATTCACAAATAATATTACAGAATCACATTTATGACAACCAGGCCGTTTCCAGGAAAGAGGGGGCTTTCCAATAAGGATTTCTCCTTACTGGCGCGCAATTAGATGACCAAACCTCTCCTTAGACAGAACTTTCTAAACATTGTCAATAATGCTATCTAATAATATTATTTAAATAATATGAATTATTGATTTGATAATGGGAAATACTATGCAGCAACAATTATTGAACAACAATAATACAAAATTTTAACGTAGCAATTATTGAATCAATAAAATAAAATATTGAACAGTAATTACTGTAACAATTATTGAGTAGTGCCTTCTTACGTAAGAATCAATAATTTCAAAAATACCGTGCAATACCGTGTGCTACTGTGCAATAACGCGTATTACTGTATTTTAATCACCGGGTATTCCAACAGTGTTAACGGTAACAACTACGCCGTTATTTGTAAAAACTCAAATTTGTCGTTTTCTTCACCCGACAGTTATTCGTTATGGGGCCCACAAATAGCTGCGCCGTCGTACGAATATTTCCCGACAGAAAGAATATTCCACGACCAAACGAATATTCCCCGACAACAATGAATATTTTATAACCACTTGCGTAGTTTGAAAAAATTTCATATATCACCCTTAACTTTAACTTTTATCAATTTAACTATTTACTGAATAGTAACTATAAAAAAAATTGAATACTTTTATTTCATAAAATTCGGGGTCTTACAAAATGCATGGCCATGCTCAAATAGTGATTTGTTTCATATAGTCTACTCATTGATCAAGAAAACTCAGATTAAATTATGAAGAGTATGACACATTCCATGACTCGAGTTTAATATAGGATATTAAGGTTAAAACGATTAAATTATATTGAAACATTGGTTACGAAAAGGTTGCATCGAATCATCGATCTTATTATTACTTGGGTAGCAGTGATGCATTACTAGATGCCGCTCACTGTTTATAATTTTATAATATGATTTTAAAATTATTGCCAACGTAATAATAACCTATAGGATCACACACAAAGAACGTAATTAAAAGGAAATTAATTTAAATTGTAAATATTTAAAGATGTCAATGTGATTGATAGAATTTTAAATTACGAATTTAAATTAATAGGATAATTTATATATAGGTATATTAATTAAGTAAGACTTAATTAAGATATATATATATAAATTCGGATTTTAATAATATTAGGTTTTGATTAATTCCTCCTGACTGCTATATATATGATGTATATCAGACTTTAGGTTTTACGTCAAAACAAAAAAAAACCCTAGCCGTTCTTAGAGAGAGACTAGAGAAAATAGTTCCGAAAATCCTCATCCTTGGTGGCTAGTACCACGATTCCTTCTTCTGCAGATCGTAGGACGATTCGCGGAGCGTTCGTGTGGATACCGTAGAGACGCAGTCGGTTTGTATTGCGTTGGAGATTCGAGGCGCAGTCGATTTCAGATTCTCGTTTTCATATTCGGTATAATCTCTAAATCTCTTAATTAATTGATTTTTCGCATGGATCCTGTTTTAGGGTTTCGGAAATTGCTTTAAAATTTTAATTTCCGCTGTGCGTTTCTGTGCCGAAACCCAACAACAACTTACAACAGCTTACACTCCCCAACAGAACGGTGTGTGCGAAAGGAAAAATCGCACTATTATGAATATGGTGCGAAGTCTTTTGACAAGCAGCGGTATTTTGAAAACTTTCTGGCCATAAGCAGTCAATTGGAGCATTCACATTTTGAACAGAAGCCCCACACTTTTGTTCAAAATATGACGCCGGAAGAAGCCTGGACCGGACGAAAACCAGCAGTGGATCATTTTAGATTTTTTGGGTGTATTGCTTATGCTCATAATCCAGATGAGAATAGAAAGAAGTTGGACAACAAAGGAGAAAAATGTGTTTTTCTTGGTGTCAGTGATCAATCAAAGGCCTATAAACTGTACAATCCTAGCACCATGAAAATAATTATTAGTCGTGATGTGGTTTTTAATGAAAAAGGCACATGGTTGTGGAGTGAAAACGGTGTAAAGCAAAGCATTCCAACAGATTTAGATGATGACGAGACAAGGCAGCAACCTATGGAGACAGTACAACAACCATACCCAATCATTCAAGATCAACCTCAAAGTCCACTTGTTAATGAAGCTGCAGAACAAAGACCTCAACGACAGAGAAAAAAGCCTGCTTGGATGACAGATTATGAGCTAGGTAGATGATTTTGACAAGTCTGAAGAAGATATACTTACACATTTTTCTTTATTTTCATATTGTGATCCTGTCACTTTCGAAGTGGCTGTCAAAGAATCAAAATGGAGAAAGGTTATGGATGCTGAAATTACAGCCATAAAAAGAAATGATACTTTGGAGCTTTGTGATCTTCCAAAAGGGCAGAAAATAATTGGTGTAAAATGGGTTTACAAGACAATGTTGAAGGAGAATGGTGAAGTTGATAAGCACAAGGCACGTTTGGTGGATAAGCACAAGGCAAGTTGATAAGAACAGAAGGTTCCATTCGCCACATTTATGTTCCGCGGTGAGGCAGACTACTGGTGGGAGTCTGTGAAGCGTACCCAGCCTTACGCACTCAACATGTCCTGGGAAACATTTCAAAAACTGTTCAATGACAAGTACTTTCCTGAAAGTATTCGTCATATGAAGGAGGTTGAGTTTATTAGACTGGAACAAAACAACATGACGGTGTCCCAGTACGAGGCGAAGTTTGCAGAGTTATCCAGGTTTGCACCTCATTTGGTCGAAAATGAGGAACGAATGACAAGGATGTTTCTGAGAGGTCTAAAACCCGAGATTCGGCAATATCTTATCTCTCATAAATTTTTTTTATATTCAGATGTTGTAAACAGGGCTCAATTATTAGAGCGAGATAATGAGTATGTGCAACCGAGGGACCACAACCAGGGTCATACCGGTGGCTGCAGTCATCGAAGCAATGAAAACCAGCAGGGAGGAAAATATTCGGACAAAAGCGGCAACCACTCTGGTGGTAATCGTGGCTATGAAAATAGAAGAAGCGAGTCGGGAGGAGATTTTAAAAAGAGGAGATTCAACAATGACAATACGAAGACGTCAGCACCAGCAGCAACTGGTTCCAAGGGAGGAGAACGACCACCGGTTATATGCTATAAGTGCGGAAAAGAAGGACATATCAGCCCAAACTGCCCACAACAGTTTAAGGTATGTTATAACTGTGGAAAGGAAGGACATATCGCTCGAGATTGCACTGTAGCGAAACCAAGTCCAACGGGGGTGGTGACTCAAAAAGTTGTCCTAGAAAAGTCAAAGTCAACGGTTCCTGGAAGAGCGTTTTTCGTGACTGGTCAGAATGCGGGGAACCCGAACGAAGTTAGCACGGGTTAGTTAATTATAAATTTTTACGAAGTCTATACCTTATTAGATACCGGTTCTACCCATTCATTTATTTCTCCTGCTTGTGCTCAACGTTTAAACTTGACTTCGGAGAAAATTAGACTTTGACTTATCTGTTGAAACTCCGTTAGGAGAAACTTTCGTTACATCCGCTGTTTAGAAATCTTGCTTGATTCAGGTTGGCACTATCACATTACCTGTTGACCTTATCTCTTTAAAGATACTTGCTTTTGATGTGATTTTAGAGATCGATTGGTTAACTACTCATCATGCCAAATTGATTGCTTTTGTAAGATTGTTAGTTTTCATATTCCTAACCAACATGTTATGCGAATTCAAGCAACCAAACCACTAAAATCAATCGCTGTCATACCAAGCCATAAAGCCATTCGTTTATTGAAAAACGGATGTCAATCTTTCTTAGCCCATGTCATGGACTTGAACAAAAATACGTCAGATTTGAATGATATTTCTGTTGTTAGTGAAATTCCTGACGTATTTCCTGAAGAATTTCTTGGCCTACGCGTGATATTGAATTTTGTGTCATCTTTGAATCTGGTACAAAACTCATTTCTAAAATCTCATATCGAATGGCTCCTATTGAACTTCAGGAGTTAAAAACCCAACTATAGAAGTTGATAACCGAGCCTCTATCTGGTGACTTCCTTTGTGGAATGCACCGAAGCCAGACTCTCCGTAGGGGACGCCATATTCGTGCGGTAGTAAACTGATAAGTGTCATTGTGACGTGCTATCCAAGATTGGGATATGAGTCACAGTTGAGAGCAACCTAAGTCAGTAATCGAAATACGTAGCTTTCTGGGCTTAGCTGGTTATTATCGGAGATTTGTGGAAGGATTATCTCGAATCGCTACTCCGTTAACTCAGCTGACTCGGAAAGATATAAAATTCATATGGAGTGAGGAATGTGAGAAGAGTTTCCAAGAACTCAAGAGGAGACTCATTTCGGCACCTGTTTTGACAATACCATCTGGTTCGGATGGATTTGTTATCTACAGCGATGCTTCAGGCAAAGGGTTAGGATGTGTTCTCATGCAACATGGGAAAGTCATAGCCTATGCCTCACGACAACTCAAAGAATATGAGAGGAATTATCCTACTCATGATTTGGAGTTGGCAGCAGTCGTTTTTGCGTTGAAGATCTGGAGACACTACCTGTATGGGGAGAAAGTGGAGATCTATACAGATCATAAAAGCCTCAAATATTTCTTCACCCAAAAGGAACTCAACATGCGGCAACGACGTTGGCTTGAGCTGTTGAAAGATTACGATCATACCATCCAATACCATCCTGGAAAAGCAAACGTAGTAGCTGACGCATTGAGTAGAAGATCATATGCGGGTACGAGTGCAATGTTTTTAACACAAAGGCCCATTTTGTATGACTTGCAAAGGATGGAGATAGAGATGAAGGCTCCAAGTACCCACATGATGATATCAAATATACGAGTAGAACCGACTTTAATCGATAAAGTTAAAGCTGCTCAAGCTACGGATATAGAGCTGATGCGTATGAAGAAGAAAGTGCAAGAAGGTGCTATTCCAGAAGCAAGAATCGATGAAGAAGGAATACTTCGAGTCAACTCCAGACTTTGTGTTCCTAACGATTTTGACTTGAAGCATAGAATAATGATGGAGGCACACAACACACCGTTTGCAATCCATCCTGGGAGTACCAAAATGTATCACGATCTTCGACATACATTTTGGTGGAGCAATATGAAAAGAGAGATCGCGGAGTTTATCTCGAGATGTTTAACTTGTCAACGTGTAAAAGCGGAGCATCAAGTACCAAAGGGTCCATTGCAACCACTTGAGATTCCGAAATGGAAGTGGGAACACATTACTATGGATTTTGTTACGGGTCTTCCCAAGGTTTCTCAAGGCATAGATGCGATTTGGGTTATTGTTGATAGATTAACCAAGTCCGCTCATTTCTTGCCAATACGTGAGACTTATTCCCTTGAACGTCTTGCTAGTATGTACGTGAACGAGATTGTGAGATTGCATGGCATGCCAGTATCCATAGTTTCGGATCGTGACCCAAGATTCACTTCACGATTTTGGGTTAGCTTGCAGAAAGCTATGGGCACGGATTTACGATTCAGTTCAGCATACCATCCTCAAACGGACGGACAATCAGAGAGGACTATTCAAACTCTTGAAGATCTATTAAGACTTTGTGTCTTAGATCTCAAAGGGAGTTGGGATAAGTACCTACCATTGGTGGAATTCTCCTACAACAACAGTTATCAGGCGAGCATAGGTATGGCTCCATTCGAGGCGTTGTATGAAAGAAAATGTCGTTCTCCAGTATGCTGGGACGAGGTGGGTGAAGCAACATTGTTGGGACCAGAATTGGTACGCATTACTACAGAGAAGATCCAAACGATTCGACAACGTATACAAACGGCACAGGATCGACAAAAGAGTTATGCGGATCTTCATCGGAAGGACGTGGAATTTAATATTGGGGATCATGTATTGTTACGTGTTGCACCATGGAAGGGAGTTACAAGATTTGGGAAGAGAGGAAAGCTCAATCCAAGATTTGTTGGTCCGTTTGAGATTCTTGAGCGAATAGGAAATGTGGCATATAGACTCGCATTACCTCCAAGCATGTCTCGTGTTCATAATGTTTTTCACATATCTATGCTTCGTAAATATGTTAAAGACCCGAACCACATTATTGAGTTAGAACCAGACGAGATAGCTGAAGATTTAACGTACGAGGAGGTACCTGTTAAGATCTTGGATAGGAAAGAGCATGTCCTACGCACGAAGGTTATACCACAAGTTAAGGTTTTGTGGAGAAACCATGTTATTGAAGAAATGACCTGGGAGTTGGAATCAGAAATGAAAGCGAGGTATCCTCACCTTTTTGAAACATCAGGTACGTACGTCAATTTCGAGGACGAAATTTCATAAGGAGGGGAGGTTGTAAGACCCCAACTTATTAATGAATAAAATCAAATTTTCTCTAAATATTATTGTGAATAATAAGGGGTTAATTTGATATAATACTTTGGTTATGGGTGAAATGTGCAAATTTTGCAAAATAAGCAAGTGGTTATAAAATATTTATTTTTGGTCGGTGAATATTCGGTTGGTCGTGGAATATTCTTGCTGTCGGGGAATATTCGTACGACGACGCAGCCTTGTGTGGGCCCCATAACGGAAAGCGATTGGATGAAGAAAACGACAAGTATAAGTTGTTTATAAATAACGGCGTAGTTGTTACCGTTAATACTGTTGGAATACCCGGTGGTTAAAATACAGTAGCACACGGTATTGCACCAATTATTGATTCTTACGTAAGAAGGCACTACTCAATAATTGTTACAGTAGTTATTATTCAATATTTTATTTTATTGATTCAATAATTGCTGCGTTGATATTTTATATTATTGTTGTTTCAATAATTGTTGTTGCACAGTATTTTCATTTATCAGATCAATAATTCATATTATTTGAATAATATTATTAGATAACATTATTGGCAATGTCTAGAAAGTTCTGTCTAAGGAGAGGTTTGGTCATCTAATTGCGCGCCAGTAAGGAGAAATCCTTATTGGAAAGCCCCCTCTTTCCTGGGAACGGCCTGGTTGTCATAAATGTGATTCTGTAATATTATTTGTGAATAATTAATTATTGATTCATATGATAAGGAAATATTTATTTTATGTGGATATAAATGAGGGATATATTTTTGTGGTTAAAAATGAAGGAGTTAATGTTGAGGTTTTTATCATATTTTTGTCGGAATGGAGGTATTAAAAATCAGGGTTTTTGAGATATTTTGCGGGGGTTATAATTTTTAATCCGACCGTTGGATCGTGGTAATTTTTGGATATGTTATACATATATAAGTTGAGTATATGCCCACAAATTTTGAACCGTTAAAAATGAACGTATGATTTATTATGAATTTTACAAGATGACTGGTTCAGAAATTGTTGAATTTTCGGAGTTTATCATTTTGGTGGAAAATTCTAGAATTGGTGGGCCCCACTTGTGGTTGGTGAAGAAATGTGCTGAATTATATTTCAAATGTGGTGGGTGGGAATAGTAGCAGGTAAAGCCATCAGGTTGCAGGTCAAACCTACCAAAATTTTCCTATAAATAGAGGGCTAAGTTAGAATTGAAAATCACACCAGAAACAAGTTTTCTCTCTTTCTCTCTCTAGATTATTGAGTGTATTTTGTGAGTATTTAGATACTTTGAGAGTTTCTATTCATCAGAGCAAGTTTCTTTCAGCCTTATACCGGTATTCCGACCAGAAGTACTGATATTTTGAGGTAAGGGATATTATTTTCTTCTTAAATGATATTATTTTCTTCAATATCATTATGCTGAAATATTGATATGAGTTTTTATCAAATTTGGAACTTTTTGTGTCGGGGTTACTATTCACGTATACGGTACTATTCACGTATACGACACTATTCACGAATACGGCACTATTCACCGAAAAATAAAATTTTCCCTTTTTGTCCAAGATGTCTATTATGGTTACTATCTTTGATTGTATCCATGTTTTGATCTTTATTTTTGAATTCTGCTTCACAATTGATTATTATGAAGTATTATTGATCTTGGATAAACTGTTATACGAATCCCTACTATTTGTCCTTCTGTCTCATTGGATTCGTTCTCTTTAAGATATTTTTCATCATCCTCAGTCCTAAATGATGATATTACTGAATATCTTTGGCCTGTAGTGCAAAGATGTATAATTACTTGATGAATATCTTTGGCCTGTAGTGCAAAGATGAACAGGTGTTGAGATGAACATGACCGACTGATGATACAAATGAATATCTTTGGCCTGTAGTGCAAAGATGAATATTTGGTTAAAGATGATTATTAATTGATGTTACAGGGATAAAATATTGATGATGGACTTTTAAATCTTAGAAGATAGTAGAATTCTTTCTCTACTTGACTCTTCTAATGGTTTGCTGTTTCCGCTGCAGTTGTTGATCTAAAACTTGTTGTCGATTATATTTTATCAGATTTTTCCCTGTTGAAGACTAACGATAATTTGTTGTATATTATCTTAGTCATAATATTCTTTACTGGGCTAGTTGAGCTCACCCTTTTCCTTTTTGTTCCATTTTTCTTCTCAGGAGGTGAGAACATAGCAGGATCTAGTCGGGGTATGGAGTGATGGTTCTAGAAAGATGTATTAGCAGTCCTCACTATTTCTGTAAAATAGTGTTTGAATAATTGTAATGAGAATTTATTTGAGTGTGGATATTGTCTAGAAGACAATATTTGTATTTAAACTCACAGTATGTGTTGTCGTATTTTGCACGACAATTGTATTATTGAAGTTGTAGTTTGCTTTCTGTACCATGTATTTGGCGACTCAGAATGGGTGTTGTATACCTATTCTGGGGGCGTCACAGTTGGTATCAGAGCTTAGGGATATGATCCCTGGCTGAGATGTGAGACAAGAACTAGGAGGGGAGAGACGGGGAATTCCTTCGCTAGTATGACCTGACTAAGTTTATTTGGTGTTTATTTGGTCGGTCAGAGTATAGGGATAATATATGACATGACTATTAAACCTTGTTTTATGGCAGTATTTAAGAATGGCAGCTGAGAACGTTAATAATGGAGTAAATCAGACCGTGGAGACACCTTTGATCACTACCCAGGGGAACGTGCAACAGGAAGGCAATATTCCTCCTGTAAACAACGTTACCGAGCAAACGATGAATGATGGAATGTTTAGGAGCTTTTTGCAGTTCATGCAAAATCAGACGAGGGAGACTCGTGTGCAGAATACGGGTGGAAATGATAACAACGCGCGGTTTGTCACAGCTAAGCAGTTCAAAGAATTGGGACCACCAGAATTTAAGGGAAAGCCGGATCCGATCATGGCGGAAACGTGGGTCAAGCAAATTACCAAGATATTTGATGTCTTGGGATGCACGGAGGAACAGAAGGTTCCATTCGCCACATTTATGTTCCGCGGTGAGGCAGACTACTGGTGGGAGTCTGTGAAGCGTACCCAGCCTGACGCACTCAACATGTCCTGGGAAACATTTCAAAAACTGTTCAATGACAAGTACTTTCCTGAAAGTATTCGTCATATGAAGGAGGTTGAGTTTATTAGACTGGAACAAAACAACATGACGGTGTCCCAGTACGAGGCGAAGTTTGCAGAGTTATCCAGGTTTGCACCTCATTTGGTCGAAAATGAGGAACGAATGACAAGGATGTTTCTGAGAGGTCTAAAACCCGAGATTCGGCAATATCTTATCTCTCATAAATTTTCTTTATATTCAGATGTTGTAAACAGGGCTCAATTATTAGAGCGAGATAATGAGTATGTGCAACCGAGGGACCACAACCAGGGTCATACCGGTGGCTGCAGTCATCGAAGCAATGAAAACCAGCAGGGAGGAAAATATTCGGACAAAAGCGGTAACCACTCTGGTGGTAATCGTGGCTATGATAATAGAAGAAGCGAGTCGGGAGGAGATTTCAAAAAGAGGAGATTCAACAATGACAATACGAAGACGTCAGCACCAGCAGCAACTGGTTCCAAGGGAGGAGAACGACCACCGGTTATATGTTATAAGTGCGGAAAAGAAGGACATATCAGCCCAAACTGCCCACAACAATTTAAGGTATGTTATAACTGTGGAAAGGAAGGACATATCGCTCGAGATTGCACTGTAGCGAAACCAAGTTCAACGGGGGTGGTGACTCAAAAAGTTGTCCTAGAAAAGTCAAAGTCAACGGTTCCTGGAAGAGCGTTTTTCGTGACTGGCCAGAATGCGGGGAACCCGAACGAAGTTAGCACGGGTTAGTTAATTATAAATTTTGCGAAGTTTATACCTTATTAGATACCGTTTCTACCCATTCATTTATTTCTCCTGCTTGTGCTCAACGTTTAAACTTGACTTCGGAGAAAATTAGACTTTGACTTATCTGTTGAAACTCCGTTAGGAGAAACTTTCGTTACATCTACTGTTTAGAAATCTTGCTTGATTCAGGTTGGCACTATCACATTACCTGTTGACCTTATCTCTTTAAAGATACTTGCTTTTGATGTGATTTTAGAGATCGATTGGTTAACTACTCATCATGCCAAATTGATTGCTTTTGTAAGATTGTTAGTTTTCATATTCCTAACCAACATGTTATGCGAATTCAAGCAACCAAACCACTAAAATCAATCGCTGTCATACCAAGCCATAAAGCCATTCGTTTATTGAAAAACGGATGTCAATCTTTCTTAGCCCATGTCATGGACTTGAACAAAAATACGTCAGATTTGAATGATATTTCTGTTGTTAGTGAAATTCCTGACGTATTTCCTGAAGAATTTCTTGGCCTACGCGTGATATTGAATTTTGTGTCATCTTTGAATCTGGTACAAAACTCATTTCTAAAATCTCATATCGAATGGCTCCTATTGAACTTCAGGAGTTAAAAACCCAACTATAGAAGTTGATAACCGAGCCTCTATCTGGTGACTTCCTTTGTGGAATGCACCGAAGCCAGACTCTCCGTAGGGGACGCCATATTCGTGCGGTAGTAAACTGATAAGTGTCATTGTGACGTGCTATCCAAGATTGGGATATGAGTCACAGTTGAGAGCAACCTAAGTCAGTAATCGAAATACGTAGCTTTCTGGGCTTAGCTGGTTATTATCGGAGATTTGTGGAAGGATTTTCTCGAATCGCTACTCCGTTAACTCAGCTGACTCGGAAAGATATAAAATTCGTATGGAGTGAGGAATGTGAGAAGAGTTTCCAAGAACTCAAGAGGAGACTCATTTCGGCACCTGTTTTGACAATACCATCTGGTTCGGATGGATTTGTTATCTACAGCGATGCTTCAGGCAAAGGGTTAGGATGTGTTCTCATGCAACATGGGAAAGTCATAGCCTATGCCTCACGACAACTCAAAGAATATGAGAGGAATTATCCTACTCATGATTTGGAGTTGGCAGCAGTCGTTTTTGCGTTGAAGATCTGGAGACACTACCTGTATGGGGAGAAAGTGGAGATCTATACAGATCATAAAAGCCTCAAATATTTCTTCACCCAAAAGGAACTCAACATGCGGCAACGACGTTGGCTTGAGCTGTTGAAAGATTACGATCATACCATCCAATACCATCCTGGAAAAGCAAACGTAGTAGCTGACGCATTGAGTAGAAGATCATATGCGGGTACGAGTGCAATGTTTTTAACACAAAGGCCCATTTTGTATGACTTGCAAAGGATGGAGATAGAGATGAAGGCTCCAAGTACCCACATGATGATATCAAATATACGAGTAGAACCGACTTTAATCGATAAAGTTAAAGCTGCTCAAGCTACGGATATAGAGCTGATGCGTATGAAGAAGAAAGTGCAAGAAGGTGCTATTCCAGAAGCAAGAATCGATGAAGAAGGAATACTTCGAGTCAACTCCAGACTTTGTGTTCCTAACGATTTTGACTTGAAGCATAGAATAATGATGGAGGCACACAACACACCGTTTGCAATCCATCCTGGGAGTACCAAAATGTATCACGATCTTCGACATACATTTTGGTGGAGCAATATGAAAAGAGAGATCGCGGAGTTTATCTCGAGATGTTTAACTTGTCAACGTGTAAAAGCGGAGCATCAAGTACCAAAGGGTCCATTGCAACCACTTGAGATTCCGAAATGGAAGTGGGAACACATTACTATGGATTTTGTTACGGGTCTTCCCAAGGTTTCTCAAGGCATAGATGCGATTTGGGTTATTGTTGATAGATTAACCAAGTCCGCTCATTTCTTGCCGATACGTGAGACTTATTCCCTTGAACGTCTTGCTAGTATGTACGTGAACGAGATTGTGAGATTGCATGGCATGCCAGTATCCATAGTTTCGGATCGTGACCCAAGATTCACTTCACGATTTTGGGTTAGCTTGCAGAAAGCTATGGGCACGGATTTACGATTCAGTTCAGCATACCATCCTCAAACGGACGGACAATCAGAGAGGACTATTCAAACTCTTGAAGATCTATTAAGACTTTGTGTCTTAGATCTCAAAGGGAGTTGGGATAAGTACCTACCATTGGTGGAATTCTCCTACAACAACAGTTATCAGGCGAGCATAGGTATGGCTCCATTCGAGGCGTTGTATGGAAGAAAATGTCGTTCTCCAGTATGCTGGGACGAGGTGGGTGAAGCAACATTGTTGGGACCAGAATTGGTACGCATTACTACAGAGAAGATCCAAACGATTCGACAACGTATACAAACGGCACAGGATCGACAAAAGAGTTATGCGGATCTTCATCGGAAGGACGTGGAATTTAATATTGGGGATCATGTATTGTTACGTGTTGCACCATGGAAGGGAGTTACAAGATTTGGGAAGAGAGGAAAGCTCAATCCAAGATTTGTTGGTCCATTTGAGATTCTTGAGCGAATAGGAAATGTGGCATATAGACTCGCATTACCTCCAAGCATGTCTCGTGTTCATAATGTTTTTCACATATCTATGCTTCGTAAATATGTTAAAGACCCGAACCACATTATTGAGTTAGAACCAGACGAGATAGCTGAAGATTTAACGTACGAGGAGGTACCTGTTAAGATCTTGGATAGGAAAGAGCATGTCCTACGCACGAAGGTTATACCACAAGTTAAGGTTTTGTGGAGAAACCATGCTATTGAAGAAATGACCTGGGAGTTGGAATCAGAAATGAAAGCGAGGTATCCTCACCTTTTTGAAACATCAGGTACGTACGTCAATTTCGAGGACGAAATTTCATAAGGAGGGGAGGTTGTAAGACCCCAACTTATTAATGAATAAAATCAAATTTTCTCTAAATATTATTGTGAATAATAAGGGGTTAATTTGATATAATACTTTGGTTATGGGTGAAATGTGCAAATTTTGCAAAATAAGCAAGTGGTTATAAAATATTTATTTTTGGTCGGTGAATATTCGGTTGGTCGTGGAATATTCTTGCTGTCGGGGAATATTCGTACGACGACGCAGCCTTGTGTGGGCCCCATAACGGAAAGCGATTGGATGAAGAAAACGACAAGTATAAGTTGTTTATAAATAACGGCGTAGTTGTTACCGTTAATACTGTTGGAATACCCGGTGGTTAAAATACAGTAGCACACGGTATTGCACCAATTATTGATTCTTACGTAAGAAGGCACTACTCAATAATTGTTACAGTAGTTATTATTCAATATTTTATTTTATTGATTCAATAATTGCTGCGTTGATATTTTATATTATTGTTGTTTCAATAATTGTTGCTGCACAGTATTTTCATTTATCAGATCAATAATTCATATTATTTGAATAATATTATTAGATAACATTATTGGCAATGTCTAGAAAGTTCTGTCTAAGGAGAGGTTTGGTCATCTAATTGCGCGCCAGTAAGGAGAAATCCTTATTGGAAAGCCCCCTCTTTCCTGGGAACGGCCTGGTTGTCATAAATGTGATTCTGTAATATTATTTATGAATAATTAATTATTGATTCATATGATAAGGAAATATTTATTTTATGTGGATATAAATGAGGGATATATTTTTGTGGTTAAAAATGAAGGAGTTAATGTTGAGGTTTTTATCCATATTTTTGTCGGAATGGAGGTATTAAAAATCAGGATTTTTGAGATATTTTGCGGGGGTTATAATTTTTAATCCGACCGTTGGATCGTGGTAATTTTTGGATATGTTATACATATATAAGTTGAGTATATGCCCACAAATTTTGAACCGTTAAAAATGAACGTATGATTTATTATGAATTTTACAAGATGACTGGTTCAGAAATTGTTGAATTTTCGGAGTTTATCATTTTGGTGGAAAATTCTAGAATTGGTGGGCCCCACTTGTGGTTGGTGAAGAAATGTGCTGAATTATATTTCAAATGTGGTGGGTGGGAATAGTAGCAGGTAAAGCCATCAGGTTGCAGGTCAAACCTACCAAAATTTTCCTATAAATAGAGGGCTAAGTTAGAATTGAAAATCACACCAGAAACAAGTTTTCTCTCTTTCTCTCTCTAGATTATTGAGTGTATTTTGTGAGTATTTAGATACTTTGAGAGTTTCTATTCATCAGAGCAAGTTTCTTTCAGCCTTATACCGGTATTCCGACCAGAAGTACTGATATTTTGAGGTAAGGGATATTATTTTCTTCTTAAATGATATTATTTTCTTCAATATCATTATGCTGAAATATTGATATGAGTTTTTATCAAATTTGGAACTTTTTGTGTCGGGGTTACTATTCACGTATACGGTACTATTCACGTATACGACACTATTCACGAATACGGCACTATTCACCGAAAAATAAAATTTTCCCTTTTTGTCCAAGATGTCTATTATGGTTACTATCTTTGATTGTATCCATGTTTTGATCTTTATTTTTGAATTCTGCTTCACAATTGATTATTATGAAGTATTATTGATCTTGGATAAACTGTTATACGAATCCCTACTATTTGTCCTTCTGTCTCATTGGATTCGTTCTCTTTAAGATATTTTTCATCATCCTCAGTCCTAAATGATGATATTACTGAATATCTTTGGCCTGTAGTGCAAAGATGTATAATTACTTGATGAATATCTTTGGCCTGTAGTGCAAAGATGAACAGGTGTTGAGATGAACATGACCGACTGATGATACAAATGAATATCTTTGGCCTGTAGTGCAAAGATGAATATTTGGTTAAAGATGATTATTAATTTATGTTACAGGGATAAAATATTGATGATGGACTTTTAAATCTTAGAAGATAGTAGAATTCTTTCTCTACTTGACTCTTCTAATGGTTTGCTGTTTCCGCTGCAGTTGTTGATCTAAAACTTGTTGTCGATTATATTTTATCAGATTTTTCCCTGTTGAAGACTAACGATAATTTGTTGTATATTATCTTAGTCATAATATTCTTTACTGGGCTAGTTGAGCTCACCCTTTTCCTTTTTGTTCCATTTTTCTTCTCAGGAGGTGAGAACATAGCAGGATCTAGTCGGGGTATGGAGTGATGGTTCTAGAAAGATGTATTAGCAGTCCTCACTATTTCTGTAAAATAGTATTTGAATAATTGTAAGGAGAATTTATTTGAGAGTGGATATTGTCTAGAAGACAATATTTGTATTTAAACTCACAGTATGTGTTGTCGTATTTTGCACGACAATTGTATTATTGAAGTTGTAGTTTGCTTTATGTACCATGTATTTGGCGACTCAGAATGGGTGTTGTATACCTATTCTGGGGGCGTCACACAACCTATTGTCACTTTATCAACAACAGAAGCTGAGTTTGTTGCTTTCACTTCATGTGCTACTCAAGCTATTTGGTTGAGAAGAATTCTTAAAGAGTTGCATTGCAAAGAGGATGGGCCTACTCAGATTTATTGTGACAACAGTTCAGCAATAAAGCTTTTAAAAAATCCTGTTCTACATGGTCGAAGCAAACATATAGATGTGAAGTATCATTTCTTGAGAGATATCACGAATGATGGAGTCATTGATCTTATTTACTGCAGGAAGGAGTGAAGATTAGGTTGCTGATATATTTACTAATTAAGCCCCTCAAATTACCTATATTTCAGAAGCTCAGGAAGCTACTTGGTGTTTGCACTTCAAATGATCCAGTTTGAGAGATGACGGTTCAAAGTTTGACTCTTATTAACTGAATGTTATGTCTGGAACATCAGTTTAAGGGAGGGATTGTTGAGAAAATAAGTAATTTGCATGTTTTGAGTTGTCCTAGTCTTAAGGATTGTCAATTAGTGGTAGAAGTTTATTTTGTGAACGTTGGGTAGTGGTAGGAGTTTATTTTGTGAACGTGGGTAGTGGTAGGAGTTTATTGGGTAATGCCTATTTATCAGTTATGTATTAGCCTATATAAAGGCTGTTTGGTTAATGAATAAAAAAGAAGAATAATATCATCCTCTGATCTAGACCTGGCAAAATCGGTCCGGCCCAATGATGACCCGCCCGTGGGCGCCCGGCCCGCCCGGTCCTTTAAAAAAAACCTTATTCTTCTGGCTATCAAGCTATGTTCGAGACTCGCTAATAAAGTAAAAGGGACATTTTTAGATCTAGTCTTCTAGATCTGAAATTGAGAAGTGAGAGAGAGACCGAGAGTGAAGTGTCCTCAACAGAGAGAGTGAGAGACTGAGAGACAACGATCCACACTTCGATCGATCAACCACGCCGAGTCGCCGACTGAGGAGTGACGACTGTGTAGCTTCTTCTTCTCTACAGGTAGTTGGTTTGAGTTACTATTGACTGATTAAATGGCTTAACTTTTTCATTTTTGGTTGAAGGATATACCTTTTTCTCTTCATTTTTCAGTCTTAACTTTTTGGTTTTTTAGTTTTTCGTTTGAGTTACCTTGTTTTGAAGTTGATTTTGTTCTATGGTTTGGCTGTTGTCGCCTATTTTGTTATTGGATGGAATCTTTTGTTGGGGTTATGGGCCTCTTGAGTATCATCATTTTGTGAGCATCGATACCAATATATATACACTGTTCAGATGCATTCAACCTCCTAAGTCCTATCTTACTGATCTTTCTATTATTATTCTGTTTGTTCTGTTTTTTTTTTAATTTATGTTCTTAATTTATTTTGTAATTCTACCCGAAGTATTGGAAGCTGCAGGGTTAAGTTCAATGGCTGAAAGCCTGAATTCAAGTATATGAACATTCCCTTCTTTTAAGATATAGATGAGATATTCCTTGAAATTACATTTCTGGAATCATTATCTTTTGTAATTCATAGTTTGATTGTGAATATACTTATTCTAATAAATTGAGAGTTATTGAAATGATACTCTTTTTCTAAATCAAAGAAAGTATATTTTTGTGTAATAAGGTTGAAAAAGTCTATTATGAAAAGTTGCTAAACTGCAAATGATGTAGTTATTTTTTTAATTTCAAAAAAATCTTTGTATGAATTTCAAAAAACTGTTTTGCACCTAATTCCCTTATTTGAATGCAACTAAAATTAAATGCTAATAAGTGGAGTAGTATCTTCGTTTTGAGACATCCAATCCATCCAACACAGGGGCTTGATTTTGTATTTGGTTTCACTTTAATACTTTATAGTAGATCTGAACGAACTGAAATCATAATCAAATCATCAACATGGGGAAAAAATAACGGATCACTTGTTATATGGTTTGGCTTTAAGTGTTGACAGATACAAGCCGTTATTCTTGCATATTTGACTTTCGAATTAGTGGCTGAATTCATTTATCCATTAAGATTGAAACCAACGTGAATTACCTTATTCACTTGCATTTTACTTTCTATGTTGCATTGCATTGCAGTTTATATTTTTTATTTGATGTATGTATGAATTAGTGGCTAAAAAGGTAGATTCCCTTATGAACTGATAATCATAAAATATATACTAGAATTCCAAATACATATTTGTATCAATTGGTTGTGTTAATTGTTTAAAATTTTTGTTTGTTTGTAGAGTTCTTATGGATCGACGGGATCGTGTAACAATTGATTTGATTAATGGGGGAGTTGAAAGCTCGGACAATTTGACACAACCAATTAACAGTTCGAAGAGAAAACAAAGGGAAAAAAGTTCAATTTGGAATCAATATGAAAAAAAGGTAGATCCTTCAACCAAAAAGTTAAGAGCATATTGTAAAACATGCACAAAAAGTTATGCTATTGGAGATGGTGGTAGTTCTTACGGGACTAGAAATTTGCATGCACATGAAAAGTCATGTCCCGGTTTAGTTAACCAAAATGTGACTCAAATGCATCTAGATCATGAAGGAAAATGCTTAATAGAAAATTTAGTCAGCTCATTTATAGGGATAAAATGGCTGAAGCAATCATGATGCATAACTATCCATTCTTGATTGTTGAACATGAAGGATTACGAAGAGTGCATAACTATTTGAATCTGGATGTGAAATCGTATACTAGAAACACTGCCAAAGCGGATTGTATTAAAATTTATAAGCTTGAGAAAGTAAAATTGAAATGTGCATTTTAGAACATCTGCGATAGAATTTGTCTCACTTTCGATATGTGGTCGTCCGGTACTAGTGAGGGTTATATTTGTTTAACCACTCACTTTATTGATCATGATTGTGTGTTGCACAGTAGGATTATAAATTTCTATCATTTCCTCCCACCACATATCAGTACTCTTTTATCAGAAAAAATCTTTGAGTTTTTAAAGGATTGGGGAATTGAAAAAAAGATCTTTTCTCTCACTTTAGATAATGCAACAAACAACTACAACATGCAAAATTTCTTGAAGGCTCATTTGAGAGGAAACTTGCTTTGCAATGGTAGGTTTTTCTATGTTCGGTGTTCTGCTCACATATTAAATCTCATTGTTCAAGATGGTTTGAAAATTGTAAGTGAACCTTTTCGCAAAATTAGAGAAAATGTCAAATATATTAAGGGATCTGAAAGTAGATTATTAAAGTTTGTTACATGTTGTGAACAATTGCTTGTGTCCGTAGAATCGGGTTTGCGTTTGGATTGTGTGACTAGATGGAATTCTACATGGGAGATGCTTGATAGTGTTCTGAAATTTAAAGATGTATTCTTTCAATATGCCATGGTTGAATCATCTTACACAACTTGTCCATCAAATGATGAGTGGAAAATAGCACAAACTATCACTATATTTTTGAAACCATTTTGGAAAATTACAGAACTTTTTTCGGGAACGAGTTATCCAACAGCAAATCTATATTTCTTACATGTGTTGAGGATAAAAGAACTTTTGATGTTTAATAAGTCTTCTGAAATTGAGGTAATTAGAAACATGGCAAATGAGATGTTGCCAAAGTTTGAAAAATATTGGAACGACTATGTTGTTATCTTGTCCATAGCTACTATTCTTGACCCAAGGTATAAGGTGCAATTTGTCAAATTTAAATTAAAAAAATTTGAGACGGATGAGTATGTTATAAATAGAAAAGTGGAGAAAATTGTGGATGCTATGAAATATTTGTTCATGGAATATGTAACAGAGTTGTCAAAAGATGGTTCACAACAACCTCAAGATGGTTCACAACAACCTCAAGATGGTGTAGGGACTTCAACTATTGCTACCACCAACACAAGTGAACATAGTGATGATGAGTTTGATGTAAGTAAAGTTTTCATGTATTATAAATTTTTTAATTTTTTGCATATTTATCTACATTGCATATTTATGTTGATGAACTTTTGATGTTTAAAATTTTAAATAGGAGTTTGTGAGGGAAGTGCAAGGTACTACATCAACAAGAATGAAATTGGAACAATACTTTGAGGAGAAAATCGTCACTAACAAATCTTCTTTTAATATTCTAGAAGAATGGAAAAAACTTTCTGAGAGGTACCCAATCATTATTTTTATTCTAGTTTTATATCTTTATTTTATACATGACTAATTAATGATTATTTAGTACTTTCAAATATTACGTTATTATAGATATCCAATACTAGCGAATATGACATATGATATCTTATCAATTCCAATTACAACAGTTGCTTTGGAGTCGACCTTTAGCATTGGAGCAAAAGTTCTCACAAAATATCGTAGTTCACTTCTACCGGATAATGCACAAGCATTAATTTGTGGACGTAATTGGATTTGTGGATATGAAATACAAGGTTTGTTCTAGTTATAAATATTATTACTTTAATTGTAGCTTTTTAGTTTAATTTTGGGTATTGAACTATTGATATTTTAAATTGGCATTTTTAATATAAATGATGGGTTGACAGACGACCAACTTTTGGTACCGCTAGTTCCAAATCAAGAGTCAAAGGGTTCTAACATAGGCGAAATTACAAGGAGTGACTAGACATTACTCACTATTAAGTACTTCATTTTTTATGGACTATTTCTTTGATTTTTGTTTGATTTTTCAAGTAGTAAGAAAAGCTAATCTTGTGTTGTAATTGTGTAGTAAAAATGTAGAATTGAATGCTTTGTTAAATAACATTGTGATTTACTTGGTTAAAAATGTAGAATTGAATCAGTTCACTAAGACCCTTGACAAGGATCTTGGTCAGCTGTTTAACCTTATTTTATTTGTTCATTTGGTTTATTTCAGTGGGTTTGGTTGTAGGAAACTATTGCTTTAGTGTAATGGCTAATTTTGTAGAATTTATGAGTATTGTGTTATAATGTCTATATGAAGAATGCTATAGGTTTTGTTGAAACGAGTTTAATGCCAATTATTTAGTTTAAGTATTTGTATAATTATATTTGAAACATATTCTCAGGCTTCTGCTAGATGTTCTGTTATAGAGTAGTCCTTCACTTTGTCTGTTGCTTCTAAGTTCTACCATATATAATGACACATTTATGAATCTTTTTTCACAGGATGTCAAGCCATTCTTATACTAGCAGTCTAGCAGATGGGATTGCAAGTATGAATATATGCATTTGGAGCTTATTTCTGTAATTCTGTTGATGGTGACATACTGACATGTCAAATGAAATGAATAGTCTTGGACATCTTGGTTTGAATTTGTGTACTTTGTATCATTGTATGTATTAGTAATATGTTACTCATTTAGTCATTTCCTTCTGAATTTGTGTACTTTGTATCATTGTATGTATTAGTAATATGCTACTCATTTAGTCAGTTCCTTCTTGAGCTTTACAGCAAATATTTACAGGTTTTAAACGTAAAAAAAAAATGAAAAAGCCCGCGGGCCGGGCCGGGCCAACCCGGGCCACGGGCCGCTTAATTCTAGCCCACCAAAACCCGGGCCTTTTTGGCCCGGCCCGTCGATGGCCCGACCTGTTTGGGTCAGCCCGGCCCGTTTGCCAAGTCTACTCTTATCCTCTGTCTTCTAGCCTTGAGGTTACATCAGTTATTTGTCTAGTGTTTACATCAAAGATTCACTCGAGAATTCGTCACAATAACAACAATACGAGTGGCCCCCCCATTCTATCGACATGGTGCCTTCGGAGAAGTGGCGACTTCCCTTGACCATAAGATCAGTGAAACCGGCCCCTTAATAATATCAACCATTTATTAGAACTCCCGAAAATTCCAGGGGGTGGAGGGTCATATGATCCCCTACACCCTTGGTTCCGCCTATGAATGAAACCCTTAATAATACCAACCCTTGATTAGAAAGAATTAATGTTTCATGGCACACTATCAACTTAATTACTAGCAACTACTACCTTCTATATATGGAGTAATATATATGTGAGGTACGGTTACAATCCAAGTCAATAAGGAGATAAATCCAAAAAACGTAATTAGCTACTTATAAATATATATGAAAGCCTCCTCGAAGGAGAAGGGCAGCTCTATCTCGGACCCATGGAATTATTACGGTTAACAAATTAAATCAATTTTAAAGTTTGTAAATTTTACAAATCGATGAATCTTCTATGTTTCTTGGGGAAGGAAGGAAGGAGTATATATAGTATTGTTGATCTGGTCAAAAGGGAGGGCTGTATTTCTAAATACTAGTACATGTTTTTGGTTATAGATCGATCGATATATACCTTGCTTGTAGCTGTTGGAAGTGGTGGTTACTTTAGTGCACCGCACTACTCTCATCTCCTCTCTTTCTCTGTACACAAAGCTGCCATGCCAAATGCACCAAACAGTTGGTAATTGTAAATACCTCCATATTCATGTATGGATGGATCTGAATGGGTTGGGTTGGTACATACCTCCATAGTTCTAAAGGAAATATATGGGATTTTAAAATTGAAATATGTAAAATACCTGATCCATATCATCACGTCGGTCTTTTTCATGGTAGCTAGATATTTATAATTAACAAGTAGACATGGCAATATGAGTTTATATATAATTACGGTTTTTTTTTTAATGAATTCATTCATATCTATCATATATTAAGTGGGTTGTCACGATCCCCATCCCATTTATCTGTAACATGCATGCATGCTCTTTTAGTTGTTCAACTTCTTGCTGTCTCTTTAACTTGATTTCCATTTCCGCCTCACACAATTCAATCTATGACAGCTAAATTCACATGGACAACAATATATATATATATATATATATATATATATATATATATATATATATATATATATATATAATTTAGGGAGAGAGAGAATATATGTTATTGGACTAATATATGCATGGCATACAAAGATATCTACGATCGATAGAATATGTTGGAGATGATGGAAAGATACAAGTATTAGATTATAGAGAGAGAATTATACAAGATTATAGATATAGGGTGATATAAAAATATAGAAAGCAAAAGAAATTTCTAGAGAGTGAAAGTGATACAAAATTATGAGAGAATTGATAAAAAAAAAATCTAGAGAGAAACACCAAAGATAAAAGAAATGAGAAAAATATACTTAGTATATAGTATATTTATGTTTATGTAGCATTTGATATATATGTGATATGTGGGATAACCTATATCCATTTATAACTCACTCACTCACTTTTCAACTCATTTAAACTCCCGTATAAACCCAAATCTACTTAATTATAGTCGTCCAACCAGTTTGCCGGGACATTCGTCTATTAATTATAGTAATAAGCATAGGCGATAATTAAATACATAAAGACAAATGTGCATGGAGGACTATACATTTGGGTAGAAAATGCTGTTAGTTGACTTGGTTTATTCTTCTAGTTTGTGTTTGTGATTAGGGAATAAGGACAAGGTGTATGCCAAACACCAACCATAAAAAGGAAAGTGGTTGGCCGGCATCGTTGATGTTGATTGCTGAGACCAATGTACTAGTTCGAGTTTTGGAAGTTATCCCTATGCGCGTCGTGGGGTAAAGTTTGATGAGAATTTTACCACTCCAATCACTTGGTCGTGACCAAATTTCTTTAAATTATTGTATTATCTGTCTCATTTGATAATTATTTTATTTCAAAAAAAAGAAGAAGTCCAATTTATTTTGTTTTAATGATAGTACTATATATAAAATATCTGTAATTTAAAATTATAACATTATTATCATGTTCTCGCGCTTGCTTAATAAACTTAGAATACATATGATGATATGAAATAAGTATACAAATCTTTAAAGTTTATAAATTATACAAATAAAAGGAATGAAAGTTCGAAGTGTGTAAAAGAAAAGAGCAGTGCTACGCAGACAGGGAGATGGGACAGGAAAATTGGACCGGTTCTAATTTTTTTTTTTTATTGTAACTTTCAAAAAATGTATAGTATTTATTCCAACAATAATTTTTATAAAATATAGTGTTTTAGGTGTAATTTGGATACACATACAAATACAGGGTTATACAGACTATATAACCCTGTATTTGTATGTGTATCCAAATTACACCTAAAACACTATATTTTATAAAAATTACTGTTGGAATAAATACTATACATTTTTTGAAAGTCACAATATAAAAAAAAAAAAAAAAAAATTGGACCGGTCCATATTTCCTGTCTGCCCAGACTTATTGAAAAGAAAATAGTGGAGGGAATATATATATATATATATAGAGGGTGCAATGCCAAATAACTTTCAAAAACTGAAAAGCCCAACTTTGCTTTGTCTGTTTCTTATGGGGTCCTGGCCCAAAGGCCCAATCCAAAGTCTTAGTCTCTCTTGTTTCCCTCTTCTTCTTATTTAAGTATTTCTTCAACAATCAAATTTGAAAACTGGAGTAGTAGAGAGTTGAGAATCAGTAAAAAAAACTGGAAAATGGAAAACAGATACTACAAGATCCAAATCGTAATAATAATAGCAACAGCAATCTCCATTTTCTTCTTCACAACAAAATTCCGTAAACATGGAAAAAAATCTCCAAAATCATCCTCTGGCTGTTACCTGAAAACAGAATCAAAACCCCAGCACTCTTTCAAGCGCGTATTGGCCGATAACTCCTACTCTCCATTCAAGCATCTCATCCTCAATCCCTCCAATGACGGTACATTCTTTTCAACTTCATAGATTGCTTCTCCCAAATTTTATCTAAAACCCTAGCTAAATATTTGGCAGACAATTTTTCGAGCTTGCATCCGTATCAATCGAAGATTACAGCTTTGTTGAAGAATCCACAACTCGAATTCGAATTTATTATAGATAGAAATGTGGTTTTGGAGATGAACGATTCGTATGTTTGGGTTGAAACCGAGTCCAAGTTGAAAGAGCTTGCGGAGGTGTTGAGTAGGGAGAGAGTATTTGCTGTTGATACCGAACAGCATAGTTTACGTTCCTTTTTAGGTTTCACGGCTCTTATACAGGTAACCACTCTAATCACCTCCTTGTTACTCCCTGCATTCCAAAATTATTAGAGATGCATTTGTAGAACTAACGGGTTTTAATAAAAGTTTAAGTTTTTCAAACATATCATAATATTAGCTATAAATGTAGTAAAAGTGATTGCATGTTAGGAATTTTATGTAACTTTGTAATTTAAAAACAGAAATGCATCTCTAATGTTGAAATTGACAAAAATGGAAATTGTATCTCTAATTTTGGAAGGAAAGGAGCATATGACAAATGGAACATGTATACATATATGTTCATTCAAGTAATTTCATAGTTATACTTGTCTAATATGAGAGGCATCTCTAATTTTGGAACGAATATAGTATATGAAAAATGCACTCATACTTGTGCATTATAAAATTTCATACACAAGTACTTGTCAATTAAGAGAGCTTTTCTTTGAAATTAAGCTGCTTAGTCTTGGGAGGTTCAAAATTTGTCATCTACATTAAAATTACTTTGCTACATGTGCTTGTGATGATTTTGTTAGAACTTAAATTCAAAACTTAAGTATTGCTTGAGAAGTTTGGCATTTAAATTGTGATTTTTTTTTTTGGGTTGTGGGTGGGGGAACGTACATAGTACTTAAACATAACTATCTTATCTATCTAATTTTTCTGGTAGATATCTACTCAAACTGAAGATTATTTGGTGGACACGATAGCGCTGCATGATGTAATGCCAATTCTTCGCCCAGTTTTTGCTAACACTAATATTTGTAAGGTAATATTTCAGTATATTTCCTAGCCTTGTGAAACTTTTGGTTCCGCTGGTACACGTAATATAGAGTCAAGGTGAAATCATTGAATGCGACTTTAGGTGGTTTGGCTGCCTAAAATTGAGTTCTTTGTTCCAGCAAGAGATGCTAATAATTTATTCTTCCTAGTCTGTTGATGGCTATCAATCAGCATTGCTGGCGCTCAAAATACTCTCTGCTTCTTATTGTTGAGATGTTGTTTCAGTGATTGGTTTTTTGATGTAGGTGTTCCATGGAGCTGATAATGATGTTCTTTGGCTGCAAAGAGATTTCCATATTTATGTTGTCAATCTATTTGATACTGCAAAGGTTAGATTCAGAATCAATCCGTCTTTTTTTCTGTTTTTTGGTCAGAGATCTGGGGGATTAGAAACAAATTTGTAATACTAATGTTAGTTAAATTGGTTAATTAATTTGCACTAAACGAGGAGATGGAGGAGTTGGTTTTATTATGATAGTTTTAACTTAGTTTTTGCATTTGGTAATTTACTATTGTTTGGCTTCTAATTTTTCTTTCATGCTTTAAATTTACAGGCATGTGAAGTGTTGTCGAAACAACAGAAATCATTAGCATACTTACTTGAAACATATTGTGGTGTTACCACAAACAAACTGCTACAGGTTTGGAATTTATTCGTTCTCTTGTGCATAGATTTGGAATATGTGATTATCAATTGCATAAGATGATGAGATTCCTCTTTAAAGGCATAGTCACTCTTATTCTATATTTTCTGCTTCATTTGCAATTACATTCCGAATGTAGTTCAGATGACATGTGAGCACCCAAAGTCTAACCATACTGAATTCCATCATTGACCTTATAAAACCAGTCGACTTACCTTGTATGGACTACTAATCTCTAGCCGTTGTATTGAAATTTTGGTAGTCTCTTTGAGTATCTGACCCTGTTTTTATTCGATTGGTACACATAAGGAAAGTTTGAATGTTCCTTCCTTTTTACACAAGTCATGACTGAATTTAGCGCATAACAGATTCAAAATTTTAGATTTCTGATGAGATGGTTCCACTAGACATGTTATGCAGATTGTAAATCTGTCGAATAAATCCATGATATCATAAATCGATCCCATTTTGTGTTGATTCAGCTGGCAACACATGAAAGATGTATGTTACTTATTATTATCGGTCTGAATTGTAGCGGGAAGATTGGAGACAACGTCCGCTTACATTGGAGATGGCACAATATGCTCGAACTGATGCACACTATTTATTATATATTGCAAATTGTCTGGCTTCTGAGCTAAAACATCAAGACAGTGGTATTCTCTCTCTCTCTCTCTCTATATATATATATATATATATATGTGTGTGTGTGTGTGTGTGTATGTATATATATCTCATGTATGTCCTTCATCTTAAATCTACTTCTCTATCCAAACTGTTTTGCAACCCTTTTTTAGGTGTGTGTGGCACGGACTATAGATGTGCAGAAGACATTTAAATATAATATTTTAAAAACATTTTTCGATATTCAATATTTTTAAATGTTATATATATATACCATAAATATACTAAAAATAAATAAGTACGTAAGCTCGTAATATCATTTCGTCTTTCCATCCAATGGTTGTAAGAAAAAGTAAAGCACTTATTACACTCATCTAAAACTATTTGCCAGTTATACCATAACAGTTAAAAAAGGATTGAAGGAGTATTATGTAAATGTATTTTCGGTGTGTCGTAAAATCTGTACCACAAAAACTAAAAAGAGTGTAGCAACTAAAGTGGGGCAAAGGAGTTATATTCAAGCTAGACTCTTTTATATTTATTGTCTTTTAACACACAAACAAAACTGGTAGAGGAGATGTATATTGAGTCGTATTATGACCATAGTCGTCCTTAAATCAATCTTAGCATTCAGCATATGTCACACCCCAATGCCCTATACATATTGTAGTTCTCGCGAGAAAACATCAAAGGGGAAACTTCGATGAAAGAATGAGATAGAAAATTTGACACTTTCGCATTTATTTCGTTTAAACAGGCAAAATTAACTGTTTTGGAACTAATACAGTGAACCAATAAAACTAGCTATTTTTGAACTTGTACAATGAATTGTCTTGTTAAAGCTACCAATAAGCTTTCTAGTGGCCATAATTATAGGGTCTCTAGTATCATTTTGTTGGGGTTGGGGGAAGGAGGTTCACCAAAAAGTACCATTCTCTCTTGTAGGTTCCTTATTCAAATCTAAAATAACAAACAATGTTAAGAACAAAAAAACTATTACGTCAAACTGGGTTATTTCTATGCTAAAATCAATATAGACGACTGACTCAAATAACTTTTAACAAATGTTGCAGAAACTAGCAAATATTAAATCAGATAAAATTAATTTGATGCCATAATCAATATAGACTCGGATGCAATTACTGGTGTCAACATAGGCATAAACATAATGCCAACTTTGTAACCTTCTACTTTCTAATAATTCCTCTTATTATTACAATTCTAATTTCTAAATAACAAGTGTATCAGAAAATTCAGGATGTCTAGATGACAAATTCCATTTTGTTCACGAGGCCAGTCGGCGTTCCAATGCGACTTGTCTTCAACTTTTTTCAAAAGAGATTGAAGCTTTTCCAGGAGAGTCTGCTGCATCTTCTATGCTTAACCGTCATTTGAATGATAAAGGAAGTGCTTCATCCATTGTCTTTGACACTAAGGTCTGCTTCTTTCTGGTTGTTGTTTCTTAGGTGTCTAAAAAGGCCGTCTGAATTGAAAAGGAATAACCTTTTTGTGTTTTTTTAATTCAGTTTCAGGATTTTGTGAGACAATTATGTGCTTGGAGGGATTTGATGGTTAGTCTTGAATTATCCTTTTGCTTATATCCAGCTTCTTATTTTAATATAATTGAAATCCACTATGTTGGTAGAACACAGGATGTTGATTTTTTTACTTGCTTATGGGGAAGCTTGTCATCAGATGATCTGAAAGATTTCTTTCTGTGGTTCTCCATCATGTTGGAATATGTTGTAATGGTTGGAGTTTGTTAAATTATGCCTTAAAAGTGTAGATTTTCTTTTTTTTCTACCTTGTTGTATGGTTGAGCTTATAGTCTCGTATACTACACCAGTACACCTTTACTTAGTTTTTCTCCTTTGGAGCTTCTGTGTTTGTTTTTCGTTTTATTTGTGAGATGAGAATAATATCATAAAGCCTTTGAAGTTGGCAAGAAATGACTTGAAGAAGGTGCAAGAATATGAGAAGAGCTCGCAAGGAAAAAGGAGAGAGCCTTTCTTTTTTCTACAACATCAAATCTATAGGGGCATAATCTAGTTTATTGCTATTGAAGCATAGTCCAAAAGTCATGTCACTCTTTAGTGCCTTTGATGTTCTCACAATATTAGGATAGTCCAAAGTGAAAAAAAAACTACTCCCTTTACTTTTGGCTTTCCAATACTTTGCTAGACTGATTTTTTTTGCCATTCCTCAATAGAAAGAGGCTATTGCTTGCTTTTCTGCATATAAGTATTTCATTAATGATGTTCCACTTCATGCTCTGTCTGATGAGAAGAAATTGCAAATTGCATTTATTCCTACAGCTTACTTGATTAACATTTCCTTTTAGGCTCGCATGCACGATGAAAGCTTGAAGTATGTATTATCAGATCATGCTATTATTGCTCTTGCGCATGATGCTCCAACATCTGAAACAGATATATATGACAGCATCTCGCAAGCAGATCTAAATGCTGACTCTGTGGATCTTAATTCTTCCCTCCAGTCTCTGTCTGCTGTTATTTGCAGTCATATCGAGGACTTCACTTATTTATTCAACGACGATGTAGGCAATCCTGATGATATCTTACGACTGGTTCTTCGAAAGCACCTGGGTCCAAATGGAAGTTGTCCTCTGTCTATTTATAATTATGCTTTATTGTCAAAGAGTAACCTGTTGATCAATAGATTAGTTTCCAAAGGAAAAGGATTCAATAATTCAAAACAAGTTGCTCGGAAGTCTTCTCGAGATCTTTTTGTTCAAAAATTTTCTTGCAAATCTCCAGCATATGACAACTGTAGAATATATGCAAGTGATGAGCGATTACTATGCTATTGTGATCGGAGAAAGCTTGACTGGTTAGTGGATACCTTTCATCCTTGACTTCCGAAAAGTAAATGAAGTTGTCATTTTATCCTCTTTTTCTCCCTCTCTCCCTTGCTTCGTTTTGTGTTTGTGTGTCTTTTTTCTATTTTGGTTTCAATGGAGAATCCATTTGTTACATCTTTGATCATATTGAATTCTACTTGTTACAGGTATCTACGTCGAAACCTGGCAAAACTTGTTGATGACAATCCGCCTGCCATAATGCTTCTTTTTGAACCCAAAGGTCGTCCAGAAGATGAGGACAATGATTTCTATATTCAAAGTAAGAAAAATATATGTGTTGGCTGTGGTGAAGAAAATCACTATTTACGATACCGAGTTATACCGTCATGCTACAGAATGCACTTTCCAGAACATTTAAAAAGCCATCGTTCTCATGATATTGTCCTACTCTGTGTGGATTGTCATGAAATTGCTCATAGTGCTGCTGAGAAGTATAAAAAAAGAGTAGCTGCAGAATTTGGAATACCGCTTTTTATTCGTAAAGTAGTTGATTCTAGTCAAGCACAAGATTCATCTAGGTTGTCTGCCTCTGTTGTGCATGGTGACGACGCAGGTGTGTCTCCTTTAGAATTGCGAACAGCAGCTATGGCTCTCTTGCGGCATGGACCAAAAATGCCATCAAAGCGCCGTGAAGAGCTGACACAGGTGTGAAAGCATTTTACAGTTATCAAGATTATAAGTAAAAGTTTCATATTATTAAATTCTTTCTGTGATTGGATGGGAAGCAGTAGACTCTCTTAGTCAAACATCTAGTTGGTAGACCTCAATTAATTAACTAACTTGATTGGAAGATTGCTAATAGTGAAATATTTAAATGTTTAATTATTTACATGCTCGAACTGATGCTAATGATTTTGCGGTGGATCTCACAAGAGAAAGGAAGTTTTGTGAATTTTGCAGGCCTTAAGTTTTTATTTGAACTCTTTTATCTTTGAGTGGTGTCTACTTTCATGCTCAGTTTTTAAGTTGCTTTTCTAGTTACTTCCTAATTTTTCTTCACTTCATGCTTCTTTCTGTAGCTTGTTTTTTATAATTGCAAACTCAGGGGTCATATTATGGACTTTCTTTACTTTTGACTTGTTCCTTTATTCTTTCTCCTCTGCTGTAGCTTTTGGACTTAGGCCACTTGCTTTTTACATTGATTTGTTCAACTTTTTAAAATTTTGTTACAATGAGCAATTGTGCATTTTGATTTGTTGTATTTCATATCTAAAACAAAAACTTATTTGATGTGAGTAGGATGAAAGTAATAATCAATCACTGATACTTGATATGCTTTGCCTGACATAATATAAAATCTTTGACATGTGAGGACCATGTTAAATTATGCTACTAGTAAATGTTCTTTTGTTGGAATTCGTGTTCGCAGGTGAGAAGGATTAAACTATGAAGTATAAATATAATTATCATTTTGCTTCTTATAATGTTCCATTTAGGGACAAATTCTAATATCTTTCATGCTTCGTTATGGGCCTTGCTGTGTCTGTCTTGCAGAGGGGCACAGTTAGTTATATTGATAGGTCTGGACTCTGGAGACGCGGTTCTTGTACGACGATTTTGGGTTATTCCTCTTCTTTTTGCATTTTTCCTCACTTGTTCTTTTCCTGAGGAGGTCCTCCATGATTGTATTGATCACATCTGTGGTAATAAATTTATTATTTTTATAAAACAAATTGGCAGTATAATTTCTCATCACACAACAATGGGATCACCATCATATCTAAGTGTTGGAAGCAGCGTAATAGTCGTGGTACATTGACATAACTTTGCAATTGGAGTACTTTTTAGTTTTACTTTACATAACAAAAATATTACTACTAGCTGTTCCTTGCATTATGACTTCAATACACAGAAACCTTGTACAAACTCACTCTTGGTTTTCCCCTTTTCTTTCTAACTGTAGTTTATATGGACTTTCAACTACAATTGAATCCTCTGTTGTAAAGCAATGCTCGTTATTTTGTTAACTTTGCAGAATATTAATTTCACCAACTTCCAGAGCTTTCTTTAATTGCTTTTGTTCCCTTCGGTTTGCAGGTTGTCATGAAATATTATGGAGGCAGGGATATATCAGATGAAGACTTGGAAAGAGCTTTGCTAGTTGGAATGAGTCCTCATGAGAGAAGACGAGTTGACAAAAAGAGAGGGGTGTCACTTAAGCATGTTACAGTGAGCGATGCTGTAGACAATGAACGAGAGAATAATGGTAGCGGGCCGTTGTCTGCCCTTGAAAATACATTAAACATCAATAATGTAGATGGTGCACATGCACTTGGTGGAGAGACGGGCAGCAAAAATGGTAGCATAATGACAACAGGTATGGATTTAAGTTTGCCCAATATATATTCTAAACCTGAGGGATGCAGTGAAGCCTCTGTCAATGATGGCAATGGCAAGCATTTGAACTCTGACAATATGGAAGCTTCTCAGACTACTTCAGAAAGGAAAGTTGCTATATATGATTCTGATACTAATTCAGAATGTAAAGGTCCATTGAATGGAACTGTCTCTTCTAAAAGTAATTCAAAGTTGTCATTACTAGGACATGGACCACACGGGAAACAAGTTGTGGATCATTTACTGAAGGAATATGGGGATGATGGGATTCTTGAATTTTGCCAGAGATGGAGAAAAGTTTTTGTCGATACCATTCATCCCCGTTTCTTACCTGCTGGCTGGGATGTGACACACAGGTGTGGTGAACCCTGGTTAAGCTTGTGCTCTTCATTTTAACTTTCTTAACTGCGCATATAATTGTTTATAAAACTAAAAATTAGGGTGACTACGCTGTTTAACATTTTTCAATTTTCCTCCTAAATTTTAGATATATGTTTTAAGACTGAATCCGGTTGATTTGAGCAAAGGAGCTTATATATTCTTCTGTTTTCTTTCCCAGTGGTAGGAGAGACTTTGGTGAGTTCAGCGTGTATAATCCTACAAAGAAAGGTTCTGCTGCCACTAACATTTCATGATCGAAATCAGGTATTGAGAACAGTAATCATGATAGTTTGAAAGCAATATATGAAGCATTACATGTATAAATGTATAAAATTTAGTTTTTACTTTTTGGTTGCTTATTTATTTAAGTGGGGAGAATGAAGTTAGTGGCTGCCATATCAATTCAATTTTATTCTCTACATAAAATATTTCTTCAGGCGGGAACCACAGTATGCATGCTTTTTTTTATGGAATAGTAGCATTGTTGTTCTTCCATTCCATGGCATTAAAAATCACAATCCTTTTTTATGTCGGTTGTTGTATCATCTATGCATCATTTTTATTAGTGAATTAAGCTTTGACAATTGATAAAACATCACATCGATCATTTGTTTTTTGGCCTACGCCCCTCCCTTACCTATTGCTTAGAAATAAATTTGGATTTCTATCTAATATTTGAAGTGAATGGATAAGAATGCGACCTACTTCCCTGCCTTTACTCTTGCCCCGTCCGTCTCTAACATAATTCCACAGCAATAAAAACGAATAAAGCAATTTCAACCATTTTTTTACCATTGAAAATTTTCTTTTTCAATAAAATAATTTCTATGTTTTGGTACTATTACATGGAAATGCATGTGTTGGTGAATTACTCAATTTAAGCAACCCGATTGAGGTTGTTACGAGGAGTTTATATACTATTATAGTTATACTACTACCCAACAAATAATTCCTCTCGAACTTACCATCCAAGGTAGTAATAAAATGCTTTCAATCTTTCTACAATTTACAAATTAAAAAATTATTTTCATTTTTTTTTCTTTTACTTGTAATAAGTAGGAATTAAGAAGGGTGTATTTTAATTTATTCTATTTTATTGAATGCACTCACACATTGGTCACAATTCAACTTGATTAAAATATATATAGATATGTATTGGCTCCGTTTCGTAATATATGACGTTTTAAGTTATTTTATTTGTCTCGAAATATTTGACGTTTTAAAAAATCTAAGAGAATTAATTATAATTTTTTCAAAATTATCTCTCATGAGAAAATGTTACAGATGAGAGAGAGTATGAGATAGGTATGGTAATAAATTAGATTTTAAAAGTATTATAGATAATTAATACTATATTTAATATTTTTTAATTATTTTTTTAATTTTTATACATAATTTTAAAACGTGATTAGGATGGGACGGGACGGAGGGAGGGAGTTTATCATTTTTCAAGTCTCATATACTATTCTTTTTCTTTAATTTTTCAAACTAATTATCCCTCACACGAAGATTATAAAACTCATCACCTTCCTCGTTTCTCGGGGACTATTTTTTAAAATTGGATTAACAGTCTAGTTTTGAGTGACAAAATAAAATATATATATGATTATTTAAAAGGTTCTCATTTATAGTAATCGGTTGTTATTGGTACTATTTTAGCAACCAAGCCGCTACAGCTTGTAGCGGTTGATATATAATTTTTTTTTTCCTTTTTTATCTTTGTATTTGACAAATTGGGACAACAGAAAGCATAAAAAAAATAATTAAAGTCCAAGCCGCTACAGCTTATAGCGGTTGGTATATAAAAAAAATATTTTTTTATCTGACAAAGTGGGACAACAGAAGGCATATAAAAAAAATATAAATACCAAGCCGCTACAGCTTGTAGCGTTTGGTATATTAAAAAAATTTATTTTTTATCTTTATATCTGACAAAGTGGATCCACGTTAGTAAGTTAATTTGACCATTATTAAAACAGCAGCCATTACATATTGTTCAGCCTAATGCTAAATACTGTACCGGCTGGATAAAATTCCCTTTCAATCTCAATCTTCTATTAATTTGATCAACGGTTAACATATGTTAATTACTAGAATAATATCAATAACAACGGATTGTTACGAATAGAAAGTCTTATTTAAATAGTGCTATTAGTCCATACTTGTATCCCAGTCTCGCATACAAATACTAGTCGTACTATAAAGTGTAAACTCTCTCTATTTTAAAGACTTTTTTAAATTAATTTGACATATTTCTAAATTTAAAATTAATCTTATTTATTAAATTTTTTGAGAGGAATTTTGTAAGTAATAGAACTATTTAGATAGTTTACAAAATTTAAAATTGTATTTTTTAAAATTAAATTTAAATTTAAATTTTTTTTAAAAAATCAATATTAATATTTTGAAAAAAGTGGGAGTATATTGGTTTATTTATCTTAATTGTTAAAATATCATGTCTAACATTTCAGTTTTCGTTTTTTCTTATTTGCCATTCCTGAAGGAGGAGAATCTCCGAAGCCCAACACAAATTGGAGAAGGGGTCAGATCCCCAAACTGAGAGTCACGTTTCTCTCTGGTTCTTCTTTCTGTTTCCCTGAATCAGGAGTTAGAAGTATACGGAGCGTGAGTTCAAGAAGATTTAGGATCAATTCAAAGAGAAAGATCCAATCTTTTTAACACTATTTCGAGCCCTTGGACTCGAACTGATCAAATCTGACAACAAAAAGTTTTGGGTTCCTACTGCTTCTGCCAGGTACGAGTCGAATATTTTGTCAATTTTTTTAGGGTTTTTGTAGTAGTGTATTTAGGAATTTGTTTTGATTCAATCATAGCTATGAACTGAACGAAGCCCAGTAAATTCCTGCGGTGAATGTATGTGATGCCCAGAAAAAGTTTATTATTCGATGTGTTTTTTTGCTAATAGAAGTAAATATTTTGACATGTATAGGTAGACGTATGTAAGCTAGAAAAATGTCTTCAGCTCAAGATCCGTTCTACATTGTAAAGGAGGAGATTCAAGATTCTGTAAGTTTAAATACGAATTCCTACAGCTTTTGAGCTAACATTTGATTGAAACAAGTCATCTCTGGATTGATTGTTTGGATGTTTTGTGTATTAATATTGGATCGCATGCTTGTTTAGATTGATAAGTTGCAGTCTACTTTTCACCAATGGGAACGCATGTTGTCGGATAATAAAGAGCACTCCCAGCTTGCAAAGGAGCTCCTTGCTGGTTGTGAGAGCATTCACTGGCAGGTATGCTACTGTTACTAACCATGATCCGAGGCTTGTTAAAAGAGGTATTGGGTAAGAATGAAGGGGCTAAGATTAAGAGTTACTTATAATAATCAACGGCTTGGATAGTTTCTCTAGTTATATTCTATTTTCTTTCCTTCAAAAGAGCTGAATGTATGCATTAGAGAGTATTAATGAAATTAAACAAATTCTATCTTTCTCTCTGTAAATTATTCTCTCCTCTCTAAATTCTGGAGTTCGATACAAACTCGAATTGAATCACTTGGAGTTCATACGGAGACTCGAATATCCGTATCAGCTACTCAACTTTTATGTTTCACTCAAGTAAGTTTCACCAGTTTCTTTGTATACGTTTGAGATCAATCATGTGGTTTTACTTTGTAATGAGATATGGTTGAATTAAGCTTTTGTTGGAAATATTTTATAACGAGTTAAGCTTTTAAAACAATTCATCACTGGACATATTATCCAGGCTCTGCTTATACAAGATCTTCAGATCAAATTTCTCACTCGCTTTTTCCCCTGCATCTGTATAGTTGAGCTATGTTCGATTCTGCTTCTTAATGTATCCCAGTTGGTTTCTTTGCTTGTGAGTGGTTTTCATTTGTAGTTCTAGTAGTGTAAGCTGTTAGAGCAATTGATTACACACATGAAATACAAAAGTTTGAACTAGTTTTGTGGCACACCAAGTAGATGCAGATACTCTTTTCAAAATATTAGATCAATATTGACTTTTTAAAAGTCAAGCTGAGATATTTTCCTATTTTAAATTGACATGATTCAATTAAGTTTTGAAAGCAATAAAGTTCATAGTTGGTAATACTTATTAGATAGTTTATGGTATTCATAATTGTATTACAAAAGTTAAATGGATTCATATCGATTTTTGAGTTTAAAATGTTTCAATGACTTAAAAAATCATTATTGATCTTATATTTTGGAATGGAGGGAGTATTTTGCAAGTTGGTCTTGCGTTTCCCTCATGGAAGTTGGAACTCATTGCAAATTGTTTGTTTTTTCCAACTTGATTGTCTTGCGCCTATATGAAAGTTCTAGCAATTTATCCTGTCTGTCAATTCTGAAACCTAGCTTTCTGATAGGAAGGTAGTTGAATTGGAGAAGACAATTTCTGTAGCAGCTAGAGATCCTTCTTGGTATGGAATCACTGAAGTGGAGCTTGAAAAACGAAGGAGATGGACCAACACTGCTCGTATGCAGGTATTTAATTGTCAGCTTGATGTTCTGCTAAAAACATATATGGAGTTTAACCCTACATTTTTACTTGAACTTGTACTGTTGTGAAATCTGTTTAACACTTTACACATCATAATTTGTCTCCACCCTTTTCTTTGTTGATTTAGTTTCATATTTGTTGAAATATTTCACTGCATGAATCAGGTGAGCAATGTTAAGAAAGCAGTAGTGGCTGGAAACGATGTGAATGGCTCAAGCACTTCTAATGCAAGTGGAATACGCCGTGAACTAATGAAGATGCCAAATTCTCATCAGACTGATAGATCCAATCAGTATATTGCAACAGATAATGATGATTTCATATCATCTGAATCGGATAGACAGATGCTTCTCATAAAGTAGAGTTTTTACTTGTGCTTACATTTTTTACTTGTAGTTGTGTTTTTATTTCTCTTATCCAGTACGTGCTTGAGTTTCCTACCATTTAGCAAAATTTTCCAAGCTTCGAAGATTTGGTTGTTCTTTCTTAGACTTGGAGAGAAATGTATCTTTTGTTTCTCAAGGAGAATATCTATGAATTTATTTTGAGGAGATTGCAGAAATATCTTTTTTTTGGTCGCTGTAAGCGTCATGAACCGCCCTTTTTTCTGGCTTACATAATAAAAGTGGTCATTCATACATGTGCCAACACCCTTTTTCACTTTTTAGTGATCATGTAGGAAGTGTTTGGAATAGGAGCCTAGTAATCAAATTACTCTGAACTGTTTTACGAAGAAAGGAAAAGGTGTGTTGCTATGTACATCTCTTATCACTATCAGTATTCTCTACGTATTACTTTTAGCGGCAAGTTTGATGATTAATAATAAACCTTAGAGGTTAACAAAATTTTATGTTCATCGGCATTCTATAGTACAAGAATTTTACCTGTCAATAGGAACCATATAGTAGTTAATTTGATATTGATACTTTTAGAAAACATGGTGCTAAGTTAGTTTTTGCAACATAGCATCCAATTGTAGTGCTATTAAGAGATTATGTTGTTTCCTAATGTTTATGATCTTTCTAATTGTGGATGCATGTCAATTGGTGCTTGTAGGCGACAGGATGAAGAGTTGGATGAGCTCAGTGCAAGTGTGGAAAGAATCGGAGGTGTTGGGCTTACTATACATGAAGAACTCCTTGCACAGGTGACTATTTAGGTTAAATTTTTGTTATTGCAATGCTTTAAATGAAGTCAGTGACGTGGCTGTTTGTTTTATCATTGACCACTTGCATATCTGCTTCGCTTTTGGGATTGTATTTATAGCATGTGAATTGTCTGTTTTTTTTGTCTGTCCCATCTTATCATGACTGAACAAAGCTGAATGTAAACTTCTATGATGCTGCAGGAGAAAATTATAGAAGAACTGGGTACTGAGATGGACAGTACATCAAATCGTCTTGATTTTGTACAGGTAATTATATTATTGTCTCTAGTTGGTAACTGTGAAATAAATTAAATGCTAAAGTCATCGTTTAACCACTGCAAACTTAGCTTTTCAACTTGTGAAATGGCTAAAATTCATTCAGTTGCAATTTTTATACCTCTCAGGCTCTAATTTATGTTGTATCAATTTTCTAATTTAATTTTTTCCCATCCAAAATATCTATTGCAGAAAAAAGTGGCTATGGTTATGAAGAAGGCTAGTGCCAAGGGACAGCTCATGATGATATTATTTTTAATTGTTTTGTTTATTATTTTATTTGTTCTGGTATTCTTAACTTAGGAAGAGACTTGGCGCCAATGAGCTATCTATCTCGTATCATATAAATGGGAGAGTATTTTGATGAGAATAATGTGGAATGTTATGAATTGGTTGAAATATTTTTTGAATGAACATAATTCTATAGTTTTAAACTTGTATAATGTGCAGCAAGGTTGTGTTTTCATATAATTTTGGTCATCGGTAGGGGTAGCAGTTTCTTTTCCATCCAAGTGTTTGTATGGAAAAGCTTTCGGATTACTCGTTTACCGTCCATCTGAAAGTGGTTATGACCAATTGAGATGGACAGGTATCATATCCTCAACTTCTCAACTTAGAGATTGAGGCCGGCCGGCCTGCCTGCCTGCCTGCCTGCCTGCCTGAACAATATACTCGAGTCATTAATTTGTTTGGAGAAAATAATTGTACTCGCTCCAATTTTTGCACATCTTTCATCCAACGAACTATGTTTTTATTAAAAAAAATAATGAAAAATGTAACGTGTGAACATATTTATCCTGTTAACCACAAATAATCTGTAGAAAAAAACTACCACCGAATCTCATTTTAATTCCTTGGTCAGATTGTTTCTTTCTGCAGGATTCATAATCTTGGTAGGAATTCACTTTTTTCACTGCCATACACCCAATAAGCACTTTTTTCCCTTATTTTTACTTGAAATATCCCACAATGTGTTATCCCTTGCTAACAAACTTCAAGACAAATGTTCCCGAGAGAAAACCTTCTACATTAATGAAATATCCAAGTGTATGCATAAATCATTTCTTTCTGAAACAAGTATCTAGCTTGAAGGATAAAACCCAAAAAAAGCTGGGGAAAATGTATAATTTCTAGATACCGTACGATGTATGAAACCAACCCAACCCTGCTGCTTATTTTAGTAACGTTTGCTTTCCATCATTGTCACCTAATTTCTTAAACCTTGGACTCCCTCCTCATGTCCAGTAAAGCTTCTTCCTGGCTTTGTTTTTCTCCATTTATAAACCGATGGATTGTTAAATAACTTCGAATATGAACAGCCAGCCTATGCCTCTAAACAGAGATCATTCCATCTTGTTACAAAAAATTCAAATGGCTTACTGCAGAGTCCCCAGTTTTGATGTACGTTCTGCCAACCAAAATTAAATTGGAAAATTATCAGTCTCAAGAGGGATTATGACTGAATTGTCACAATTATTTTTCCAGGTGAGATATATCAAGCCTACCTTACCTTGTGCTTTAGAACACTAAAGTGACAGTAATTGAGACTTGTGATCAATGCCATTGAAGATGAATGTCCCAGACATGGGAACAAACTGTTTAGTTATGAGCTGCAGTGCAAAAAAAAATGAGCCCTACAAATTGCATTCAGAACCTTTATTAAGTCGTGGATTTAAAAAGCAAGTAGAGGGCATCTGTAGCAGATGACTGAACCACCAGTATAACTAAGTTTCCTATATGAAACTTGGTGGAAATTGAAGTGAGAATACAAACCTTAATTACTTCCTGTGATGCAATTCCACCAACGAAGGCAGCAACAGCATGGAGCTCTGCAGCACCATATCTGCACATCTCATTGATAAGGTCCTCTGTCAAAGTTGAGCCATTGCAACCCAAGTCGCTGAGTAAGCTAACAGCTGTAGTTTTTAATCGAGATATGTCCTCATCCATCTCACTGAAGAACGAAAATATAGTTTAGGATTTCAGGTCGCCAGCAAACTATTGAAATGAAATTACAGTGGATGATAGTTCAACAAGTGTTACCCATTAAATTGCCCGGGAAAACTGTTATAGTTTGCAGCAAATCGGTCAACAGCTCGAAGCAGAATATAGAACCCCACGGCAATACTGTCACATATACAAAAACCAACAATAAAAACTACTTTCTATATAAATTAATATGTATTCCATAAGCAAGCAAACATTTTCAATGTCACTAAAGCAATTTTCCCAAGCTCAAAAGAGCTGCTAAAGTGAGAAGGGAGAAAATTTGGCTAAACTAAACAAGCTACAGCCTACATGTTCAAACCTCAAAAATAATTGAACTAGCATGACAAGAAATACCAAGGCCAAATCTTGATATTGTGTATATATTCACACACACACATACTGACACAACGAAATGTGCATTAACACAAAAAGGATCACTCGAATCCAATCAACAAGAGATAATAAATGTTGTTGAATAGCTAAAGTGTATTAAGCAAAATAATAACCCTAATAGACTATTTATACTACCTAAACCCTAAAACTAAAGTCCAATAAACTTTTAAAAAAATCCAAAAATATAAATACGCCCAAAAATAATTAAACCTGTTGGGCTAACCTAATTAATAAATAAAAGCACATCAAATACTGAAATTGTCCATGAATAATAAAACTTAAATTATAACGAATCTTTCTTGATATTCCGTCCTGCGTCATTTCCAAAAAAATTCGACCACGAATTTTAAAATGAAGAAGTATCAAACACCAATGGATAGGCATCTGCAGCCTTCTTTGGATCAAGTAAGTGTGGTGCTGCTCCTCAAAGAAATTTTTTGGAAATAATTCTAAATTGATCAAAGTCTTCATATTAACTTTCACCTCCAACAAATGATCGGGAATGATAAAATCAAAAGTTTCCAAGGTCTCAAACATAAGAATATGAACAATCTCGTGACCAGTCTCAACTGCTGAAATATCTTCCAAAATATCACCCTCTTTAACCTCCGAACTTGACGCTTTTTCAATTGTAGTCCCTTCTTTGACTTCCTCTTTTAAATCTTCGCTCTCATCACTAATGATAAATAAGATATTTGGCAACACAACTGTCTAGAATATTTTTTACACAATTTACCAACATCGTACAACATTTATTAAGATTGTCAACTAGAAAAGAAATATCATTTTGACACTCTTTACTACCTCTTATAGTAAAACCTCTCACCTTGATAACGATGTTGCAATTTCTCAAGTTTGCCATAAGTATAATCCAATTTTCTTTGAAGCATAGCATAATTGACTACCAAGTGTCTATGACCACGAACATAAATTTGATGACGCATCAAGTCAGAACGATCATTAAGATAACAAATTTCATCATTACTTTTGTCACTCTAGACATTTTAATAACAAGATGCAAGGACTAAATTATAAAAACTGAAATACTCCTGGTGTCACTTTGAAACTAACAAAACTTAAAAGGATCATAAAATAGGAGGGATCAATGTGCAAAAACTAAATCAAAACCCATAACCATTTTGATACACTGTTACCTCTTCGTTCGTTAGTTCCAAGGAAGGAGTGGTGGCGGCCCACTTTAATTTTGCAACAACTTAACTCCTTTTGTTTTTTCATCCCCTTATCGGTTTGACTGCTAGAGTTACTTACTAACAAATGACCATCAATTCGGGGAAGACTGATTTTGCAGCAGATCCGATTTCAATGCCTATGGCGGCTGAATTATACCAAAAACAATTTATTTTTTTTAATGGTGAACAAAAAAATAATGATAATCTAGCAAAAGCTAATATTGCCCTAGACAAATGAAAAGTCCTCTTTCTAACGGATAAATCTCCTAATGACTTTCGATCGTTATCATTCCTCAAACACAAACAGTTAGCAAGAGGTATGGGTTCCCAATAGCTTTGTCAGAATCTTCATCCCGGGGTAGTCCCTCTCTGATGACAACTGACACAATGAAAGGCGCGTAAACGCAGAAAGGATCACTAGAATCCAATCAACAAGAGATAACAAAGGCTGTTGAATAGTCAAATGATGCGGTACAAAAAATTTATTATTAATTTTGTATAGTTATTTAGAGATAAATAATGGATTATTAATATAATTATTTAGTAGGGTGTTGTTTTAATTATAGTAGTAGATTTTAATTATGAGAGTTTTGATGTAATAATAGATTTTAGTTAGGAGATTGTTTTCTTTTTAAATTAGGTTTGTACTTAGTCCACAAATATTGAGTTTTCTATTCAAACATTGTAATAGTTCATTATTGTACAGATTATTGAATGAATTGATTTAAAATTAAAGTGTGTCTTCTACTGAATCTCTGCGGGAATAGGTACCATCATTCCTTATTTCCACCTTGTCCTACATCATAATGGTATTAGAGCCAAAAATTTCTGATATCTTTTGATTTAACCCAATTCTTTCCTACCATAGTTTTCTTGGCTCCATCAAATTGTCAAAGTTCGTTACAGAATCGACAACAATTTTCGGAGACGAAAACACGATGAATCATCATCGTCGTAGTCTCTATCTATCCAGAAGGGAAAAAATTCTAGTAATTCTACTGCTAAATTACAGTTTGGTATCCCCAAGTTTCTAAAAATCTCAATTCAACCCCCAAAATTTCTAAAACTTTCAATTTAACCCCTAAAGTTTCTGAAACTTTCAATTCAGCCCCTCTACATATATACAATGTCTTCCGGATATAACGATCCAAACTTTCTTTTGGCCAAGATAAAGCAACTAGAGCATCAAACCTCTCTCAAATACGAGCAACTTAAAAGGGTCTTCCGTGTAACATTGAGTATTGAAAATTATACGATGATCTCACACTGTCCAAAACAAGTCTCGCAAATTTAAAGACACGTTACGAGTACATAATTGCCTACCATGTTTGTCCATATTTTGTTCAAGTGCAAAGAAATATCCTTTCTCATCGTGTTTGTTCAACTAAACAAGAGGAGACGCACAATGCAAATTCTTACAAGACAATTGATAAATATCTCGCAATACTTAAACGCATCAATTACCAATATGAATTTGGTAAGGATAATTGTTGATGCTTGTGAGAAACATGAAGCGAAAGGTTAAGTGTGTTGAACAACTTGTAGATTCATGAATGATTCACAGTAAAAAAATTAAAGTTAAGTTTGACCCCAAATACGAAAATGTCATGGAAGATAAATTGAGGTCAACCATATTGATTTTTTCTTTCTGATTGATATATTCAAGTATCAAGCTTCTTCAAATTTCTATCTTATGTCATTGTTATTCCCGAAAAATGTGTTTATAACATTGAAACATCGGATGTGAATGTTTTATTGGAAGACATCTCTCGAACTTTAGACCACAATTATCACAGCGTCACGACGAGTCATGGCGGTAGCCGACTGCCTAGACGTCTAGGCAACCGTCGCGGTCCGTATGGCGACAAGTCGTTTACGATATGTAATTTATATATTATTTATATTATTTAACAAGTATATTGGTAACTAAATTTCATATACATTAAAACCCAAAACATAACACTATGGAATAACATTTAAAGCACAATTATGTAAATACTTAGTAATAACAATCCAAAATAAAATACAATCAAATAGAAAATATAAGACAAAATTGATCCAAAATAACAAACCATTCATCAAAATATCAATTCAGTTTATGGTTTAATAAACTGGTTAATGATCCATATAGCATGTATTTGCTATAAATTAAAAATGGGCAAATATCATCTCTACCTTCTATAACAAATATCAATGGTCTGGATTAAAAAACATAACTAGCAGTCCGCTAATTATTCTAGCCGACAAGTTTACCAAATAACACAAGGAAAAGTACAACAGTAGCTTCCATAAAGATTAATACAAGAAGGAGAAGAGCCATGTTTATTATGCAACTAGCTCTCTGTGTTTCTCTTTCAACTTCTTTTTATTTCAGATTTTAAGAAAAAATTGGATATATACCACGGGGTCAAAAGGCATTTATATAGTTGCAACTCAACTAGCTACGCTTCGAGTTCGGTTTAATTTGTGTAACTTAGACTTAATATAAAGTTGTGTAAATAGTTCAGTTGATGAGAAGTAAAACCTTAGACTTGATTCAAAAACATTTCTAAGTGAAGTAAAGAAATGCATAAAGTACATAATTATTTAGATTTTGTATTCTAAATCTATATTTGATTCATAATTGAGCATATGAAAAGCAATTATGTATCATCATATATACTTTAAAGAAAACAACTCAGGTAGAAGAAGAAAACTAGAAATAAGGTCACAATATTAGATACGCAGAAATTGCAGTAATCGCAGCAAGTAATCGCAAAAATCGTTGATCGCATCGATGAAAACTTAGGGCTGTTGAAATCGCTGTTGATCGCAACGATGAAAACTTAGGACAACTTTAGGGCTGTTGAAATCGTTGTTGATCGCATCGGTGAAAATAGGGCTGCAAAAATCTCGTCCGCTAGCTATTGAATTGGGGCATAATCGACCAAACAAAATACTAAATATGTCCGCTAGAAGAACTAGCGGACTGCTACTTATATTTTTTAATCCAAACCATTGATATTTATAATGGAAGGTAGAGATGATATTTGACCATTTTTATCCATAACAAATACATGTTATGGATCATTGCTCATATATAAATTTATTATATATAATATATATTATTATATATATTATAATATATGTATAAATTTATATATAAATAATATATATATATATATAAATATATATATTATATATATATATATATATATATATATATATATATATATATATGCCTATATGACTATCTTAAATTAAAGTTGTCTCTTTATTAGTTCCATATGAGAATGAAGATAAAGTTCTTTATTTATTCAAACCTTGCTGGAAAAAAGAAGAAAAAATGGAGAGAAATTGAGAAAGTCAGAAACAGAATAACAAGAAAAGCATATCAAAGAAGGAAAAATAAGAAAAAGATGTGTGGGAGAAGATTAGGTTGACTCGCCGATGGTCTGTGATGGTGGTTTGTGATGGTTGGTCGCCGATGGAGTCGTGATGGAGTCGCGAAGAAGTCGAGCTGCAATGGGTCTCCTCACGATGAAGTCGAGCACTCGAGTCGTGAAGCCTGCGATGGGTTGAATCCTTGAACGAGATGCTACGAGCGAAATTTTTTTCAAAGACAAGGAGAATGATGCGGTACGGGAAAAAAAATCGAGAAATTTATTATTAATGTAATTATTTAGTAGGGTATTGTTTTAATTATGGTAGTAAATTTCAATGTTTTAAAAATCCCCGCCTAGATCCGCTTAGGCCCTAGACCCCTCCTTGCCGTCCCGCCTAGGCCCCTCTTTGCCGTCCCGCCTAGGCGTTAGGCCCCTCCTAGCGCCCCGCCTAGGCGCAAGGCAGCAAAAAAATTCCTCCAGAAAATTAGGCGAGACCTAGACGGAGAATTATTTTTATTTTAATAACTGTCCAAACCAGATCTTGATATATTTATTTTTCTAATGATTTACCATATTCATAATACATATTGTAATATATCAAATCACAACAAGAAGTGAACAATATCAAGTCAAAATAGATAATTTTATTATAGTTGTAATTTTTTAAACTTGTACCAACTTCAAATTATATTAATGATGATACATTTGTAATATTTAGTTTAATTTGATATAATTCTTAAATTTATGTTTAGTTTCTTAATTTTTAATATTGAATTAAATTCTTAAAATTTTAAATTTTATTATTTAATAGCAATCTTATTTATGAATAAAACTATTAAGTTAAAAATATGTTTGAACTTTGAACAATTGCATGTTTGTATTTGACCTTTGACATTAGCAATATGGATGTGTTTGAACTTTAAGCAAAGGCCTTTATTATCTTTATTATAGATTGTTTTGCTTTATATTATTGTTTTGTTTGGATAAATATAAAATAAAATATTAAAATTGACTTAAAATAAAAAATCCCGCCTAGGCGCTAGGACCCCCTCGGCCGATAGATTTTAGTTAGGATAGTGCGTCCTTAAATTAGAATTTTTACTTGGTCCCCAAGTATTGAGTTTTCTATTTAAGCATTATAATACTTCATTTGAAATTAAAGGTGTGTGTTTTTGTGCGTTTTTATACTGATTCTCTACAGGGATAGTTACCCTTATTCCTTCTTTCCACCTTGTCCTACATCACCGAAGTGTATTAAGCAAATAATAATCGAAGTTCCTCCAAAATAATAACCCTAGTAGACTATTTATAATACCTGAATCCTAAAAATAAATAAAGTCCAACAAATTTGAAAATAATCACAAAATATTTAGAGGCCCAAAAATAATTAAACCTACTGAGCTAACCTAATTAATAAATAAAAGTACATCAAATACTAAAATTGTTCATGAATAATAAAGCTTAAATTATAACGAATCTTTCTTTATATTCAGTCCAGCGACACACACATATATATATCTTCTCTCAAGCAAACCTAAATGTGTTAAAAGTGAGAAAGTCAACTGGGGCATTTCTGTACAGAAGAGCAAAGGAACCCAAATATAGTATTGATTCTCAGTAAATTATCACCTCTAAAATTCTGAATGAACCCATGATGCAATATTCAGATGTTAGTAACAATTATCATAATACTACGTATGTATAATGGAAATGGGATCAAAAATTGTAAAAAAAGAAAACAAAGTGATTTATGAACTACTCTTCCTCGACACCAAAGGAGGCGGATCAGGTTTACTTGGCCATCAAGGCATATATTTCCTGTGTCAAACTAATAAACAAGATTGTGGGGAATCATGCACCGTTACAAGAAACAGCAATAGTTCAAATACCAAACTATAAATGGGTAGAGTAAATTACAACAAAAAGGACGATGCTTTTTATGGAGGTGACCTAGCAACTGCAACCCAATGGGTCTCAAGTATTTTGACTATTTCCCTGTACCCAGCTCAACCCATTTTAAGCAAGATAACTGCAGGACTCGTAGATCTAGATCTAAATAAGAACCGCCCTTAAGCCTTAAACTTTTGATTTTCTTCAGCGAAAGCCCACCCAAGTCACTTTCAAGTTTCAACCGGTCCTTGGACCAAACTAATGATATTAGATATGTTACCTAGAAATTAAGATAAAAATCACTTCTAGGAAATGCTTCTTCTTGCCTTTCAATGTTTATACTGTTCAAGTTATTGTTAGAGCCTTGTCCTGTGGAGCTTTTCATGGAGAGGAAACTAAAAAGAACAATAAGCGATCCCAATCCATTACAATTAAAATAAAAACTGAGTCAGAAATCATCACTCTACTCATGTCCAAACCAAATCTTTTACCCTCCTCTAATTCAAAATGAAGAAAGGAATTCTTAGCTTTTCATCAAAAAAAAAAAATCAAAGGTAAAAGATCCGTAAAATATTATAATATTACTTCTGCATTGTTCATATGCCCAAAAAAAATAGTACCTACTCATCACAAAAACATCATTCATAGAAAAGGTTGAACAAGTTTTCAGATGGCCTCCAAAAACTGAGGATGTCAGTATTTTAAGCGCGGATGAAGAGCTTTTTTAATCAAATGAAATGAACATTCAAATTTTAAAGCTCTGAAAGTTGAATGCCCGACAAGGGACTGCATAGAAGAAATTGAATATAAATCCAGATATTTTAATTTTCATGACAAATAATATATTTTCTTAACTGGTTCAAATCAAGACAGCCCAAACGACTGATATACACACAAATGATGTCAGAAAAGAAAACAAAATGCTACCACTTCCTAGAATCTCCACAACTTTCGGGAAAAGAAATTTTGTTTTAGTTTACTCCAAATCAACTTGACACAGCTGAGAGTTTCTAATGATATTAGGGCTTTAAGGTAGTGAACAATGAAAATTGGTCAGACAATCAAGGACTTGTTTCCATTGAGCGAGAAATCCTCAAAGTTCCCTTCTGAACATCAGAAACCGTTTTTGGTTTTGTTCCTAATAGTAAGCAGTTCCATACACCAGGTAATTCCATTATGGTTGAAGTCCATACAACAGACCATAACTGACAATGACATCTCTAATAGACTTGTTAAAAAGTGACTTCACTAGTCTCCAAACCATATTGAAAAGGAGAACCTTTTCTTGTTTATTTGACAGAAAGAGGGGAAAAGAAAAACAAAAAAGGTCCACAAACCTGTAATCCTCATCTGTTAGATACTTCTGTAACTCTGGTTGTGCTGGAGAGTTGAACTCATCCTCAAGGAGACGATATCTGCATACCTAATATATTGAAAGTCAAAGTCTTGAAATCAGGAAAACATCAATAGTTTGGAAGATAGTGTTAGTTGTGCAAACAAAAAATTAACTAGAATAGTTATAACATCAAGCCAGTAAATACCAGCTATATGCTTGTATATAAGTATGTGCTGTATTTCTGAAGGACTTACATGTCTTAGTTTGACAAGCTCCAGAAAAATTACATTCATCATCAAAGAAGTGATACAATATAGAGATGAATCAACAGTACCACTGATAGGAATACTAATATAGAAGTACAGGTGAAAGTAGAACAAAATAAAAGGCCCAGTCACTAATATTATTAAAAATAAAGTTACTGAAAGCTTCAACCATAGACAATAAACAGTCTCCTAAGGGGGCAACATCAATCATGTTAGAAAATTCATGTTCTCACATTGACATTTAGAAATACAGGTTGATATATTAAACGGGAAAAGTTGGCAACAATTAAATACAAAAGATTGAACTGCACACACTTACTGTCAGCTTTCTTGCATTTTTACAGAAGCTTTTTATTTTGGTTTTTGAGATGCTGTCTGGATTCCTACCAATTTTCTTCAATATAGTTCTCACTCGTTGCTCAATCACAAGCATATCAGCCTCAGCCTTCGCCTGGTAGATTTTCTGCAGGTTTACATATGACCTAGAACACAGTTGGCAAAATTCAATTTTTTCACCAAGTCAAAAAATTCAGACATAAAAAGACAAAATACAGCAGAATGTCCTCAGAATGCTATAGCAACTAACTCAGTAGAAGAAGTCATGTCCGGTATTGATCCCTCAAGAGGTGCCTCATCGCCACCTTCGTGAGCAATGAACTCCTGAAATGTGAGAAAAGAGTCGCACTTAAAGTTACACCAACAATGGTTGAAATTGCAGAGGCCTTGAAAAATAATCTCAAAATCACTCGTTCGATTCCCACGCATGGGCCACAAGCCAAATTAGGGGAAAACTAATGAATCCTAATACATAATACTTAATTTAACTGTAATATGCATCCCATGAACAGGAACAAGGAGTAGAGGATTTTAGCCTACATAGATAATTTCGTAAAACCTGGTCCCAAAACTGTTGCAAGGGTATCTGAGAGTAAAGATGCCAAACCTTCATAAAGATCAACAAGTTACACTTACACACTTGTAAAATTTAGACTAAAGCTCCACAATGGAAAGAATCCAAAGATGCAACAATCTCTGGGACTTATTTGCCAAATTCATTCCCTACAAAATCCTCCTAGTTATTCCCAGAGGACCCAGAAAAAGATAAAAATGATCGAGTTTTGTTAGGAAAGGTATAAATGATTAGAAGATTACATAGAGAATTGGCATATTAAAAAAGTTACTTAAAAATCACAAAATCCGCAAGGACTAAGCAAGAAAAAAGGGTGAGAAAAAAAAGACTATTTGTGCTGAATTAGCCTCACTAAGATGACAACCAATGATGATGCCAATTAATTAGCCACCAAAATTTCAAAGGCCAAGCTTTTTTGGTTTCAAGTTTCAACCCCTACAACTTGGAAACCTAGAAATAAGGGACTGATAACATATAATAGGGGAACCTCAGCAGCACAGAGCATACATTTTTCAAAACAAGGAATTTTCAACATTAAAACTAAGTTCACTTCAATAATAATTTGGAAAAAAAAGTAAATCAGTAATAGAAATCAGAAAGTATATTTTCATGTTCTTTAAAGTACACCTGAGACAAGCTACCTAATTTCAACTCAAGATCTCCCAAACTAGTTGGGGTAGGCCGAAAGTGAAACCTATATGTAAGCGCAAAGGTAGACATGCAATGAGAAAAATAAAACAGATAAATAAAACAATAGAAATAGATGGAAATTAAATTTAAAAGAAAAAGACGCGTACGTACACAAGCGCAAACATATATTAAAAAGTAAAAATGGAAACAAAGGGGGGAGAGGGAAACTGAAAATACCTACTTTATAAAAATAAATGAATATATACATACTCTGCGTGGAGAAAAACTGAGGCATTACCTTTAGAGCTGCAACCATCACCCAAAATTCTGGGGAATTAGAATCAACTTCTGCAGAGGCATCATTGATTATATGCAGCAAATTTGGACCTGAGAAACGAAGGAATGGGATAACTTAAAAGTCTAAAAGCAACTAAAACTTACAAGTCTGACGCAAAAAAGAAAAACTACTAACATTGTAAGTTTCTGGTCCTAGACTATGCTCTTTGTGCTCTACTCAAAACAAATTTTTTCAGACTCAATAAAAGTTTCAAAACAGCTTTTTATGAGCATGCACAAAAAGAAATGATTCTTCATATTTATACACACTTAAATAATAGATTTTCATCTTAATACCTATTTTCATACTCCTTCCATCACATTCTAATTTACCCTTTTCCGGGTGTGCATGGATTTTAGACATGTCAAAAGCATGACTATAGAACTTATATACATATTGATTATTGATAAATATGAATACATATATATATATATATATATATAATATTTGAGACTATAATACATGAATTGATTTCTTCACAAAACCCATGCTGAACACATCCAAAAAAGGCCACATGAAACTGGGAGGAGGCAGTGCAATTTGTTAAATTTTAAGCCTATAAATCAAGTTTATTAAGCTTTTATTACATTTTCTCACAATTCCGTTTTAACATTTATGCTGAAAAAATAACATTACCTTTTTATACCATTTGGAACATTTACTAAATTTATAAGGATTCAGCTCATAAGGTCACTAGTACAACTTATTGTGGATCAAGTTCATATCAAACAAGCAAAGTTCCAACTTAATTTAAGATTCGTCTGTAAAACAGACCGAACTTGTACAAGGTTAAGCTCAGATAGGCTGCAAAGAACCAACTGAAACTCATCCCAAAGAAAAGATGAAAAAGCAGAGACTGAGAGCGCAAAACAAAGAAAATTGAAAAAAACTAAGCCAATCAAAAGTGCTCAAGGTAAAATTTATATTTAGGCAAAAGTAACATATTTCAAAAGGTTATGTCTATCGAATAAAATTTGTCTTAGTTACACTCCACATGCAACCTTACTGCATCTACTGTCTTATGTTACACTCCATATGGACACTAGAGAAAGTGAGCAAACTTGTTGCATATTTATTAATGAAACCTCCAAAGCTAGTACACATGGGTTATTCGCTACTTCTCCTTTTGTCATATAAGTTTTGGTTAAGTACTCTTACAGATGGAGCCACAATTCAGTATGGACTTGGCGCTCACCCTACATAACTAATAGTAACCTCTTAACTAAAACTACAAACAAAGGAATAACAAATACTCGGCAAATCCTTCTTAACATAACCAGTTATTTTATAAAATATACTCCATGGAAATAGTGCAGATATAACACCATAAAACCATGCTCTTACTAATTCCTCGAGGAGCAAAGACTTTGAATGAGGCATCAATAGCTTCTTTATAGTTGTCTTCATCCATAGCGATCATCCTGGATTTGATCAGTTCCTAAGGTGTACAATACACCAACAAAACAACCTTAGGCAATAGAAGGAATATTCTAACACATAAGGTGTGGAAGCTGAAGGGAATGTGTAAACCTTGAACTCCTTCTTCTCATCCCTAGTTGATGGAAGACTTCCACCATGACTTTTGGCCCATTCATCAGCCATCTTTACAAGAATAATAACATATGGTGTATGCTTGTGGAGTACGGGATCAGGGACTTGTAAATCAATTGTTTCTGTGAACCTATAATTGACAAAACATGTAATCAGTATCTAAAAAATACGCTACACGGGAAATGCTAAATAATAGCTACCAAAAAATTGCGCAAATGATAAAGATTTGTACATAAATAAATTAACTGAGACCCAAGAAGTAAGGATTTGGGTTCAAGGATTTCGGTTCACCATACAAGGATTCAGAAATTCCGCAAAACTCAGAAAGTAGAAATTCGAGTTTGGCGGGGATGTAGCTCATATTTAAATATAAAATAAATTTTTTATATACTCGTGTGTGTGTGTGTATATATATACGCATTTATATACATTAAAATATTGAAACCAGTAAATAATTTATGATAAAATGAAAACAAAAAAAAATAAAGAAAAAGTAAACATGTATATAGTAACTAATATTATATGAGAATTTGCGAAATATATACCAACTAATTCGTATACCAACTCCAAGATAGTATTAGTATATAAAACATCATAATAATTAGTATAGTGTATAGTATAGTATTATATTCAGTTCTCATCATTAAAAAAAAAACTCAACCAAATGAAGAATCCTTACTTGTTAGGCTGATACAGATGAAAAATCAATACAGTTTACCAAAAAAAATGAGTAATCAATGTACAAGAATAAAATATGGATAGAGTGAACAAATAAAACAGTAGCACTTGCGAAATTCAAACCTCCTGAGCTCAGGCCATGGGTTATTTAACCGGAGATCATCTAGAAAATGATCGGGCTTAGATTCAATCACGGTATGTTCCTGCCACAAAGACAAAAAAGTAAGATTAGAACCCTTAGCTTGCAAGATTAGGAAGATTGATACCTTCTCTTGATTCAATTTCTACTCTGCGTCATTTTCTAACATAGACACCTTAATAACACCTATAATCCTAATCTTATGGGAAATCCAATTGAATTTCCAAATAATTATAATTTCTCAACCACGTACGTAACATAACCACAATTATTCAATCCAAAATACATCCAATGAGCAATCCATGTGAAAATTGTACTTGTTCCCAAAGTTCTTTCAAATATTAGTAATCATCATCTTGATAACTAATTATAATGCCAAGATAAAAATTTGACCAAAAACCTCATACACATTACCTTCACACTGATGCGAACAAACCCAGTCAGACCATAAGAGCGCGCAAATATCAACATAACATTTGCCTCACGACACATAATATCCAGCTTTACCATTGAATCTTCCACCAGCTGGAAACAACGGTTCAACATTTGAACAGAAATTTAAATAAATAAATTAATATAGAAGGACAAGCTATAATTCAAGGAGATTTCATCAAGGAAGCATAGGATGAAGCATAGAATGATGAATAAATGATTATACAATTATATGCATTTACACCCAGTAAATTGACCTAAAAAGGAAGCTCACTACTTCCAAGTAACTATTCTTTTAAAAAGGAAGTGATGAGAGGCAAACTTCTTATAAGTGGAATTCACTCGTACAGAATAATATAAGACGAAGAGCCAATAAACTCACCATCCCCAAAGAGAGAAACTATGACTTAATCTATTGCTGGAATATGACACTTGAAATCATTTTTAAAAAATAAAACTCCCTCCTTACTTGTAAGGAACATAAAAATAAAAAATAAAAACTCCCTCAGTAAAACTTTATATGGCCACTTCTAATTGGCATATAGTTTAGAAAGAAAGGTGAATTATTATAATCCACAATCACCACTTCCTTAGATTATATATGAACTCCACAAGCTTTTCCTTATCATATTTTGATAAAAAATTATACATGACCTCCATACATTATGCTCTCTACTCCTTAAATATGAGTTTTTGTGGTTTAATGAATGGTGAGAAGTGATTGAGCTATCTTGGAAAAAGTAAGAATAATCACGAGCAATCACTAAAAACCTTAAGCAGAATACTCAGCAGTTGGAAATTTTTTATTTTTTTTTATTTTTTGTATCCAGTGAACAGTTGGGATTACATTATGCAGTTCAATACTTGACAAGATATATATATATATATATATATATATATATATATATATATATATATATATATATCTTATACACACATTATGCAATTCAAATTATGAATTATTATGTATGCACAGTTATTTGCAATGTAATATTAATATCAATTTGCATAACTTGAATCCCTTTAAAGATCAATCTTTCCTTCTTTTTTTCTTCTTTTTGTGTGTGTGCGCGCGAGAGAGATAGAGGGGGGAGAGAGAAAGAGTCTGGATGTGTGTTTTGTTTGCATGCCAAGATGTTAAATTTACAGATTTGAAAATTTGAGTGTGGATACACACTGAAGTATACTATGACAAATAATTAAGATGATTTAACATAATAGACCCAGAAATGATGCAGAACAAGATTGAAGAAGGAATAAAGGGGATAAAAGGAAGAATACTATGGCAACAAAAGCCACAAAATCAAAAGGCTTGAATTCAATGTTCAATTCAATGTATAAAAAAAGGCCAACGTCAGGTTTATATAGAATAAATAAAACCCTAAACTTGGAGAGCAAGTAATTACAACGCAAAAAAAAAATAAAAAAAATAGCAAGATAAAAATTACAGAACAAATTTATACCTGTGTAGCTACTACCAAGGTAAACTGAGAAAAGAATGACGGGTTTGTCTTTATTAATTCCTCCGGATTCTCTTCAATGAATTTGGCTTTTACAGCGTCATTTAACTCTTGAAGAAATGAACACACGCATTTTGCCTTCGACTGCCCAACGCTGGATTCATCCACTATCAACATCACAGGCAAAACATGAGACCAAAAACTTAAAGGTGAAGAACTAGACAAATCAAGACACATACCCATATAGTTATTTCCAAGGTCACCCTCTTCAACTCTAGAGCCATCAACGACAGTAATACTTCCAATACCACCAAGAACAAGATTTTTGAGGGTTTCGGAACCAGTAGGTCCACAATTAAGTAAGCATATACTTGCTTTTTCAAGGGCAGCTTGTCCTTGCTCACCCCAGATCCTGCAATATACATATCATAAACTTTCATTCTAAATCAACAAATAAAGTTTATCAGAACAAGTAAAATTCCAAGCCATGGGTTTATAATCTGATTCAATGTTACATTAGAATACACAATTTTTCAGTCCAAATACAACTTTTCATAGTCATTTTTTCCCGCTCTAGAATTTTCAAAGTTACTTCTGAACTATATTTGGTTGCTTATCAAAATAATTATGCTCCAACAATGTCCCAATTTGTTGCTTAAAATAGGTAGAGTAATACAAATAATTTTGGAACTTTCGGTAGGGTGGGGCTCAAAATCAGTTTCACTTCTTTGCCAAACTAAAAACTTGGAAGATGCAGGTGAGTAATGGAGTTGGGGCAAGAGTGCGTGAAAGACGGACATATGTACTTACAACGGAAGGCAAATCGAAATTAAGATGGGAATAAAGTGGAAAGAGAAGTGACAATACCTGAGCTGACGATCGTATTTGGTTTTGGGTTCCGCCATTGTTAAGTAGCTGAAGAAAATGGAGCTCGCTTTCTAGCTACGCAGTGTGATTTTGAGGGAGACCTGTGTTCAAGAGGGGGGAGAGAGACTGTTGATAGTGGCAAAGATATAGACTAGAACAGTAAACGTGCATAAAGCGAGGATTTATTACTCCTCATAACTACTACTATTATTAATAAGGTTTGAGAAGCCCAGTACGATTTGGACCCAGGCCCATAATTTTGAGAAATAGTTCTGTACTGTCGAACGAATTCTTTTTTATATATATATATTAGTAATTTTTTAAACTCACACATCACAAGTTTGAACTTTCAACCTCGTGGTTACGAGAGGATATCCTCTGTCTTTATTTTTTCTGTCCCTTCACTTAAATTTTAATATCTAACCTCTTACTAAATACTAATTAATTTTAAAATTAAATAAAAATTTAAGTGTCAAAATTTAAATCGGGAGACACAAGAGTACAAAGAAAATGAGGACAGAATATCTGCTCGTTACTATCCGAGTCATGTCAAAGATCACAGGTCACTAATGCCTCTTTAATTACTGCCACCCCAGATTCCTAAATAGAATATCATTTTATTATTATTTTCACAATAAAATTTTAAATTATAAAATGTTAGAAATTTATTTAAGGCCAAATTACAAAATTATCCCTCAAAGTTGATACCCAATTTTGAATTTGGCCTTTTAAGTTGCAAAAATCTCAATTGAGTCCTTCAAGTAGCTAATTTTATTCAATTGAGTCCTTAATGGAAAAATTTTCAGTTGAGTCAAAGACAATGTCATGAGTCAATTGAATTAAATTGGTCAATTAAATTACTCAATTGAGATTTTTCCAATTTAAAGGGTCAAGATAAAATTGAGTGACAACTTAGAATGAAACTTTTGTAATACGACGACCTTTATTTAATTTTAATTAATTTAATAACAGCAATATGTATTACTAAGTAGAATGTTAGTTTGAAAATAAAAACAAAAACTCACATAATAACTTGATTTTGACAGATTAATTAGGATTAAATTTAAATAGGATTATTTTGTTAGAACAAATTGAGTATTTTTACAGTATTTTATTTTTTTCTCATTTTTTTATGGAAACAGAGTAGTTCATACATATAGGTAGGGCTGTTCAAACGGACCAGTTTTTTCGATTTTTTCGATTTTTCGGACCGGACCGAACCGACCAGTTCGGTACAAAAAGAACTGGTCCAGTTCGGTACAAAAAATTCGGTATATACCGATTTTTGGGTACCAATTTCGATTCGACGTTTTTATAACCGAACCAGACTGGTATATACCGGTTTTCTAATTTTTTTATTAATAATAATAATAATAATAAAATAATGATTATAATAATAAAAACAATAATATTATTAATAAAAATTATTATTATTATTATTTTAATTTTCGGTAAAAATCGGTACCGAACAGGTACCGCTAGTTCGGTATACCGGTCCAATCGATATCAACATTTGACCAGTATCGGTATCGGTAACGATTCGGTTTGGTACCGGTCCGGTTCGGACCGATTTTTACCGGTTGAACACCCCTATATACAGGCCTACTAGGGTATTTAATCATTTGAGTTTCATTTTGTGATAGGCCAAGGATTCCCTTAACTTTTTTTTTTTAAAAGCCTTATTTTTTGGATAATATAATATAGTTTTTCATAAAATATATCATCACTATTATAATATCAAAAACTAATAATAAAAAAAATGTAGGCCCCATTTTTTGAGAATACAATATAATTTCATAATCAAGTACATCATTACTATTATAATATCAATAATTAATTAAATCTTACGAAATGATAAAGAAATAAAACAAAAATCTCATAAATAGGAAATAAATTTCCCATAAAAATAGACAAACTAATCTAAGCGAAAATAGAACATGACACCCAAAGTAGTTCACATAACCCAATCTTATGCTAAAACCTCATATACTATTTCCTCAACTTTATTACATATGTAATTTATATATTTTTAACTGAATAAATTAATATTCCCTAATATTGTTTTTAGATTTTTTTAATAAAAAAACTCATATTATTGTGAGTTTGAAATTTAAATACAACTTGTAATAAGTAGTATCCAAATTACCTTTCCCTTCTTTTTCATAAGCTTAGACTTAGTAAAATCTGCCCAGGCCCGCGCGCCAAACACTGGGCTGTGGGCTTCACTTTTTCGACCCACAAAAACTTTAGTCGTTTTAGCCCGACCCAATTTTAGCCCGGCTCGCTCGGTCCTTTAAAAAAACCATATCTCTAATCTCCCTAAGAGCTAATCGGCTAACTGGCTAAGGCATAAAAACAGAGACAAAGAATAAGCTTGCCTTCAAAGCCCCACCTCCAGACTCCAGTCTGCAGACTTCCACAAATCCATTATCCACACTTCGATCGATTGACAACGTATATATACATGTAATAAGCTTGCCTTCATAGTTCCTCGTCTCCCCTAAAAGGCTAAAACCCTACTCTATTTGTGACGCCCCCAAAATAGGTATACATCACCCATTCTGAGTAGCCAAATACATGGTACAAAATTTAAATACAAACTTCCTTATACAATACGACAAAAATGTAGCTGAGAGTTTTTACACAAATATTGTCTAGTAGACAGTATCCAAACTCAAATGGAGTCCTCATTACAATTATTATCACACTATTTTATAAAATAGTGAGGACTACTACAGTGACCATCTCGGACCGTTTCTCCATTCCCCGACTAGTCCCGGTTACGTTCTCATTTCCTGAAGAGAACAATGAAAGCAAAAGGGTGAGCTCAACTAGCCTAGTAAGAAATATTATGACTAAGATAATGCAGAATAAATTATCGTTAGCCTTCAACAGTGTTAAACTGATAAAATACAATAAACATCAAGTTTAACTGCAGCGGAAGAAGCAATCCATTAGAAGAGTCAAGTAGAGCATGATATCTACTATCTTCTATGATTTAAAAAGTTTATCATCAATTTTATCGCTGAGACTTAGCTCAATAAATAATCCACATAACTGAATTATCCATGCACTACGGGCCAATGATATTCATTAGTATCACATCCACGAATTACCCATGCACTATGGGTCAAGGACATTCGTGCTATCACCAATGGTCATGATCATGCCAACAACTGTCCATCAATGCACTACGGGCCAATGTGAATTTTTACCACATCATTTATAACATTATAGGTCATGATTATACCGAATAATTCATGGTCATAATCATACCAATCAGCAGTCCATCTATACACTATGGGCCAAAGATGACTTTCATCATAATATAAACATGAGGATGATGACAATGATATAAAAGTTCAATTAAATAAATGCAAAGGATAAATTTTAAAGATTTATAATTCAATTTATCCAGAATTCAATAATGTCTAAATTGTCAACATGATACTACTTTGTGGAGTAAAATTCAAGAATAATATTGTATCAAAAATTATTTGGACCGAAAAGAAATTAATTTTTATCATGAATAGTATCCCGGGTGAATAGTATCCCGTGAATAGTACTTTGAGAATAGTACCTCGTGAATAGTACCTGGACATGAAAAGATTAAAAATTATCAAGAATGCTTAGAATAATATTTTCATGAAAAGATACTAGATGAAGCGCAAATTTCAAGGATATTCTACTAATTTCAAAGAGTATAGAAGTCATACTTTAACAAAATGAGTGTAGAATTCAGAATCTAAAACGAAATAATACTACTTATATACTACATAGTATGGAAGAAAATATTATTTCTTACGAATATTGAACAAAAATAACATCTCTTACCTTAAAAGGAGAGTACTTCTGACTGGTAGGACGAGGATATTCTTGAAAAAAACTTATACTATTTTTTACACTCAAAGCTTCCTAAAACTCGAAAGAAATACACTCAATATTATAGAAGAATAATTCTCTGATTCTGGTGTGATTTTCAATTCTAAACTAAGCATCCTATTTATAGAAGAATGAAATGATACTATTTAGAAACGGACGCACAGTAGTAGCTTCACGGGTGCAATTCAATCGGCTGAAAAAAAAATTTGAATTCACTATACAAATACTATACAGACACTATACAAACACTATGCATAATAAAATATATTCTATTTTATTTTTTTATAAAAAACAAAACTTATTATAATATATATATATACTAAATAGTACTCCCCCCACCCAATCAAATCATTTAACATATATATATATATATAATACGTATATATGTATATATATATATATATATAAAATAAAACTGAGATAACTTCTACCGATAGTTTTGAAAAATGGGTAAGTGGGGGTCCAAATAATAAGCCAAATTTATAACAAATACTTCATAAAAATCCACTCAATATTTTTAACAATATTTAATCATCATTAATATTATAACTCGTAATATTAACAACCAGATCATTCCTAGGAAAGAGGGAGCTTTTCGATAAGGATTTCTCTCTATTGGCACGCAATTAGGTGACCAAACTCCTTTTTTCGACAGAACTTTCTAGACATTGTTAATAATGCAAATAATAATATGAATAACTTTGTCATCTCAATTATTAATTTAATAATATAAAATATTATGACAATAATTGAATCAATAACGTGAGATACTATGCAGCAATTATTGTGGCAATAATTGAATGAAACTGAGTGACTTCTCACGTAAGTATCAATAATCAAAAATAATGTACAATACCGTGTGCTACTATGCAACCACGCGTATTACTGTACTTTTACCACCGGGTATTTCAACAGTTAACGGTAAAACTTTAACCTTTACCGTTATTTTTATAAAAAGTTATTTCTGTCGTTTTCTTACTCCGACAATAATTCTGTTGTGGGGTCCACCAATGATTCTGCCGTTGTACGAATATTCCATGTTAAAACGAATATTCTCCGATCAATCGAATATTTTATAACAACTTGCTTACTTTGTAAAATTTATAAATATTACCCACAACTATAAAATTATATCAAATCCACACTATAATATTCAAAATGATATTTCGAGAAATTAAATCTTTATTCATAAAAGTTAGGGTCTTACAACCTCTCCTTCTTATGAAATTTTATCCTCGAAATTGGGGTGCGTACCTGATATGTCAAAGAGGTGAGGATACCTTGATTTAATTTCAGATTCTAACTCCTAGGTCATTTCTTCAACATCGTGGTTTCTCCATAAAACTTTGACTTGAGGTATAACCTTGGAGCGTAGAATATGTTCCTTTTTATCCAAGATTTTAACAGGTAGCTCTTCATACGTTAAATCTTCCGCTATTTCGTCTAGTTCTAATTCAATAATATAGTTTGGGACTTCCACATATTTACGTAACATAGATATGTGAAAAACGTTATGAACACGAGATATACTTGGCGGTAAGGCAAGTCTATAGGCCACAGTTACTACTCGATCGAGGATTTTAAATAGGTCAATGAATCGAGGATTGAGCTTTCCTCTCTTTCCAAATCTTGTAACTCCTTTCTATGGAGCAACACGTAACAACACATGATCTCCAACATTGAATTTCACGTCATTTCGATAAAGATCAGCATAACTCTTTTGTCAATTTTGTGAGGTTTTTATACGTTGCTGGATCATTTGAATCTTTTCCGTTGTCATGCGTACCAATTCTGATCCCAACAACGTTGCTTCACCCACCTCATCCCAGCATACTAAAGAACGAAACTTGCGTCCATACAATGCCTCGAACGGAGCCATGCCAATACTTGCTTGATAACTGTTGTTGTAGAAAAATTTCACTAATGACAATAATTTGTCCCAACTTCTTTGAAGTCAAGGACATAGAGTCTTAATGGATCTTCAAAAGTTTGAATAGTCTTCCCCGACTACCCGTCCGTTTGAGGATGATATGTCGAACTGAATCGTAAATTCGTGCCCATAACTTTTTACAAACTAACCAAAAACTGTTAATTGAATCTTAGGTCTTGATCAAAAACTATAGATACTGGCATACCATGCAGTCTTACAATCTCATTTATGTATATACGAGCAAGATGTTCAAGTGAATAAGTTTCTCGTATAGGTAAAAAATGAGCAGACTTGGTTAATCTATCAACAATAACCCAAATTGCATCTATGCCTTGAGAAACCTTGGAAAGACCAGTAAAGAAATTCATGGTAATGTGTTCCCACTTCCATTCTAGAATTTCAAGTGGTTGCAATGGACCTTTTGGCACTTGATGCTCTGCCTTGACAAGTTGACAAGTTAAACTCCTTGAGATAAACTCCGTGAGCTCTCTTTTCATATTACTCCACCAAAATATATGTCGAAGATCACGATACATTTTGTTACTCCCAGGATGGATTGCAAACGGTGTGTTGTGTGCCTCAATCATGATTTTATACTTTAAATTAGGGTCGTTAGGAACACAAAGTCTGGAGTTGACTCGAAGTATTCCTTCTTCATCGATTCTTGCTTCTGGAATAGCACCTTCTTGCACTTTCTTCTTCATACGCATCAGCTTCAGGTCCGTGGTGTAAGGTTTTGTGAAAATCAAAGTAGCAATCAAATTGCAAAAATAGCAGAAGCATAATAAAATCAGATTTTAAAATTTTTCACAAACCAATTATTCAGATCATCCTTTATGCATATTATTAATTAAAATGAAGAATAAGAAGTTATGGAATCATACCCTTGTAGAAACGAGCTTCCTTAGGTACGAGTTCACCTCCTACTTCTCCACGATCTCCTTGAATCTCCGAGTAGATTCTTTATTTTGATCAATGTAAGCCACCCAAGTGTATGACCTCTAGAGGTGATCCACCAATGAAGAAGAATTTTTAAGAAGAAGGGTGTATTGACTCAAACCCTAATTTTTCTATCTCTATAGAAAAGGGGGCGTATTATCCAACTATTGGAATTACGTATATTTGATATCTGATATAAGACTCCTCTTATAAAGATATCAGGTAATCCTATTTAATTAAAATAAGGTATTATTTATTTAATTAAACTCTTTTAATTAAATGGGCTCCCTAATCTTATTAGGGATAATTAATTAAACTCTTTTAACTATTTTTCCCTCCTAATCCTATTAGGAATAAATGAGAGTACTTATATTAAATTAATTCCTAAACTCTTTTAAAAATTAAAATAATAATAATTGTAATAATATTAATAAAACTCCTTTTATTAATTTATATTTAATATTTCTAAAATATTAAATAATAAATATTAAGCTATTTAATTTATTCTATCACCATAGATTAAATTAAATATACTTAACATATTATTACGATTATGCCATTAACTTCCTAAATAATTATTCTTTCTTTTATGGTGTGACCCTTTAGGTTCTCTATATTAAACCGGTTGTGAATAAATCAATTAGAATAATTCTAATTTTATTTAAATAAATAAATTAAATAATTAATTTATTTAAATAAATAATATTTATTCTACAATAGGGATAAGCCTCCCTATCGATCAACAACTTTTCAGATAATATAGATTTTAACATTAATCATAAAAGAACCTTTGAGTTAATAGTTACCGTACAATTCAATCATTTCACTATACAATGTTCCAATTAAATATAAGACATGGAATTACTGTCAAGTCTTATTTTATTTAATTATATGTATTTCAATTCCTAAATGCACAACTCCTAATGAATGTAAATTAAAAACTAATTTTTAATTTCATTCCACCTTGGCCAAGGATTCCTGGGTTGTCATTTATCGAATCACAAAGGACATTTCTCTTATTTTACTATAAGTGGTAGATTCTCTATTGATCATTCACTATCTTTATATATAACTTATTACACCCAAGCATACTCTTTGATATACTCTAAGAGTCTTAAGAAATAAGTCAAAGTGTAATTCATTATATATAAGATACTATGATGATCTCAAGTCTAAGGATCATTTGTACTACTATCACTACATGAATTCCTATTGACAGGCAAGTAAAACTCCATTAGGTATTTCTTAGCGAGTCACATTCAGTGAACTTATTCTCTAATAAGCATCTACATACTTGCTTTAGTGTCTCCACACAAATGATCATGAGATCAATCATCCTCATCCAATGAGCAAGCAACGTACGTACCAATCTATCTGAATTCACTAATCTCCTTTTTAGTAATCCATTGATTGGGAACATTTTAGTTGTAAGCTATCTAAAAATTTAGATCTCATTAGCATGATCTCATCATGATTCTAAAAGCATTACTTAAAACTATGGGTTTATCACATATTATTAAAACAGCACCATGTAGATAATAAATGCCTTTAATAAATAATTTTTTTATTAATAAATAAATAAGATTGATTACAAAATATATATTTTATCATTATACATGATTGGCTTGTATGCATACTACTTTCAATCTCCCACTTGCACTAAAGCCAATCGCCATGGTATCTCATACCCATTTTCTCTAAGTGACGATCGAACTGTTGTTGTGTTAACGCTTTAGTAAATGGATCTGTAATATTGTCTTGAGAGTCTACACGCTCCAAGGTGACGTCTCCTCTTTTAATGATCTCTCTGATCAAATGAAACCGCCGCAACACGTGTTTAGATTTCTGATGAGACCTGGGTTCCTTAGCCTGCGCAACAGCTCCGGTGTTCACAGAATAAAGGAACTGGTCCTGTAATGCTAGGAACCACACCAAGTTCGGTAATGAACTTCTTCATCCAAACAGCTTCCTTTGCAGCTTCACTTGCAGCTATGTACTCTGCCTCTATCACTGAATCAACAACTGTTTGCTGTTTGGAACTCTTCCAATTCACTGCGCCACCGTTTAAGGTAAACACATACCTCAAAACGGATTTACTGTCATATTGGTCTGTTTGAAAACTTGAGTCTGTGAAGCCCTCTAGTATCAATTCAGACCCACCGTAGATAAGAAATACATCCTTAGTTCTTCTTAAGTACTTTAGGATATTTTCCACTGCCTTCCAGTGTTCTTCTCCTGGATTTGACTGATATTTGCTTGTTACACTAAGTGCATGAGCGATATCTGGTCTAGTACATATCATTCCGTACATGATAGATCCTATTGCTGAAGCATAAGGAATCTTACTCATACGGTCTCTCTCCTTAGGTGTCTTTGGGGTCTGTTTCTTGGAGAGATGTACTCCATGGCTCATCGGCATGAGACTTCTTTTGGAATCTTCCATGCTAAACCTCTTTAGCATCGAGTCAATGTACGTTCCTTGGGACAAGCCAAGCATCCTTTTAGATCTATCTCTATAGATCTTTATCCCCAAAATATAGGATGCTTCTCCCAAGTCCTTCATGGAGAAGTGTTTAGATAACCAGATTTTAATTGATTGTAGCATAGGAATATCATTCCCTATCAGTAATATATCATCAACATATAATAGGAGGAATGAAACAGTGCTCCCACTTACCTTCTTGTAAACACATGGTTTATCCTCATTTTTGATAAAATCAAACTCTTTGATTATCTCATCAAAACGGATGTTCCACCTACGAGAAGCTTGCTTTAATCCATAAATTGATCGTTGTAGCTTACAGACTTGATTTGTTCTAACATTTGAAATAAATCCCTCTGGCTGTGTCATATACACATCCTCCTCAAGTTTCCCATTGAGGAAGGCTGTTTTCACGTCCATCTGCCAGATTTCGTAGTCATGGTAAGCTGCAATCGCAAGAAAAATTCGAATGGACTTGAGCATTGCTACTGGTGAGAAGGTTTCGTCATAGTCAACTCCTTATCTCTGTTTGAAACGTTTTGCGACCAGTCGAGCCTTTTAGGTCTCTACCTTGCCGTCTACTCCATTCTTTCTTTTAAAGAATCATTTACACCCAATAGGCTTAATGCCTTCAGGTGGTGAAACCAAAGTCCATACTTGGTTCTCATACATGGAGTCCATCTCGGATTTCATGACTTCTTGCCACTTCTCTGAGTCTTTACTACTCATAGTTTGTTCGTAATTCAATGGATCATCATCATCTATGATGCGTACCTCATCGCCATCTTCTATGACAAGTCCATACCTATCGGGTATCTTTGGTACTCTTCCAGATTTACGAATAGGGTGTGGTACAGAAGGAATCTCTACTTGGACAAGTTCATCCATTTGATCTGTAGTGGTTTGAGGTTCTTAAATTTCTTCAAGATCTATTTTCCTCCCACTGATCCCTTCAAGGATAAACTCCTTTTCCAAGAAGGCAGCATGTTTGGCAACAAACACCATTTGTTCAGTAGGATAGTAGAAATAATATCCTAAACTTTCTTTAGGATATCCCACAAAAGTACACTTATCAGATCTTGTCCCAAGCTTATCATTGTAACGACCCCAAAACAGGTCCATTCCATCCAACCTATTCTGAGTCGCCAAATACATGGTACAGAAAATAACTACAACTTTATTACAACAATTGTCGTGCAAAATACAACAACACATATGCTGTGAGTTTGGATATAAATATATATCAAATGTGACTCATGTCCCAATCGTGAACATCACCTCACAATGATACCTTACATAAAGGTATAGTCAAAAACTGTTTTAGAAATTAGAATATTTGAGAAGTGCTCAAGGAAACCTTGGTACATGGGAGGCCATGCTTCTAGGTTGTGATAGATATCATATGGCCACAGAATTATCCTTGGTTGACCCAATATACCCCAAAGAAAAACGAGAAGATTACTATTATATTCTTCCTAATGGTGAGTCTTCTCTTGACTTATCATTATCTCCACTGTCTCTAATTGAGAATTATACTTCAAACAAACACCAAGATTATATAGGTAGTGCTCGTAAAGATACTCAGCAAGTGGATGAGCACAACCCTGTCTTATGATGACACGAGGTTGTATGTCATTAGACATTTTGTATGATAGTGACAAAACACCCTTCCAACGTTGGGTTCGCCTCACCCTATTTTCTTTACCAAATATATAACTACTAAATGATGACCACCGTTCTATTTCCTTGTTACCCCCGCTCGACCCAGCTACACTCTTATTACCTGAAAGGAATTATGAAACAGAAGGGTGAGCACAACTAGCTCAGTAAAGAATATCATGACTAAAGATAAATAAATTATCAATAGTCTTCATCAGTAATAAATCAGAGATTTAGAACATATGGTAGATGATAAAAATTTCAACCATAGTTGCAGCGGAACGAGCAATCCATTAGAAGAGTCAAATAGACTATAAAGTCTATTATCTTCTCCATGTTAAAAATCTACCAACAATGTTTTATCCCTATAACATCACTCAATATTTCCTTTCCACAATCATATGAATAACTCATAATCATAATTGTGATTCTAAATTTTTTCTTCACACCCAGGACGAAGAATATTTTCAACACATGTCTTTACCTGAAACATCAAAGATCATGGTTACACCAAATCACAGTTCATGTTCATAATCATACTAATAACTTTATCTTTGCACTATGGCCAAAGATATTCATTTGTATCGCCAGTTGGTCATGTTCATCTCAACACCTGTTCATCTTTGCACTACTGGCCAAAGATATTCATCAACATTTCATCTTTGCACTACAGGCCAAAGATATTCATCAACAATTCATCTTTGCACTACAGGCCAAAGATATTCAACAACAGGTCATCTTTGCACTACAGGCCAAAGATATTCATCAATAATTCATATTTGCACTACAGGCCAAATATATTAATATCTCAAAGAAATATATAATCATTTTAGAATTTATATAAACAATAATTATAACCATGTTGATCATTTCACCTTTGCACTTTAGCTAAAGATATTCAGTTATAAATTCAATGGTCATGATCATACCAGTCAACAATTCAACTTTGCACTACTGGCCAAAGAGAACCCATAGTCATGATTATACCAAAAATCTACCCATCTTTACACTCAAGTCAAAGAGAAATATCATCATTAGGATTATAAAAATGTTATATATGATAATAAAATCAATATAATCAACATATAGATTTAATCTCAAGAGTAATATTCATAAATCAACTATAATTTGGTCAGAAAAAGAAATCAATTTTGTCGTGAATAGTACCCGTGAATAGTAACTCGTGAATAGTAACTCATAAATAGTAACTTATGAATAGTAACTCGTGAATAGTACTCCGTATTCATACATAGTACTGTATACATAAATAATGTCATATACGTAAATAGTGCCATATGCATGAATAGTGCCGTATACGTGAATAGTGCCGTATACGTGAATAGTAACCCCGACTCAAAAAGTTCCAAATTTAATAAAAAGTTCATACCAACATTTCGGTATAATGATATTGAAGAAAATATCATTTTAAGAAGAATATAACACCCCTTACTATCCCTTAACTCAAAAGTGCAGTATTTCTGACTGGAATGCAAAGCCGAAGGAAACTTGCACTGAATAGCAACTCTCAAAGTATCTAAATACTCACAAAATATGCTTCATAATATAGAGAGAGAAAGAGAGAAAACTTATGAATTCTGGTGTGATTTTAAATTCTAACTTAGCCCTCTATTTATAGGAAAATGTTAGCACGCCGAAGCAGACTTGACCTACTACCTGATGGCTTTACCTGCTACTATTCCCACCCAACACATTTGAATAAAAATCTCAGCACATTTCTTTACCAACCAAGAGTTGGGCCCACCAATTCTAGAATTTTTTACCAAAATAATAAACTCCGAAAATTCAACAATTTCTGAACCAGTCATCTTGTAAAATTCATAATAAATTATACGTTCATTTTTAAAGGTTCAAAATTTGTGGACATATTCTCAACCTATATATGTATAACATATCCAAATATTACCACGATCCAACGGTCGGATTAAAAATTATAACCCTCGCAAAATATCTCAAAAACCCTAATTTGATTTTTAATACCTTCGTTCCGACAAAAATACAGATAAAACACCTCAACATTAACTCCTTTATTTTTAACCACAAAAATATATCCCTCATTTATATCCACATAAAATAAATATTTTCTTATCATATGAATCAATAATTAATTATTCATAAATAATATTACAGAATCACATTTATGACAACCAGGCCGTTCCCAGGAAAGAAGGGGCTTTCCAATAAGAATTTCTCCTTACTGGCGCGCAATTAGGTGACCAAACATCTCTTTAGACAGAACTTTCTAGACATTGACAATAATGTTATCTAATAATATTATTCAAATAATATGAATTATTGATCTGATAATGGGAAATACTGTGCAGTGACAATTATTGAAACAACAATAATATAAAATATCAACGCAACAATTATTGAATCAATAAAATAAAATATTGAACAGTAATTACTGTGACAATTATTCAGTAGTGCCTTCTTATGTAAGAATCAATAATTTTAAAAATACTGTGTAATACCGTGTGCTATTGTGCAATAACGCGTATTACTGTATTTTAACATCCGGGTATTCCAACAGTGTTAACGGTAACTACTACGCCGTTAATTATAAAAATTCAATTTTTGTCGTTATCTTCATCCGACAGTTATTCTATTATAGGGCCCACAAATGGCTGCGCCGTCGTACGAATATTCCCCGACAGAAAGAATATTCCACGACTAAACGAATATTCCCCGACAACAATGAATATTTTATAACCACTTGTGTAATTTGAAAAAAATTCATATATCACCCTTAACTTTAACATTTATCAATTTAACCATTTACTGAATAGTAATTATAAGAAAAATTGAATACTTTTATTTCATAAAATTCGGGGTCTTACAATCTCCCCTCCTTATGAAATTTTGTCCCCGAAATTTACGTACCTGTTATTTCAAAGAGTTGAGAATACCTTCCTTTAATTTCAAATTCCATCTTCCCTGTCATCATAATTTCTCCATTGCTCATCTCCTGTATTTCAAATATCATTCTAGAATACAGCTTCAAAACAAGGGTTAATTTAACAAATTAACATATTACATAATATCCCGATATTATGACTGACCAACAAATAGGCTTAGGTAGGACACACTAGCGAAAGATTTACTAATCTCTCCCCTCCTAGTTATATTCCCCGATCTCCGCCAGAGACCATATCCCTAAGCTCTGATACCAAAATGTAACGACCCCAAAACAGGTCCATTCCATCCAACCTATTCTGAGTCGCCAAATACATGGTACAGAAAATAACAACAACTTTATTACAACAATTGTCGTGTAAAATACAACAACACATATACTGTGAGTTTGGATACAAATATATACCAATTATTACTCATGTCCCAATCGTGGACAGCACCTCACAATGATACCTTACATAAAGGTATAGTCAAAAACTGTTTTAGAAATTAGAATCTTTGGGAAGAGCTCAAGAAAACTTTGGTACATGGGAGGCCAGGCTTCTAGGTTGTGATAGATATCATATGGCCACAGAATTATCCTTGGTTGACCCAATATACCCCAAAGAAAAACGAGAAGATTACTATCATATTCTTCCTAATGGTGAGTCTTCTCTTGACTTATCATTATCTCCACTGTCTCTAATTGAGAATTATACTTCAAACAAACACCAAGATTATATAGGTAGTGCTCGTAAAGATACTCAGCAAGTGGATGAGCACAACCCTGTCTTATGATGACACGAGGTTGTATGTCCTTAGACATCTTGTATGATAGTGACAAAACACCCTTCCAACGTTGGGTTCGCCTCACCCTATTTTCTTTACCAAATATAACTACTAAATGATGACCACCGTTCTATTCCCTTGTTACCCCCGCTCGACCCAGCTACACTCTTATTACCTGAAAGGAATTATGAAACAGAAGGGTGAGCACAACTAGCTCATTAAAGAATATCATGACTAAAGATAAATAAATTATCAAAAGTCTTCATCAGTAATAAATCAGAGATTTAGAACATATGGTAGATGATAAAAATTTCAACCATAGTTGCAGCGGAACGAGCAATCCATTAGAAGAGTCAAATAGACTATAAAGTCTATTATCTTTTCCATGTTAAAAATCTACCAACAATGTTTTATCCCTGTAACATCACTCAATATTTCCTTTCCACAATCATATGAATAACTCATAATCATAATTGTGATTCTAAATTTTTTCTTTACACCCAGGACGAAGAATATTTTCAACACATGTCTTTACCTGAAACATCAAAGATCATGGTTACACCAAATCACAGTTCATGTTCATAATCATACTAATAACTTTATCTTTGCACTATGGCCAAAGATATTCATTTGTATCGCCAGTTGGTCATGTTCATCTCAACACCTGTTCATCTTTGCACTACTGGCCAAAGATATTCATCAACATTTTATCTTTGCACTACAGGCCAAAGATATTCATCAACAATTCATCTTTGCACTACATGCCAAAGATATTCAATAACAGGTCATCTTTGCACTACAGGCCAAAGATATTCATCAATAATTCATATTTGCACTACAGGCCAAATATATTAATATCTCAAAGAAATATATAATCATTTCAGAATTTATATAAACAATAATTATAACCATGTTGATCATTTCACCTTTGCACTTTAGCTAAAGATATTCAATTATAAATTCAATGGTCATGATCATATCAGTCAACAATTCAACTTTGCACTACTGGCCAAAGAGAACCCATAGTCATGATTATACCAAAAATCTACCCATCTTTACACTCAAGTCAAAGAGAAATATAATCATTAGGGTTATAAAAATGTTATATATGATAATAAAATCAATATAATCAACATATAGATTTAATCTCAAGAGTAATATTCATAAATCAACTATAATTTGGTCAGAAAAAGAAACCAATTTTGTCGTGAATAGTACCCGTGAATAATAACTCGTGAATAGTAACTCGTGAATAGTAACTCATGAATAGTAACTCATGAATAGTAACTCGTGAATAGTACTCCGTATTTATACATAGTACTGTATACGTAAATAATATCATATACGTAAATAGTGTCATATGCATGAATAGTGCCGTATACGTGAATAGTAACCCCGACTCAAAAAGTTCCAAATTTGATAAAAAGTTCATACCAACATTTCGGTATAATGATATTGAAGAAAATATCATTTTAAGAAGAATATAACACCCCTTACTATCCCTTACCTCAAAAGTGCAGTATTTCTGACTGGAATACAAAGCCGAAGGAAACTTGCACTGAATAGCCACTCTCAAAATATCTAAATACTCACAAAATATGCTTAATAATATAGAGAGAGAAAGAGAGAAAACTTATGAATTCTGGTGTGATTTTCAATTCTAACTTAGCCCTCTATTTATAGGAAAATGTTAGCACGCCGAAGCAGACTTGACCTGCTACCTGATGGCTTTACCTGCTACTATTCCCACCCACCACATTTGAATAAAAATCTCAGCACATTTCTTTACCAACCAAGAGTGGGGCTCACCAATTCTAGAATTTTTTACCAAAATGATAAACTCCGAAAATTCAACAATTTCTGAACCAATCATCTCGTAAAATTCATAATAAATCATACGTTCATTTTTAAAGGTTCAAAATTTGTGGACATATTCTCAACTTATATATGTATAAAATATCTAAATATTACCACGATCCAACGGTCGGATTAAAAATTATAACCCTCGCAAAATATCTCAAAAACCCTAATTTGATTTTCAATACCTCCGTTCCGACAAAAATACAGATAAAACACCTCAACATTAACTCCTTTATTTTTAATCACAAAAATATATCCCTCATTTATATCCACATAAAATAAATATTTTCTTATCATATGAATCAATAATTAATTATTCACAAATAATATTACAGAATCACATTTATGACAACCAGGCCGTTCCCAGGAAAGAGGGGGCTTTCCAATAAAAATTTCTCCTTACTGGCGCGCAATTAGGTGACCAAACATCTCTTTAGACAGAACTTTCTAGACATTACCAATAATGTTATCTAATAATATTAATCAAATAATATGAATTATTGATCTGATAATGGGAAATACTGTGCAGTGACAATTATTGAAACAACAATAATATAAAATATCAACGCAACAATTATTGAATCAATAAAATAAAATATTGAACAGTAATTACTGTGACAATTATTCAGTAGTGTCTTCTTACGTAAGAATCAATAATTTCAAAAATACTGTGTAATACCGTGTGCTATTGTGCAATAACGCGTATTACTTTATTTTAACCACCGGGTATTCCAACAGTGTTAACGGTAACAACTACGCCGTTAATTATAAAAATTCAATTTTTGTCGTTATCTTCATCCGACAGTTATTCTGTTATGGGGCCCACAAATGGTTGCGCCGTCGTACGAATATTCCCCGACAGAAAGAATATTCCACGACCAAACGAATATTCCCCGACAACAATGAATATTGTATAACCACTTGTGTATTTTGAAAAAAATTCATATATCACCCTTAACTTTAACATTTATAAATTTAACCATTTACTGAATAGTAATTATAAGAAAAATTGAATACTTTTATTTCATAAAATTCGGGGTCTTACAATCTCCCCTCCTTATGAAATTTTATCCCCGAAATTTACGTACCTGGTATTTCAAAGAGTTGAGAATACCTTCCTTTCATTTCAAATTCCATCTTCCCTGTCATTATAATTTCTCCATTACTCATCTCCTGTATTTCAAATATCATTCTAGAATACAGCTTCAAAACAAGGGTTAATTTAACAAATTAACATCTCACATAATATCCCGATATTATGACTGACCAACAAATAAGCTTAGGTAGGACACACTAACGAAGGATTTACTCATCTCTTGCCTCCTAGTTATATTCCCCGATCTCCGCCAGAGACCATATCCCTAAGCTCTGATACCAAAATGTAACGACCCCAAAACAGGTCCATTCCATCCAACCTATTCTGAGTCGCCAAATACATGGTACAGAAAATAACTACAACTTTATTACAATAATTGTCGTGCAAAATACAACAACACATATGCTGTGAGTTTGGATACAAATATATACCAAATGTGACTCATGTCCCAATCGTGGACAGCACCTCACAATGATACCTTACATAAAGGTATAGTCAAAAACTGTTTTAGAAATTAGAATCTTTGGGAAGTGCTCAAGGAAACTTTGGTGCATGGGAGGCCATGCTTCTAGGTTGTGATAGATATCATATGGCCACAGAATTATCATTGATTGACCCAATATACCCCAAACAAAAACGAGAAGATTACTATCATATTCTTCCTAATGGTGAGTCTTCTCTTGACTTATCATTATCTCCACTGTCTCTAATTGAGAATTATACTTCAAACAAATACCAAGATTATATAGGTAGTGCTCGTAAAGATACTCAGCAAGTGGATGAGCACAACCCTGTCTTATGATGACACGAGGTTGTATGTCATTAGACATCTTGTATGATAGTGACAAAACACCCTTCCAACGTTGGGTTCGCCTCACCCTATTTTCTTTACCAAATATATAACTACTAAATGATGACCACCGTTCTATTTCCTTGTTACCCCCGCTCGACCCAGCTACACTCTTATTACCTGAAAGGAATTATGAAACAGAAGGGTGAGCACAACTAGCCCAGTAAAGAATATCATGACTAAAGATAAATAAATTATCAATAGTCTTCATCAGTAATAAATCAGAGATTTAGAACATATGGTAGATGATAAAAATTTCAACCATAGTTGCAGCGGAACGAGCAATCCATTAGAAGAGTCAAATAGACTATAAAGTCTATTATCTTCTCCATGTTAAAAATCTACCAACAATGTTTTATCCCTGTAACATCACTCAATATTTCCTTTCCACAATCATATGAATAACTCATAATCATAATTGTGATTCTAAATTTTTTCTTCACACCCAGGACGAAGAATATTTTCAACACATGTCTTTACCTGAAACATCAAAGATCATGGTTACACCAAATCACAGTTCATGTTCATAATCATACTAATAACTTTATCTTTGCACTATGGCCAAAGATATTCATTTGTATCGCCAGTTGGTCATGTTCATCTCAACACCTGTTCATCTTTGCACTACTGGCCAAAGATATTCATCAAAATTTCATCTTTGCACTACAGGCCAAAGATATTCATTAACAATTCATCTTTTCACTACAGGCCAAAGATATTCAACAACAGGTCATCTTTGCACTACAGGCCAAAGATATTCATCAATAATTCATATTTGCACTACAGGCCAAATATATTAATATCTCAAAGAAATATATAATCATTTTAGAATTTATATAAACAATAATTATAACCATGTTGATCATTTCACCTTTGCACTTTAGCTAAAGATATTCAATTAAAAATTCAATGGTCATGATCATACCAGTCAACAATTCAACTTTGCACTACTGGCCAAAGAGAACCCATAGTCATGATTATACCAAAAATCTACCCATCTTTACACTCAAGTCAAAGAGAAATATCATCATTAGGATTATAAAAATATTATATATGATAATAAAATCAATATAATCAACATATAGATTTAATCTCAAGAGTAATATTCATAAATCAACTATAATTTGGTCAGAAAAAGAAACTAATTTTATCGTGAATAGTACCCGTGAATAGTAACTCGTGAATAGTAACTCGTGAATAGTACTCCGTATTCATACATAGTACTGTAAATATAAATAATGTCATATACGTAAATAGTGTCATATGCATGAATAGTGCCGTATACGTGAATAGTAACCCCGACTCAAAAAGTTCCAATTTTGATAAAAAGTTCATACCAACATTTCGGTATAATGATATTGAAGAAAATATCATTTTAAGAAGAATATAACACCCCTTACTATCCCTTACCTCAAAAGTGCAGTATTTCTGACTGGAATACAAAGCCGAAGGAAACTTGCACTGAATAGCCACTCTCAAAGTATCTAAATACTCACAAAATATGCTTAATAATATAGAGAGAGAAAGAGAGAAAACTTATGAATTCTGGTGTGATTTTCAATTCTAACTTAGCCCTCTATTTATAGGAAAATGTTAGCACGCCGAAGCAGACTTGACCTGCTACCTGATGGCTTTACCTGCTACTATTCCCACCCACCACATTTGAATAAAAATCTCAGTACATTTCTTTACCAACCAAGAGTGGAGCCCACCAATTCTAGAATTTTTCACCAAAATGATAAACTCCGAAAATTCAACAATTTCTGAACCAGTCATCTCGTAAAATTCATAATAAATCATACGTTCATTTTTAAAGGTTCAAAATTTGTGGACATATTCTCAACTTATATATGTATAACATATCCAAATATTACCACGATCCAACGGTCGGATTAAAAATTAACCCTCGCAAAATATCTCAAAAACTCTAATTTGATTTTCAATACCTCCGTTCCGACAAAAATACAGATAAAACACCTCAACATTAACTCCTTTATTTTTAACCACAAAAATATATCTCTCATTTATTTCCACATAAAATAAATATTTTCTTATCATATGAATCAATAATTAATTATTCACAAATAATATTACAGAATCACATTTATGACAACCAAGCCGTTTCCAGGAAAGAGGGGGCTTTCCAATAAGAATTTCTCCTTACTGGCGCGCAATTAGGTGACCAAACCTCTCTTTAGACAGAACTTTCTAGACATTGCCAATAATGTTATCTAATAATATTATTCAAATAATACGAATTATTGATCTGATAATGGGACATACTGTGCAGTGACAATTATTGAAATAACAATAATATAAAATATCAACGCAGCAATTATTGAATCAATAAAATAAAATATTGAACAGTAATTACTGTGACAATTATTCAGTAGTGCCTTCTTATATAAGAATCAATAATTTCAAAAATACTGTGTAATACCGTGTGCTATTATGCAATAACGCGTATTACTGTATTTTAACCACCGGGTATTCCAACAGTGTTAACGGTAACAACTACGCCGTTAATTATAAAAACTCAATTTTTGTCGTTATCTTCATCCGACAGTTATTCTATTATGGGGCCCACAAATGGCTGCGCCGTCGTACGAATATTCCCCGACAGAAAGAATATTTTACGACCAAACGAATATTCCCCGACAACAATGAATATTTTATAACCACTTGTGTATTTTGAAAAAAATTCATATATCACCCTTAACTTTAACATTTATCAGTTTAACCATTTACAGAATAGTAATTATAAGAAAAATTGAATACTTTTATTTCATAAAATTTGGGGTCTTATAATCTCCTCTCCTTATGAAATTTCGTCCCCGAAATTTACGTACCTGGTATTTTAAAGAGTTGAGAATACCTTCCTTTCATTTCAAATTCCATCTTCCCTGTCATCATAATTTCTACATTGCTCATCTCCTGTATTTCAAATATCATTCTAGAATACAGCTTCAAAACAAGGGTTAATTTAACAAATTAACATATCACATAATATCCCGATATTATGACTGACCAACAAATAAGCTTAGGTAGGACACACTAGCGAAGGATTTACTCATCTTTTCCCTCTTAGTTATATTCCCCGATATTCGCCAGAGACCATATCCCTAAGCACTGATACCAAAATGTAACGACCCCAAAACAAGTCCATTCCTTCCAACCTATTCTGAGTCGCCAAATACATGGTACAGAAAATAACTACAACTTTATTACAACAATTGTCGTGCAAAATACAACAACACATATGCTGTGAGTTTGGATACAAATATATACCAAATGTGACTAATGTCCCAATCGTGGACATCACCTCAAAATGATACCTTACATAAAGGTATAGTCAAAAACTGTTTTAGAAATTAGAATCTTTGGGAAGTGCTCAAGGAAACTTTGGTACATGAGAGGCCATGCTCTAGGTTGTGATAGATATCATATGGCCACAGAATTATCCTTGGTTGACCAAATATACCCCAAACAAAAACGAGAAGATTACTATCATATTCTTCCCAATGGTGAGTCTTCTCTTAACTTATCATTATTTCCACTATCTCTAATTAAGAATTATACTTCAAACAAACACCAAGATTATATAGGTAGTGCTCGTAAAGATACTCAGCAAGTGGATGAGCACAACCCTGTCTTATGATGACACGAGGTTGTATGTCATTAGACATCTTGTATGATAGTGACAAACACCCTTCCAACGTTGGGTTCGCCTCACCCTATTTTCTTCACCAAATATAACTACTAAATGATGACCACCGTTCTATTCCCTTGTTTGTAAGACCCCAACTTATTAATGAATAAAATCAAATTTTTTCTAAATATTATTGTGAATAATAAGGGGTTAATTTGATATAATACTTTGGTTATGGGTGAAATGTGCAAATTTTGCAAAATAAGCAAGTGGTTATAAAATATTTATTTTTGGTCGGTGAATATTCGGTTGGTCGTGGAATATTCTTGCTGTCGGGGAATATTCGTACGACGACGCAGCCTTGTGTGGGCCCCATAACGGAAAGCGATTGGATGAAGAAAACGACAAGTATAAGTTGTTTATAAATAACGGCGTAGTTGTTACCGTTAATACTGTTGGAATACCCGGTGGTTAAAATACAGTAGCACACGGTATTGCACCAATTATTGATTCTTACGTAAGAAGGCACTACTCAATAATTGTTACAGTAGTTATTATTCAATATTTGATTTTATTGATTCAATAATTGCTGCGTTGATATTTTATATTATTGTTGTTTCAATAATTGTTTCTGCACAGTATTTTCATTTATCAGATCAATAATTCATATTATTTGAATAATATTATTAGATAACATTATTGGCAATGTCTAGAAAGTTCTGTCTAAGGAGAGGTTTGGTCATCTAATTGCGCGCCAGTAAGGAGAAATCCTTATTGGAAATCCCCCTCTTTCCTGGGAACGGCCTGGTTGTCATAAATGTGATTCTTTAATATTATTTGTGAATAATTAATTATTGATTCATATGATAAGGAAATATTTATTTTATGTGGATATAAATGAGGGATATATTTTTGTGGTTAAAAATGAAGGAGTTAATGTTGAGGTTTTTGTCAGTATTTTTGTCGGAATGGAGGTATTAAAAATCAGAGTTTTTGAGATAGTTTGCGGGGGTTATAATTTTTAATCCGACCGTTGGATCGTGGTAATTTTTGGATATGTTATACATATATAAGTTGAGTATATGTCCACAAATTTTGAACCGTTAAAAATTAACGTATGATTTATTACGAATTTTACAAGATGACTGGTTCAGAAATTATTGAATTTTCGGAGTTTATCATTTTGATGGAAAATTCTAGAATTGGTGGACCCCACTTGTGGTTGGTGAATAAATGTGCTGAATTATATTTCAAATGTGGTGGGTGGGAATAGTAGCAGGTAAAGCCATCAGGTTGCAGGTCAAGCCTACTAAAATTTTCCTATAAATAGAGGGCTAAGTTAGAATTGAAAATCACACCAGAAACAAGTTTTCTCTCTTTCTCTCTCTAGATTATTGAGTGTATTTTGTGAGTATTTAGATACTTTGAGAGTTTCTATTCATCAGAGCAAGTTTCTTTCAGCCTTATACCGGTATTCCGACCAGAAGTACTGATATTTTGAGGTAAGGGATATTATTTTCTTCTTAAATGATATTATTTTCTTCAATATCATTATGCTAAAATATTGATATGAGTTTTTATCAAATTTGGAACTTTTTGTGTCGGAGTTACTATTCACGTATACGGCACTATTCACGTATACGGCACTATTCACGAATACGGCACTATTCACCGAAAAATAAAATTTTCCCTTTTTGTCCAAGATGTCTATTATGGTTACTATCTTTGATTGTATCCATGTTTTGATCTTTATTTTTGAATTATGCTTCACAATTGATTATTATGAAGTATTATTGATCTTGGATAAACTGTTATACGAATCCCTAATATTTGTCCTTCTGTCTCACTGGATTCGTTCTCTTTAAGATATTTTTCATCATCCTCAGTCCTAAATGATGATATTACTGAATATCTTTGGCCTGTAGTGCAAAGATGTATAATTACTTGATGAATATCTTTGGCCTGTAGTGCAAAGATGAACAGGTGTTGAGATGAACATGACCGACTGATGATACAAATGAATATCTTTGGCCTGTAGTGCAAAGATGAATATTTGGTTAAAGATGATTATTAATTGATGTTACAGGGATAAAATATTGATGATGGACTTTTAAATCTTAGAAGATAGTAGAATTCTTTCTCTACTTGACTCTTCTAATGGTTTGCTGTTTCCGCTGCAGTTGTTGATCTAAAACTTGTTGTCGATTATATTTTATCAGATTTTTCCCTGTTGAAGACTAACGATAATTTGTTGTATATTATCTTAGTCATAATATTCTTTACTGGGCTAGTTGAGCTCACCCTTTTCCTTTTTGTTCCATTTTTCTTCTCAGGAGGTGAGAACATAGCAGGATCTAGTCGGGGTATGGAGTGATGGTTCTAGAAAGATGTTTTAGCAGTCCTCACTATTTCTGTAAAATAGTGTTTGAATAATTGTAATGAGGATTTATTTGAGTGTGGATATTGTCTAGAAGACAATATTTGTATTTAAACTCACAGTATGTGTTGTCGTATTTTGCACGACAATTGTATTATTGAAGTTGTAGTTTGCTTTCTGTACCATGTATTTGGCGACTCAGAATGGGTGTTGTATACCTATTTTGGGGGCGTCACAGTTGGTATCAGAGCTTAGGGATATGATCCCTGGCTGAGATGTGAGACAAGAACTAGGAGGGGAGAGACGGGGAATTCCTTCGCTAGTATGACCTGACTAAGTTTATTTGGTGTTTATTTGGTCGGTCAGAGTATAGGGATAATATATGACATGACTATTAACCCTTGTTTTATGGCAGTATTTAAGAATGGCAGCTGAGAACGTTAATAATGGAGTAAATCAGACCGTGGAGACACCTTTGATCACTACCCAAGGGAACGTGCAACAGGAAGGCAATATTCCTCCTGTAAACAACGTTACCGAGCAAACGATGAATGATGGAATGTTTAGGAGCTTTTTGCAGTTCATGCAAAATCAGACGAGGGAGACTCGTGTGCAGAATACGGGTGGAAATGATAACAACGCGCGGTTTGTCACAGCTAAGCAGTTCAAAGAATTGGGACCACCAGAATTTAAGGGAAAGCCGGATCCGATCATGGCGGAAACGTGGGTCAAGCAAATTACCAAGATATTTGATGTCTTGGGATGCACGGAGGAACAGAAGGTTCCATTCGCCACATTTATGTTCCGCGGTGAGGCAGACTACTGGTGGGAGTCTGTGAAGCGTACCCAGCCTGACGCACTCAACATGTCCTGGGAAACATTTCAAAAACTGTTCAATGACAAGTACTTTCCTGAAAGTATTCGTCATATGAAGGAGGTTGAGTTTATTAGACTGGAACAAAACAACATGACGGTGTCCCAGTACGAGGCGAAGTTTGCAGAGTTATCCAGGTTTGCACCTCATTTGGTCGAAAATGAGGAACGAATGACAAGGATGTTTCTGAGAGGTCTAAAACCCGAGATTCGGCAATATCTTATCTCTCATAAATTTTCTTTATATTCAGATGTTGTAAACAGGGCTCAATTATTAGAGCGAGATAATGAGTATGTGCAACCGAGGGACCACAACCAGGGTCATACCGGTGGCGGCAGTCATCGAAGCAATGAAAACCAGCAGGGAGGAAAACATTCGGACAAAAGCGGTAACCACTCTGGTGGTAATCGTGGTCGTGATAATAGAAGGAGCGAGTCGGGAGGAGATTTCAAGAAGAGAAGGTACAACAATGATAACGTGAAGACGTCAGCACAAACATCAACTGTTTCTAGGGGAGGAGAACGACCACCGGTCGTATGTTACAAATGTGGGAAAGAGGGACATATCAGCCCAAACTGCCCACAACAATCCAAGGTATGTTATAACTGTGGAAAGGAAGGTCATATAGCTCGAGAGTGTTCTGTAGCAAAACCAAGTTCAGCGGGGATGGTGACTCCAAAAGTTATCCCGGATAAGTCGAAATCAGCGGTTCCTGGAAGGGCGTTTGTCGTGACTGGCCAAAACGCGAGAAACCCGAACGAGGTGATCACGGGTAAGCTAATCTTGAATTCTTGCGAAGTTTATACTTTACTAGATACCGGTTCTACCCATTCTTTTATCTCTCCTGCTTGTGCTCAACGTTTAAACTTGACTCCGGAGAAATTGGACTTTAACTTATCTGTTGAAACTCCGTTGGGTGAAACCTTCGTTACATCTACAGTTTATAAATCTTGCATGATCCAAGTTGGCACTATCACATTACCTGTTGATCTTATCTCTTTAAAGATACTTGCTTTTGATGTGATTTTAGGAATTGATTGGTTAACCACTCATCATGCTAAAATTGATTGTTTTCGTAAGGTTGTTAGTTTTCATATTCCTAACCAACCTGTCATACGAATTCAAACTACTAAACCACTAAAATCAGTCACTGTCATATCAAGCCACAAAGCTATTCGTTTATTGAAAAACGGATGTCAAGCTTTCTTAGCCCATGTTATGGATTTGAACAAAGACAAGTCAGATTTGAATAATATTTCTATTGTTAGAGAATTTCCCGATGTATTTCCTGAAGAACTTCCCGGTCTACCCCCGGAACGAGAAATTGAATTCTTTATTGACCTTGAACCCGGTACAAAGCCCATTTCTAAAACCCCATATCGAATGGCTCCTATTGAACTTCAGGAGTTAAAAGTCCAACTACAGGAGTTGTTGGACATCGGTTTTATTCGTCCTAGTACGTCTCCTTGGGGTGCTCCTGTTTTATTCGTAAAGAAGAAAGACGGGAGTATGCGACTTTGTATTGACTATCGAGAATTGAACCATGTCACCATCAAGAATAGGTATCCGCTACCTCGCATTGATGACCTGTTTGACCAGTTGCAAGGAGCACAATTCTTTTCAAAGATCGATCTTCGTTCTGGATATCATCAGCTGAAGATTAAAACTGAGGATATTCCAAAGACTGCCTTCAGAACTCGGTACGGGCATTATGAATTCTTAGTAATGTCTTTTGGATTGACTAATGCTCCTGCTGCCTTCATGGATATGATGAACCGTGTATTCAAAGAATATTTGGATCAGTTCGTTGTTGTCTTTATTGATGACATCCTCATCTATTCCAAAAGCCGTGAAGATCATGAGCGCCATTTGAAGCTGGTACTGCAAAGGCTTCGTGAAAACAAGCTATATGCCAAACTGAAGAAATGCGAGTTCTGGCTTGAGGAAGTAGCATTCCTTGGGCACGTGGTGTCAAAACATGGAGTATCTGTCGACCCGGCGAAGATTGAAGCCATACAAAGTTGGGAGCAACCGAAGTCGGTAACCGAAGTACGTAGCTTTCTGGGCTTAGCTGGTTATTATCGGAGATTTGTGGAAGGATTTTCTCGAATCGCTACTCCGTTAACTCAGCTGACTCGGAAAGATACAAAATTCGTATGGAGTGAGGAATGCGAGAAGAGTTTCCAAGAACTCAAGAGGAGACTCATTTCGGCACCTGTTCTGACAATACCATCTGGTTCGGATGGATTTGTTATCTACAGCGATGCTTCAGGCAAAGGGTTAGGATGTGTTCTCATGCAACATGGGAAAGTCATAGCCTATGCCTCACGACAACTCAAAGAATATGAGAGGAATTATCCTACTCATGATTTGGAGTTGGCAGCAGTCGTTTTTGCGTTGAAGATCTGGAGACACTACCTTATGGGGAGAAAGTGGAGATCTATACAGATCATAAAAGCCTCAAATATTTCTTCACCCAAAAGGAACTCAACATGCGGCAGCGACGTTGGCTCGAGCTGTTGAAAGATTACGATCATACCATCCAATATCATCCTGGAAAAGCAAACGTAGTAGCTGACGCATTGAGTAGAAGATCATATGCGGGTACGAGTGCAATGTTTTTAACACAAAGGCCCATTTTGTATGACTTGCAAAGGATGGAGATAGAGATGAAGGCTCCAAGTACCCACATGATGATATCAAATATACGAGTAGAACCGACTTTAATCGATAAAGTTAAAGCTGCTCAAGCTACGGATATAGAGCTGATGCGTATGAAGAAGAAAGTGCAAGAAGGTGCTATTCCAGAAGCAAGAATCGATGAAGAAGGAATACTTCGAGTCAACTCCAGACTTTGTGTTCCTAACGATTTTGACTTGAAGCATAGAATAATGATGGAGGCACACAACACACCGTTTGCAATCCATCCTGGGAGTACCAAAATGTATCACGATCTTCGACATACATTTTGGTGGAGCAATATGAAAAGAGAGATCGCGGAGTTTATCTCGAGATGTTTAACTTGTCAACGTGTAAAAGCGGAGCATCAAGTACCAAAGGGTCCATTGCAACCACTTGAGATTCCGAAATGGAAGTGGGAACACATTACTATGGATTTTGTTACAGGTCTTCCCAAGGTTTCTCAAGGCATAGATGCGATTTGGGTTATTGTTGATAGATTAACCAAGTCCGCTCATTTCTTGCCGATACGTGAGACTTATTCCCTTGAACGTCTTGCTAGTATGTACGTGAACGAGATTGTGAGATTGCATGGCATGCCAGTATCCATAGTTTCGGATCGTGACCCAAGATTCACTTCACGATTTTGGGTTAGCTTGCAGAAAGCTATGGGCACGGATTTACGATTCAGTTCAGCATACCATCCTCAAACGGACGGACAATCAGAGAGGACTATTCAAACTCTTGAAGATCTATTAAGACTTTGTGTCCTAGATCTCAAAGGGAGTTGGGATAAGTACCTACCATTGGTGGAATTCTCCTACAACAACAGTTATCAGGCGAGCATAGGTGTGGCTCCATTTGAGGCGTTGTATGGAAGAAAATGTCGTTCTCCAGTATGCTGGGACGAGGTGGGTGAAGCAACATTGTTGGGACCAGAATTGGTACGCATTACTACAGAGAAGATCCAAACGATTCGACAACGTATACAAACGGCACAGGATCGACAAAAGAGTTATGCGGATCTTCATCGGAAGGACGTGGAATTTAATATTGGGGATCATGTATTGTTACGTGTTGCACCATGGAAGGGAGTTACAAGATTTGGGAAGAGAGGAAAGCTCAATCCAAGATTTGTTGGTCCATTTGAGATTCTTGAGCGAATAGGAAATGTGGCATATAGACTCGCATTACCTCCAAGCATGTCTCGTGTTCATAATGTTTTTCACATATCTATGCTTCGTAAATATGTTAAAGACCCGAACCACATTATTGAGTTAGAACCAGACGAGATAGCTGAAGATTTAACGTACGAGGAGGTACCTGTTAAGATCTTGGATAGGAAAGAGCATGTCCTACGCACGAAGGTTATACCACAAGTTAAGGTTTTGTGGAGAAACCATGCTATTGAAGAAATGACCTGGGAGTTGGAATCAGAAATGAAAGCGAGGTATCCTCACCTTTTTGAAACATCAGGTACGTACGTCAATTTCGAGGACGAAATTTCATAAGGAGGGGAGGTTGTAAGACCCCAACTTATTAATGAATAAAATCAAATTTTCTCTAAATATTATTGTGAATAATAAGGGGTTAATTTGATATAATACTTTGGTTATGGGTGAAATGTGCAAATTTTGCAAAATAAGCAAGTGGTTATAAAATATTTATTTTTGGTCGGTGAATATTCGGTTGGTCGTGGAATATTCTTGCTGTCGGGGAATATTCGTACGACGACGCAGCCTTGTGTGGGCCCCATAACGGAAAGCGATTGGATGAAGAAAATGACAAGTATAAGTTGTTTATAAATAACGGCGTAGTTGTTACCGTTAATACTGTTGGAATACCCGGTGGTTAAAATACAGTAGCACACGGTATTGCACCAATTATTGATTCTTACGTAAGAAGGCACTACTCAATAATTGTTACAGTAGTTATTATTCAATATTTTATTTTATTGATTCAATAATTGCTGCGTTGATATTTTATATTATTGTTGTTTCAATAATTGTTGCTGCACAGTATTTTCATTTATCAGATCAATAATTCATATTATTTGAATAATATTATTAGATAACATTATTGGCAATGTCTAGAAAGTTCTGTCTAAGGAGAGGTTTGGTCATCTAATTGCGCGCCAGTAAGGAGAAATCCTTATTGGAAAGCCCCCTCTTTCCTGGGAACGGCCTGGTTGTCATAAATGTGATTCTGTAATATTATTTGTGAATAATTAATTATTGATTCATATGATAAGGAAATATTTATTTTATGTGGATATAAATGAGGGATATATTTTTGTGGTTAAAAATGAAGGAGTTAATGTTGAGGTTTTTGTCAGTATTTTTGTCGGAATGGAGGTATTAAAAATCAGGGTTTTTGAGATAGTTTGCGGGGGTTATAATTTTTAATCCGACCGTTGGATCGTGGTAATTTTTGGATATGTTATACATATATAAGTTGAGTATATGTCCACAAATTTTGAACCGTTAAAAATGAACGTATGATTTATTACGAATTTTACAAGATGACTGGTTCAGAAATTGTTGAATTTTCGGAGTTTATCATTTTGATGGAAAATTCTAGAATTGGTGGGCCCCACTTGTGGTTGGTGAAGAAATGTGCTGAATTATATTTCAAATGTGGTGGGTGGGAATAGTAGCAGGTAAAGCCATCAGGTTGCAGGTCAAGCCTACTAAAATTTTCCTATAAATAGAGGGCTAAGTTAGAATTGAAAATCACACCAGAAACAAGTTTTCTCTCTTTCTCTCTCTAGATTATTGAGTGTATTTTGTGAGTATTTAGATACTTTGAGAGTTTCTATTCATCAGAGCAAGTTTCTTTCAGCCTTATACCGGTATTCCGACCAGAAGTACTGATATTTTGAGGTAAGGGATATTATTTTCTTCTTAAATGATATTATTTTCTTCAATATCATTATGCTGAAATATTGATATGAGTTTTTATCAAATTTGGAACTTTTTGTGTCGGGGTTACTATTCACGTATACGGCACTATTCACGTATACGGCACTATTCACGAATACGGCACTATTCACCGAAAAATAAAATTTTCCTTTTTGTCCAAGATGTCTATTATGGTTACTATCTTTGATTGTATCCATGTTTTGATCTTTATTTTTGAATTCTGCTTCACAATTGATTATTATGAAGTATTATTGATCTTGGATAAACTGTTATACGAATCCCTAATATTTGTCCTTCTGTCTCACTGGATTCGTTCTCTTTAAGATATTTTTCATCATCCTCAGTCCTAAATGATGATATTACTGAATATCTTTGGCCTGTAGTGCAAAGATGTATAATTACTTGATGAATATCTTTGGCCTGTAGTGCAAAGATGAACAGGTGTTGAGATGAACATGACCGACTGATGATACAAATGAATATCTTTGGCCTGTAGTGCAAAGATGAATATTTGGTTAAAGATGATTATTAATTGATGTTACAGGGATAAAATATTGATGATGGACTTTTAAATCTTAGAAGATAGTAGAATTCTTTCTCTACTTGACTCTTCTAATGGTTTGCTGTTTCCGCTGCAGTTGTTGATCTAAAACTTGTTGTCGATTATATTTTATCAGATTTTTCCCTGTTGAAGACTAACGATAATTTGTTGTATATTATCTTAGTCATAATATTCTTTACTGGGCTAGTTGAGCTCACCCTTTTCCTTTTTGTTCCATTTTTCTTCTCAGGAGGTGAGAACATAGCAGGATCTAGTCGGGGTATGGAGTGATGGTTCTAGAAAGATGTTTTAGCAGTCCTCACTATTTCTGTAAAATAGTGTTTGAATAATTGTAATGAGGATTTATTTGAGTGTGGATATTGTCCAGAAGACAATATTTGTATTTAAACACACAGTACGTGTTGTCGTATTTTGCACGACAATTGTATTATTGAAGTTGTAGTTTGCTTTCTGTACCATGTATTTGGCGACTCAGAATGGGTGTTGTATACCTATTTTGGGGGCGTCACATTGTTACCCCCGCTCGACCCAGCTACACTCTTATTACCTGAAAGGAATTGTGAAACAGAAGGGTGAGCACAACTAGCCCAGTAACGAATATCATGACTAAAGATAAATAAATTATTAATAGTCTTCATCAGTAATAAATCAGAGATTTAGAACATATGGTAGATGATAAAAATTTCAACCATAGTTGCAGCGGAACGAGCAATCCATTAGAAGAGTCAAATAGACTATAAAGTCTATTATCTTCTCCATGTTAAAAATCCACCAAGAATGTTTTATCCCTGTAACATCACTCAACAATTCCTTTCCACAATCATATGAATAACTCACAATCATAATTGTGATTCTAAATTTTGTCTTCGCATCCATGACGAAGATTATTTTCAACACCTGTCTTTTCCTGAAACATCAAAGATCATGGTTACACCAAATCACAGTTCATGCTCATAATCATACTAATAACTTCATCTTTGCACTATGGCCAAAGATATTCATTTGTATCACCAGTTGGTCATGTTCATCTCACACCTGTTCATCTTTGCACTACTGGCCAAAGATATTTATCAACATTTCATCTTTGCACTACATGCCAAAGATATTCATCAACAATTCATCTTTGCACTACAAGCCAAAGATATTCAACAACAGGTCATCTTTACACTACAGGCCAAAGATATTCATCAATAATTCATATTTGCACTACAAGCCAAATATATTAATATCTCAAAGAAATATATAATCATTTCAGAATTTATATAAACAATAATTATAACCATGTTGATCATTTCACCTTTGCACTTTAGCTAAAGATATTCAATTATAAATTCAATGGTCATGATCATACCAGTCAACAATTCAACTTTGCACTACTGGCCAAAGAGAACCCATAGTCATGATTATACCAAAAATTTACCCATCTTTACACTCAAGTTAAAGAGAAATATCATCATTAGGGTTATAAAAATATTATATATGATAATAAAATCAATATAATCAACATATAGATTTAATCTCAAGAGTAATATTCATAAATCAACTATAATTTGGTCAGAAAAAGAAACCAATTTTGTCGTGAATAGTACCCGTGAATAGTAACTCGTGAATAGTAACTCGTGAATAGTAACTCATGAATAGTAACTCGTGAATAGTACTCCGTATTCATACATAGTACTGTATACATAAATAATGTCATATACGTAAATAGTGCCATATGCATGAATAGTGCCGTATACGTGAATAGTAACCCCGACTCAAAAAGTTCTAAATTTTATAAAATGTTCATACCAATATTTTGGTATAATGATATTGAAGAAAATATCATTTTAAGAAGAATATAACACCCCTTACTATCCCTTACCTCAAAAGTGCAGTATTTCTGGCTGGAATGCAAAGCCGAAGGAAACTTGCACTGAATAGCAACTTTGAAAGTATCTAAATACTCACAAAATATGCTAAATAATATAGAGAGAGAAAGAGAGAAAACTTATGAATTCTGGTGTGATTTTTAATTCTAACTTAGCCTTCTATTTATAGGAAAATGTTAGCACGCCGAAGCAGACTTGACCTGCTACCTGATGGCTTTACCTGCTACTATTCTCACCCACCACATTTGAATAAAAATCTCAGCACATTTCTTTACCAACTAAGAGTGGGGCCCACCAATTCTAGAATTTTTCACCAAAATGATAAACTCCGAAAATTCAACAATTTCTGAACCAGTCATCTCGTAAAATTCATAATAAATCATACGTTCATTTTTAACGGTTCAAAATTTGTGGACATATTCTCAACTTATATATGTATAACATATCCAAATATTACCACGATCCAACAGTCGGATTAAAAATTATAACCCTCGTAAAATATCTCAAAAATATTAATTGGATTTTTAATACCTCCGTTTCGACAAAAATACAGATAAAACACCTCAACATTAACTCCTTTATTTTTAACCACAAAAATATATCCCTTATTTATATCCACATAAAATAAATATTTTCTTATAATATGAATCAATAATTAATTATTCACAAATAATATTACATAATCACATTTATGACAACCAGGCCGTTCCCAAGAAAGAGGGAGCTTTCTAATAAGAATTTCTCCTTACTGGCGCGCAATTAGGTGACCAAACATCTCTTTAGACATAACTTTCTAGACATTGTGTGACGCCCCCAAAATAGGTATACAACACCCATTCTGAGTCGCCAAAATACATGGTACAGAAACAACTACATCTTTATTATTACAACACTAGAACTGTGAGTTTAAATACAAATATTGTCATTTAGACAATATCCACACTCAAATAAGCCCTCATTACAATTATTGATACATTATTTCACAAAAATAGTGAGGACTACTAAAGTAACTTCTAGAACCATCATTCCATACCCCGACTAGTACTCGCTACATTCTCGCCTCCTGAGAAAAATGGAACAAAAAGGAAAAGGGTGAGCTCAACTAGCCCAGTAAAGAACATTATGACTAAGATAATACAGAACAAATTATCGTTAGTCTTCAACAGGGAAAAATCTAATAGAATACAATAGACAACAAGTTTTAAATCAATAACTGCAGCGGAAACAGCAAACCATTAGAAGAGTCAAGTAGAGAATGAGTTCTACTATCTTCTAAGATTTAAAAGTCCATCATCAATATTTTATCCCTGTAACAACAATCAATAACCATCTTTAATCAAATATTCATCTTTGCACTACAGGCCAAAGATATTCATTTGTATCACCAGTCGGTCATGTTCATCTCAACACCTGTTCATCTTTGCACTACGGGCCAAAGATATTCATCAGTTAATCATTCATCTTTGCACTACGGCCAAAGATATTCAGTAATATCATCATTTAGGACTGAGGATGATGAAAAATATATTAAAGAAAACGAATCCAGTGAAACAAAATAACAAATATTAAGGATTCGTATTTCGATTTATTCATGTCCAAAAATACCTTATAATTATTCATAGTGAAGTAGAATTCAAGAATGATCAAAACATGGATACAATCAAAGCTAGTACCCAGAATAGATATTTTGGACGAAAAGAAGAAAATTTTATTTTTCGGTGAATAGTAACTCGTGAATAGTAACTCATGAATAGTAACCCCGACGTGAAAAGTTCCAAATTTGATAAAAATTTCCAACCAATATTTCGGCATAATGATATTGAAGAAATAATATCATTTTTGAATAAAATAACATCCCTTACCTCGTACAGACAGTACTTCTGGTCGGAATACCGGTATAAGGCTGAAAGACACTTGCTCTGATGAATAGAAACTCTCAAAGTATCTAAATACTCACAAAATACACTCAATAATCTAGAGAGAGAAAGAGAAAAAACTTGTTTCTGGTGTGATTTTCAATTCTAACTTAGCCCTCTATTTATAGGAAAATGTTAGCACGCCGAAGCAGACTTAACCTGCAACCTGATGGCTTTACCTGCTACTATTCCCACCCACCACATTTGAATAAAAATCTCAGCACATTTCTTCACCAACCAAGAGTGGGGCCCACCAATTCTAGAATTTTCTACCAAAATGATTAACTCCGAAAATTCAACAATTTCTGAACCAGTCATCTCGTAAAATTCATAATAAATCATACGTTCATTTTTAACGGTTCAAAATTTGTGGACATATACTCAACTTATATATGTATAACATATCCAAAAATTACCACGATCCAACGGTCGGATTAAAAATTATAACTCCCGCAAAATATCTCAAAAACCCTGATTTTTAATACCTCCATTCCGACAAAAATACTGATAAAAACCTCAACATTAACTCCTTCATTTTTAACCACAAAAATATATCCCTCATTTATATCCACAAAAATAAATATTTCCTTATCATATGAATCAATAATTAATTATTTACAAATAATATTACAGAATCACATTTATGACAACCAGGCCGTTCCCAGGAAAGAGGGGGCTTTCCAATAAGGATTTCTCCTTACTGGCGCGCAATTAGATGACCAAACCTCTCCATAGACAGAACTTTCTAGACATTGCCAATAATGTTATCTAATAATATTATTCAAATAATATGAATTATTGATCTGATAATGGGAAATACTGTGTAGTGACAATTATTGAAACGCAACAATTATTGAATCAATAAAATAAAATACTGAACAGTAATTACTGTAACCATTATTGAGTAGTGCCTTCTTACGTAAGAATCAATAATTGGTGCAATACAGTGTGCTACTGTGTAACAACGCGTATTACTGTGTTTTAACCACCGGGTATTCCAACAGTATTAACGGTAACAACTACGCCGTTATTAATAAAAAACATATACTTGTCGTTTTCTTCATCCAATCGCTTTCCGTTATGGGGCCCACAAAAGACTGCGCCGTCGTACGAATATTCCCCGACAGGAAGAATATTCCACGACCCAACGAATATTCCCCGACAACAATGAATATTTTATAACCACTTGCTTATTTAAAATATTTACGCATTTTACCCATAACTAACCTCATTAATCAATTTAACACTTACTATTTCAAAATAATAAATAGAGAGAATTTAAATTTCATTTATTAATAATTTGGGGTCTTACAACCTCCCCTCCTTATGAAATTTCGTCCTCGAAATTGACGTACGTACCTGGTGTTTCGAAAAGATGAGGATACCTCGCTTTCATTTCCGTTTCCAACTCCCAGGTCATTTCCTCAATAGCATGGTTTCTCCACAAAACTTTAACTTGTGGTATGACCTTCGTGCGTAGGACATGCTCCTTTCTATCCAAGATCTTGACAGGTACCTCTTCGTACGTTAAGTCTTCAGCTATCTCGTCCGGTTCTAACTCAATAATGTGGTCTGGGTCTTTCACATATTTACGTAACACAGATATATGAAAAACATTATGAACACGAGACATACTTGGAGGTAACGCAAGTCTATAGGCCACATTTCCTACTCGGTCAAGAATCTGAAATGGACCAATAAATCGTGGATTGAGCTTTCCTCTCTTCCCAAATCTTGTAACTCCTTTCCATGGAGCCACACGCAACAATACATGATCCCCAATGTCAAATTCCACGTCCTTCCGATGAAGATCCGCATAACTCTTTTGTCGATCCTGTGCCGTTTGTATACGTTGTCGAATCGTTTGGATCTTCTCTGTAGTCATGCGTACCAACTCTGGTCCCAACAATGTTGCTTCACCCACCTCGTCCCAGCATACTGGAGAGCGACACTTTCGTCCATATAATGCTTCAAATGGGGCCACACCTATACTTGCCTGATAACTGTTATTGTAAGAGAATTCCACCAATGGTAGGTACTTATCCCAACTCCCTTTGAAATCTAGGACACAAAGTCTTAATAGATCTTCAAGAGTTTGAATAGTCCTCTCTGATTGTCCGTCCGTTTGAGGATGGTATGCCGAACTAAATCGTAAATCTGTGCCCATAGCTTTTTGCAAGCTAACCCAAAATCTTGAAGTGAATCTTGGGTCACGATCCGAAACTATGGATACTGGCATGCCATGCAGTCTCACAATCTCATCTACGTATATACGAGCAAGACGTTCAAGGGAATAAGTCTCCCGTATCGGCAAGAAATGAGCAGACTTGGTTAATCTATCAACAATAACCCAAATAGCATTTATGCCTTGAGAAACCGTGGGAAGACCCGTAACGAAATCCATGGTAATGTGTTCCCACTTCCATTTCGGAATCTCAAGTGGTTGCAATGGACCCTTTGGTACTTGATGTTCCGCCTTTACACGTTGACAAGTTAAACACCTCGAGATAAACTTTGCAATCTCTCTCTTCATATTATTCCACCAAAATGTATGTCGTAGATCACGATACATTTTGGTACTTCCAGGATGGATTGCAAATGGTGTATTGTGTGCTTCCATCATGATCTTGTACTTCAAATCAGAATTGTTAGGAACACAGAGTCTAGAGTGAACTCGAAGTATTCCTTCTTCATCGATTCTTGCTTCTGGAATAGAACCTTCTTGCACTTTCTTCTTCATACGCATCAGCTCTATGTCCGTAGCTTGAGCAGCTTTAACTTTATCGATTAAAGTCGGTTCTACTCGTATATTTGATATCATCATGTGGGTACTTGGAGCCTTCATCTCTATCTCCATCCTTTGCAAGTCATACAAAATGGGCCTTTGTGTTAACAACATTGCACTCGTACCCGCATATGATCTTCTACTCAATGCGTCAGCTACTACGTTTGCTTTTCCAGGATGATATTGGATGGTATGATCGTAATCTTTCAACAGCTCGAGCCAACGTCGCTGCCGCATGTTGAGTTCCTTTTGGGTGAAGAAATATTTAAGGCTTTTATGATCTGTATAGATCTCCACTTTCTCCCCATACAGGTAGTGTCTCCAGATCTTCAACGCGAAAACTACTGCTGCCAACTCCAAATCATGAGTAGGATAATTCCTCTCATATTCTTTGAGTTGTCGCGAGGCATAGGCTATGACTTTCCCATGTTGCATGAGAACACATCCTAACCCTTTGCCTGAAGCATCACTGTAGATAACAAATCCATCCGAACCAGATGGTATTGTCAGAACAGGTGCCGAAATGAGTCTCCTCTTAAGCTCTTGAAAACTCTTCTCGCATTCCTCGCTCCATACGAATTTGATATCTTTCCGAGTCAGCTGAGTTAACGGGGTAGCGATTCGAGAAAACCCTTCCACGAATCTTCGATAATAACCAGCTAAGCCTAGAAAGCTACGTACTTCGGTCACCGTCTTTGGTTGCTCCCAACTTTGTATTGCTTCAATCTTCGCCGGGTCAACAGATACTCCATGTTTTGACACCACGTGCCCTAGGAAAGCTACTTCCTCAAGCCAGAACTCGCATTTCTTCAACTTGGCATATAACTTATTTTCACGCAGCCTTTGGAGTACCAGCTTCAAATGATGCTCATGATCTTCACGGCTTTTGGAATATATGAGGATGTCATCAATAAAGACAACAACGAACTGATCCAAATAATCCTTAAATACTCGGTTCATCATATCCATGAAAGCCGCAGGAGCATTAGTCAATCCAAAAGACATAACTAGGAACTCATAATGCCCGTACCGAGTTCTGAAGGCAGTCTTTGGAATATCCTCAGTTTTAACCTTCAGCTGATGATATCCAGAACGAAGATCGATCTTTGAAAAGAACTGTGCTCCTTGTAACTGGTCAAACAGGTCATCAATACGAGGTAGCGGATACCTATTCTTAATAGTGACATGGTTTAATTCCCGGTAATCAATACAAAGTCGCATACTCCCGTCTTTTTTCTTTACAAATAAAACAGGAGCACCCCAAGGAGATGTACTAGGACGAATGAAACCGATGTCCAACAACTCTTGTAGTTGGACCTTTAACTCCTGAAGTTCAATAGGAGCCATTCGATATGGGGTTTTAGAAATGGGCTTTGTACCAGGTTCAAGATCAATAAAGAATTCAATTTCTCGTTCCGGGGGTAGACCGGGAAGTTCTTCAGGAAATACGTCAGGAAAGTCAATAACAACAGGAATATTATTCAAATTTGACGTGTCTTTATTCAAATCCATAACATGGGCTAAGAAAGCTTGACATCCGTTTTTTAATAAACGAATGGCTTTATGGCTTGATATAACAGTGATTGATTTTAATGGCTTAGTTGTTTGAATTCGTACAACAGGTTGGTTAGGAATATGAAAACTAACAACCTTACGAAAACAATCAATTTTGGCATGATGAGTAGTTAGCCAATCAATCCCTAAAATCACATCAAAAGCAAGTATCTTTAAAGAGATAAGGTCAACAGGTAAGGTGATGGTACCAACTTGGATCACACAAGATTTATAAACAGTGGATGTGATGAAAGTTTCTCCTAACGGAGTCTCCACAGATAAATCAAAGTCTAACTTCTCCGGAGTCAAGTTTAAACGTTGAGCACAAGCAGGAGAGATAAAAGAATGGGTAGAACCGGTATCTAATAAGGTATAAACTTCGCATGAATTTATGATTAGCTTACCCGTGATCACCTCGTTTGGGTTCCTCGCATGTTGACCAGTCACGACAAACGCTCTTCCAGGAACCGTTGACTTTATCTTTTCTGGGACAGTTTTTTGAGTCACCATCCCCGCTGGACTTGGTTTTGCTACAGTGCAATCTCGAGCGATATGTCCTTCCTTTCCACAATTATAACATACCTTAAACTGTTGTGGGCAGTTTGGGCTGATATGTCCTTCTTTTCCGCACTTATAGCATATAACCGGTGGTCGTTCTCCTCCCTTGGAACCAATTGCTGTTGGTGCTGACGTCTTCGTATTGTCATTGTTGAATCTCCTCTTTTTAAAATCTCCTCCCGACTCGCTTCTTCTATTTTCATAGCCACGATTACCACCAGAGTGGTTGCCGTTCTTGTCTGTATTTTTCTTTCTCCGCTGGTTATCATTGTTCTGATGACTGCTGTCACCGATATGATCCTGGTTGTGATCCCTCAGTTGACCGTACTCGTTATCTCGCTCTAATAATTGAGCCCTGTTGACAACATCTGAATAGAGAGAAAATTTATGAGAAATGAGATATTGACGTATGCCGGGTTTCAAACCTCTCAGAAACATCCTCGTCATACGTTCCTCATTCTCCACCAAATGAGGTGCAAACCTGGACAACTCTGCAAACTTTGCCTCGTACTGAGATACCGTCATATTATTCTGTTCTAGTCTAATAAACTCTACCTCCTTCATATGACGAATACTTTCAGGAAAGTACTTGTCATTGAACAGTTTTTGAAATGTCTCCCAAGACATGCTGAGTGCGGTTGGATGGGTACGCTTCACAGACTCCCACCAGTAATCTGCCTCGCCACGGAACATAAAGGTGGCGAATGGAACCTTCTGTTCCTCCGTGCATCCCAAGACATCGAATATCTTGGTAATTTGCTTGACCCACGTTTCCGCCATGATCGGATCCGGCTTTCCCTTAAATTCTGGTGGTCCCAATTCTTTGAACTGTTTGGCTGTGACAAACCGTGAATTGCTATCATTTCCTCCTGTATTTTGAACACGAGTCTCCCTTGTCTGGTTTTGCATGAATTGCAAAAAACTTCTAAACATTCCATCGTTCATCATCTGCTCATTGGTGTTGTTCACAGGAGGAACATTGCCAGCCTGTTGCACGTTCTCCTCGTTGGTAAGCACCGGTGTCTCCACGGTCTCATTTACTCCACTATTAACATTCTCAGTCGACATTCTCAAATACTGCCATAAAACAAGGGTTAATTAAATAAATTAACAAATCACATAATACCCCTATATTATGACTGACCAATAAATAAGCTTAGGTAGGACACACTAGCGAAGGATTCGTCTCTCCCCTCCTAGTTCTATTCCCCGATCTCCGCCAGAGATCATATCCCTAAGCTCTGATACCAACTGTGACGCCCCCAAAATAGGTATACAACACCCATTCTGAGTCGCCAAAATACATGGTACAGAAACAACTACATCTTTATTATTACAACACAAGAACTGTGAGTTTAAATACAAATATTGTCATTTAGACAATATCCACACTCAAATAAGCCCTCATTACAATTATTGATACATTATTTCACAAAAATAGTGAGGACTACTAAAGTAACTTCTAGAACCATCATTCCATACCCCGACTAGTACTCGCTACATTCTCGCCTCCTGAGAAAAATGGAACAAAAAGGAAAAGGGTGAGCTCAACTAGCCCAGTAAAGAACATTATGACTAAGATAATACAGAACAAATTATCGTTAGTCTTCAACAGGGAAAAATCTAATAGAATACAATAGACAACAAGTTTTAAATCAATAACTGCAGCGGAAACAACAAACCATTAGAAGAGTCAAGTAGAGAATGAGTTCTACTATCTTCTAAGATTTAAAAGTCCATCATCAATATTTTATCCCTGTAACAACAATCAATAACCATCTTTAATCAAATATTCATCTTTGCACTACAGGCCAAAGATATTCATTTGTATCACCAGTCGGTCATGTTCATCTCAACACCTGTTCATCTTTGCACTACGGGCCAAAGATATTCATCAGTTAATCATTCATCTTTGCACTACGGCCAAAGATATTCAGTAATATCATCATTTAGGACTGAGGATGATGAAAAATATATTAAAGAAAACGAATCCAGTGAAACAAAATAACAAATATTAAGGATTCGTATTTCGATTTATTCATGTCCAAAAATACCTTATAATTATTCATAGTGAAGTAGAATTCAAGAATGATCAAAACATGGATACAATCAAAGCTAGTACCCAGAATAGATATTTTGGACGAAAAGAAGAAAATTTTATTTTTCGGTAAATAGTAACTCGTGAATAGTAACTCATGAATAGTAACCCCGACGTGAAAAGTTCCAAATTTGATAAAAATTTCCAACCAATATTTCGACATAATGATATTGAAGAAATAATATCATTTTTGAATAAAATAACATCCCTTACCTCGTACAGACAGTACTTCTGGTCGGAATACCGGTATAAGGCTGAAAGACACTTGCTCTGATGAATAGAAACTCTCAAAGTATCTAAATACTCACAAAATACACTCAATAATCTAGAGAGAGAAAGAGAAAAAACTTGTTTCTGGTGTGATTTTCAATTCTAACTTAGCCCTCTATTTATAGGAAAATGTTAGCACGCCGAAGCAGACTTAACCTGCAACCTGATGGCTTTACCTGCTACTATTCCCACCCACCACATTTGAATAAAAATCTCAGCACATTTCTTCACCAACCAAGAGTGGGGCCCACCAATTCTAGAATTTTCTACCAAAATGATTAACTCCGAAAATTCAACAATTTCTGAACCAGTCATCTCGTAAAATTCATAATAAATCATACGTTCATTTTTAACGGTTCAAAATTTGTGGACATATACTCAACTTATATATGTATAACATATCCAAAAATTACCACGATCCAACGGTCGGATTAAAAACTATAACTCCCGCAAAATATCTCAAAAACCCTGATTTTTAATACCTCCATTCCGACAAAAATACTGATAAAAACCTCAACATTAACTCCTTCATTTTTAACCACAAAAATATATCCCTCATTTATATCCACAAAAATAAATATTTCCTTATCATATGAATCAATAATTAATTATTTACAAATAATATTACAGAATCACATTTATGACAACCAGGCCGTTCCCAGGAAAGAGGGGGCTTTCCAATAAGGATTTCTCCTTACTGGCGCGCAATTAGATGACCAAACCTCTCCATAGACAGAACTTTCTAGACATTGCCAATAATGTTATCTAATAATATTATTCAAATAATATGAATTATTGATCTGATAATGGGAAATACTGTGTAGTGACAATTATTGAAACACAACAATTATTGAATCAATAAAATAAAATACTGAACAGTAATTACTGTAACCATTATTGAGTAGTGCCTTCTTACGTAAGAATCAATAATTGGTGCAATACAGTGTGCTACTGTGTAACAACGCGTATTACTGTGTTTTAACCACCGGGTATTCCAACAGTATTAACGGTAACAACTACGCCGTTATTAATAAAAAACATATACTTGTCGTTTTCTTCATCCAATCGCTTTCCGTTATGGGGCCCACAAAAGACTGCGCCGTCGTACGAATATTCCCCGACAGGAAGAATATTCCACGACCCAACGAATATTCCCCGACAACAATGAATATTTTATAACCACTTGCTTATTTAAAATATTTACGCATTTTACCCATAACTAACCTCATTAATCAATTTAACACTTACTATTTCAAAATAATAAATAGAGGGAATTTAAATTTCATTTATTAATAATTTGGGGTCTTACACATTGCCAATAATGTTATCTAATAATATTATTCAAATAATATGAATTATTGATCTGATAATAGGAAATACTGTGCAGTGACAATTATTGAAACAACAATAATATAAAATATCAACGCAGCAATTATTGAATCAATAAAATAAAATATTGAACAGTAATTACTGTGACAATTATTCAGTAGTGCTTTCTTACGTAAGAATTAATAATTCCAAAAATACTGTGTAATACCGTGTGCTATTGTGCAATAACGCGTATTACTGTAATTTAACCACCGGGTATTCCAACAGTGTTAACGGTAACAACTACGCCGTTAATTATAAAAACTCAATTTTTGTCGTTATCTTCATCCGACAGTTATTCTGTTATGGGGCCCACAAATGGCTGCGCCGTCATACGAATATTCCCCGACAAAAAGAATATTCCACGACCAAACGAATATTCCCCGACAACAATGAATATTTTATAACCACTTGTGTATTTTAAAAAAAATTCATATATTACCCTTAACTTTAACATTTATCAATTTAACCATTTACTGAATAGTAATTATAAGAAAAATTGAATACTTTTATTTCATAAAATTCGGGGTCTTACAATCTCCCCTCCTTATGAAATTTCGTCCCCGAAATTTACGTACCTGGTATTTCAAAGAGTTAAGAATACCTTCCTTTCATTTCAAATTCCATCTTTTCTGTCATCATAATTTCTCCATTGCTCATCTCTTATATTTCAAATATCATTCTAGAATACAGCTTCAAAACAAGGGTTAATTTAACAAATTAACATATCACATAATATCCCGATATTATGACTGACCAACAAATATGCTTAGGTAGGACACACTAGCGAAGGATTTACTCATCTCTCCCCTCCTAGTTATATTTCCCGATCTCCGCCAGAGACCATATCCCTAAGCTCTGATACCAAAATGTAACGACCCCAAAATAGGTCCATTCCATCCAACCTATTCTGAGTCGCTAAATACATGGTACAGAAAATAACTACAACTTTATTACAACAATTGTCGTGCAAAATACAACAACACATATGCTGTGAGTTTGGATACAAATATATACCAAATGTGACTCATGTCCCAATCGTGGACAGCACCTCAATATGATACCTTACATAAAGGTATAGTCAAAAATTGTTTTAGAAATTAGAATCTTTGGGAAGTGCTCAAGGAAACTTTGGTACATGGGAGGCCATGCTTCTAGGTTGTGATAGATATCATATGGCCACAGAATTATCATTGATTGACCCAATATACCCCAAACAAAAACGAGAAGATTACTATCATATTCTTCCTAATGGTGAGTCTTCTCTTGACTTATCATTATCTCCACTGTCTCTAATTGAGAATTATACTTCAAACAAATACCAAGATTATATAGGTAGTGCTCGTAAAGATACTCAGCAAGTGGATGAGCACAACCCTGTCTTATGATGACACGAGGTTGTATGTCATTAGACATCTTGTATGATAGTGACAAAACACCCTTCCAACGTTGGGTTCGCCTCACCCTATTTTCTTTACCAAATATATAACTACTAAATGATGACCACCGTTCTATTTCCTTGTTACCCCCGCTCGACCCAGCTACACTCTTATTACCTGAAAGGAATTATGAAACAGAAGGGTGAGCACAACTAGCCCAGTAAAGAATATCATGACTAAAGATAAATAAATTATCAATAGTCTTCATCAGTAATAAATCAGAGATTTAGAACATATGGTAGATGATAAAAATTTCAACCATAGTTGCAGCGGAACGAGCAATCCATTAGAAGAGTCAAATAGACTATAAAGTCTATTATCTTCTCCATGTTAAAAATCTACCAACAATGTTTTATCCCTGTAACATCACTCAATATTTCCTTTCCACAATCATATGAATAACTCATAATCATAATTGTGATTCTAAATTTTTTCTTCACACCCAGGACGAAGAATATTTTCAACACATGTCTTTACCTGAAACATCAAAGATCATGGTTACACCAAATCACAGTTCATGTTCATAATCATACTAATAACTTTATCTTTGCACTATGGCCAAAGATATTCATTTGTATCGCCAGTTGGTCATGTTCATCTCAACACCTGTTCATCTTTGCACTACTGGCCAAAGATATTCATCAAAATTTCATCTTTGCACTACAGGCCAAAGATATTCATTAACAATTCATCTTTTCACTACAGGCCAAAGATATTCAACAACAGGTCATCTTTGCACTACAGGCCAAAGATATTCATCAATAATTCATATTTGCACTACAGGCCAAATATATTAATATCTCAAAGAAATATATAATCATTTCAGAATTTATATAAACAATAATTATAACCATGTTGATCATTTCACCTTTGTATTTTATCTAAAGATATTCAATTATAAATTCAATGGTCATGATCATACCAGTGAACAATTCAATTTTGCACTACTGGCCAAAGAGAACCCATAGTCATGATTATACCAAAAATCTATCCATCTTTACACTCAAGTCAAAGAGAAATATTATCATTAGGGTTATAAAAATGTTATATATGATAATAAAATCAATATAATCAACATATAGATTTAATCTCAAGAGTAATATTCATAAATCAACTATAATTTGGCCAGAAAAAGAAACCAATTTTATCGTGAATAGTACCCGTGAATAGTAACTCGTGAATAGTAACTCGTGAATAGTAACTCATGAATAGTAACTCGTGAATAGTACTCCGCATTCATACATAGTACTGTCTACATAAATAATGTCATATACATAAATAGTGTCATATGCATAAATAGTGCCGTATACGTGAATAGTAACCCCGACTCAAAAAGTTCCAAATTTGATAAAAAGTTCATACGAATATTTCAGTATAATGATATTGAAGAAAATATCATTTTAAGAAGAATATAACACCCCTTACTATCCCTTACTATCTCTTACCTCAAAAGTACAGTATTTCTGACTGGAATGCAAAGCCGAAAGAAACTTGCACTGAATAACAACTTTCAAAGTATCTAAATACTCACAAAATATGCTTCATAATATAGAGAGAGAAAGAGAGAAAACTTATGAATTCTGGTGTGATTTTCAATTCTAACTTAGCCCTCTATTTATAGGAAAATGTTAGCACGCCGAAGCAGACTTGACCTGCTACCTGGTGGCTTTACCTGCTACTATTCCCGCCCACCACATTTGAATAAAAATCTCAGCATATTTCTTTACCAACCAAGAGTGGGGGGTCCACCAATTCTAGAATTTTTTACCAAAATGATAAACTCCGAAAATTCAATAATTTCTGAACCAGTCATCTCGTAAAATTCATAATAAATCATACGTTCATTTTTAACGGTTCAAAATTTGTGGACATATTCTCAACTTATATATGTATATCATATCCAAATATTACCACGATCCAACGGTCGGATTAAAAATTATAACCCTCGCAAAATATCTCAAAAATCCTAATTTGATTTTCAATACATCTGTTCCGACAAAAATATAGATAAAACACCTCAACATTAACTCCTTTATTTTTAACCACAAAAATATATCCCTCATTTATATCCACATAAAATAAATATTTCTTTATCATATGAATCAATAATTAATTATTCACAAATAATATTACAGAATCACATTTATGACAACCAGGCCGTTCCCAGGAAAGAGGGGGCTTTCCAATAAGAATTTCTCCTTACTGACGCGCAATTAGGTGACCAAACCTCTCCTTAGACAGGACTTTCTAGACATTGCCAATAATGTTATCTAATAATATTATTCAAATAATATGAATTATTGGTCTGATAATGGGAAATACTGTGCAGTAACAATTATTGAAACAACAATAATATAAAATATCAACGCATCAATTATTGAATCAATAAAATAAAATATTGAACAATAATTACTGTGACAATTATTCAGTAGTGCCTTCTTACGTAAGAATCAATAATTTCAAAAATACTGTGCAATACCGTGTGCTACTGTGCAATAACGCGTATTACTGTATTTTAACCATCGGGTATTCCGACAGTGTTAACGGTAACAACTACGCCGTTAATTATAAAAACTCAATTTTTGTCGTTATCTTCATCCGATAGTTATTCTGTTATGGGGCCCACAAATGGCTGCACCGTCGTACGAATATTTCCTGACAGAAAGAATATTCCACGACCAAACGAATATTCCCCGACAACAATGAATATTTTATAACCACTTGTGTATTTTGAAAAAAATTCATATACCACCCTTAACTTTAACATTTATCAATTTAACCATTTACTGAATAGTAATTATAAGAAAAATAGAATACTTTTATTTCATAAAATTCGGGGTCTTACAATAATTCTGGAACCTTTTCACATAAGCTGGACATCCTCAAATCTTAACATGCTTAAGACTAGGTTTCCTCACTGTCCACATCTCATATGGAGTCTTAGGGACGGATTTTGAGGGAACCTTATTTAGTAGATATGTAGCCGCTTCTAGGGCATATCCCCAGAACGACACCGAAAGATCGGTAAAACTCATCATGGAACGAACCATGTCCAATAGTGTTCGATTTCTCCTTTTAGACACACCATTCAGCTGTGGCGTCCCTGATGGAGTCCATTGTGAGATTATACCATTTTCTTTGAGACAATTGAGAAACTCATTGCTTAAGTATTCACCACCTCGATCTGATCGAAGAATCTTAATACTTTTGCCCGTTTGTTTCTCTACTTCACTTCTAAACTCTTTGAACTTTTTAAATGATTCATATTTGTATTTCATTAAATACACATATCAAACTCTTGAGTGATCATTAGTGAATGTAATAAAATAAGAATACCCTCCCTGTGCATTCGTTGTCATAGGTCCACATACATCCGTGTGTACCAACGCTAACAACTCTGTAACTCTTTCTCCTTTTCCACTAAAAGGAGATTTAGTCATTTTTCCCATGAGACAAGATTCATAAGTTGGATATAATTCATAATCCGATAGCTCTAGGACCCCATCTTTATACAACTTGGATAATCTTGTTTCATTAATATAACCAAGTCTACAGTGCCACATATAGGTATAATTAATATCATCTCTTTTCTTTTTCTTAGTTTGTTCAATTTGAAGTATATTTTCATGCAAGTCAAGAATGTAAAGTCCATTTTGTAAATTACCAACACCATATAAAACATTATTATTATAAATAGAACAACTATTGTTCTTTATTATAACGTCAAAACCATCCATATCCAATACAGATATTGAAATAATGTTTCTAATAAGTGACGGAACAAAATAACAATTATTTAAACTAATGGATTTGCCCATAAGCAGTGCTAAACAATAAGTCCCTACAGCTAATGCAACAACCTTTACCCCATTTTCTACTCGTAGGACGACCTCATCCTTGCTCAGCTTTCTACTTCTGACCAGTCCCTGCATATTATTACATATGTGAGAACCACAGCCGGTATCCAATACTCAAGTAGAAGATTGACTTTCAAAAAAATTAATTTCAATCATAAACAAACATTTATTAGGATTTGAAGCTTCTCCGAGCTTCTTCTGCTTTTGTTCCGCAAGATAATCCTTGCTTCTTCTTTTGATCCTTCACTTTCGCATTTCCCTTAGCCTTATTGGATTTCTTCTTTTCAGAAGATACCTTGGGCCTCTTCCTTTTCTTGTAAGAATTATCCACTAGTAAGACATGGTTCTTCTTTGATGGGAAATGACTTTCAACAGTTTTTAACATGTTAAGTAATTCAGGCAAGCTGACATATAACTTATTCATGTGAAAATTCACAACAAATTGTGAGAAGGTGTCTGGGAGTGACTGCAAGACTAAATCTTTACTCAACTCCCCATCCATGACGAACCCAAGTTGTCCAAGACGTTCAATCAGATTGATCATCTTTAAGACATGAGTCTCAACGGTAGTGCCTTCGGTCATCTGAGATCAGAATAGCTCCTTAGATATTTCATATGTAGCAGTCCTACTTTGCTCACCATATAACTTTTGAAGGTGCAATAGCATAGTAGGAGAATCCATATTTTCATGCTGACGCTGAAGCTCGTTACTCATGGATGCGAGCATGATGCATTGAGCTACTGATGCATCATCTTGTCACTGTTTAAAAGTAGCAATCTCTTCCTCAGAGGCTGTTTCTATAACTTTTGCAGGTACGGACGAATTTAGGACATAAGAAATCATTTCAGCAGTGAGAATAATTCTCAGATTTCTAAACCAGTCCGTGTAATTCGGTCCGGTCAGTTTGTTAACATCAAGTATGCTACGCAGTGAAATTAGTGAATATGACATTTTCAAAATTCTGCATGTAAAATGACAATATTTTAGCAAACATTCATTTAATTAATTATCAAAATAAATTAGGTCTTATTTTATATTAGTATCTCCCACTATTTTCTTCAAACTATATTACCCTCATGAATATTGTTCGGCAATATCTAATTAATGATTTGCTAGTGGGAATAAGGATCCCATTTCAAATGTATATAGCCTTGTGTGTGTATAACAAACTATATATAAATAAATATGTAGACAACTCTTGTCAATTACATCATTATGTAACTCCTTATATTTTGCCTCTTAAATCATAATGGTCAAGTTTGTGCACATCCGAATTAAAATAATTTAAGTTAAGTCATACCTAACATTTCTATATAAGTGAAGAGAAAACTACAGCCCTTGTGTGTGCACAACAAAGCGGTAATGTTCAATTCCTTATAAACATCAAATGTAATAAAAATAATATCACATGTGACACCCCCTAAATAGGTATACAACACCCATTCTGAGTCGCCAAATACATGGTACAAAAAGAAAACTACAACTTCAATAATACAATTGTCGTACAAAATACGACAACACATACTGTGAGTTTAAATACAAATATTGTCTTCTAGACAATATCCACACTCAAATAAGTTCTCATTACAATTATTCAAACACTATTTTAAAGAAATAGTGAGGACTGCTAAAACATCTTTCTAGAATCATCACTCCATACCCCGGCTAGGTCCTGCTATGTTTTCACCTCCTGAGAAGAAAAAATGGAACAAAAAGGAAAAGGGTGAGCTCAACTAGCCCAGTAAAGAATATTATGACTAAGATAATATACAACAAATTATCATTAGTATTCAACAGGAAAAAATCTGATAGGATATAATCGACAACAAGTTCTAGATCAACAACTGCAGCGGAAACAGAAAACCATTAGAAGAGTCAAGTAGAGAATGAATTCTACTATCTTCTAAGATTTAAAAGTCCATCATCAATATTTTATCCGTGTAACATCAATTAATAATCATCTTTAACCAAATATTCATCTTTCCACTATAGGCCAAAGATATTCATTTGTATCACCAGTCAATCATGTTCATCTCAACACCTGTTCATCTTTGCACTACAGGCCAAAGATATTCATCAGGTAATCATACATCTTTGCACTACAGGCCAAAGATATTCAGTAATATCATCATTTAGGACTAAGGATGATGAAAAATATCTTAAAAAAAATGAATCCAGTGAGACAGAAGGACAAATAGTAGGAATTCGTATAACAGTTTATCCAAGATCAATAATATTTCATAATAATCAATTGTGAAGCAGAATTCAAAAATAAAGATCAAAACATGGATACAATCAAAGATAATAACCATAATAGACATCTTGGACAAAAAGAGAAAATTTTATTTTTCGGTGAATAGTGTCGTATTCGTGAATAGTGCCGTATACATGAATAGTGTCGTATACGTGAATAGTAATCCCAGCACAAAAAGTTCTAAATTTGATAAAAAAACTCGTATCAATATTTCAGCATAATGATATTGAAGAAAATAATATCATTTAAGAAGAAAATAATATCTCTTACCTCAAAATATCAGTACTTCTGGTCGGAATATCGGTATAAGGCTGAAGGAAACTTGCTCTGATGAATAGAAACTCTCAAAGTATCTAAATACTCACAAAATACACTCAATAATCTAGAGAGAGAAAGAGAAAAAACTTGTTTCTGGTGTGATTTTCAATTCTAACTTAGCCCTCTATTTATAGAAAAATGTTAGCACGCCGAAGCAGACTTAACCTATAACCTGATGGCTTTACCTACTACTATTCAAGCCTACCACATTTGAATAAAAATCTCAGCACATTTCTTCACCAACCAAGAGTGGGGCCCACCAATTCTAGAATTTTCTACCAAAATGATAAACTCTGAAAATTCAACAATTTCTGAACCAGTCATCTCGTAAAATTCATAATAAATCATACGTTCATTTTTAACGGTTCAAAATTTGTGTACATATACTCAACTTATATATGTATAACATATCCAAAAATTATCACGATCCAACGGTCGGATTAAAAATTATAACCCCCGCAAAATATCTCAAAAAAATCCTGATTTTTAATACCTCCATTCCGACAAAAATACTGATAAAAATCTCAACATTAACTCCTTCATTTTTAACCACAAAAATATATCCCTCATTTATATCCACATAAAATAAATATTTCCTTATCATATGAATCAATAATTAATTATTCACAAATAATATTATAGAATCACATTTATGACAACCAGGCCGTTACCAGGAAAGAGGGGGCTTTCCAATAAGGATTTCTCCTTACTAGCGCGCAATTAGGTGACCAAACCTCTCCTTAGACAGAACTTTCTAGACATTGCCAATAATGCTATCTAATAATATTATTCAAATAATATGAATTATTGATCTGATAATGGGAAATACTGTGCAGTGATAATTATTGAAACAACAATAATATAAAATATCAATGCAGCAATTATGGAATCAATAAAATAAAATATTGAACAGTAACTACTGTAACAATTATTGAGTAGTGCCTTCCTTCGTAAGAATCAATAATTCAAAAATACTGTGCAATTCGTGTGCTACTGTACAACCACGCGTATTACTGTATTTTAACCACCGGGTTTTCCAACAGTGTTAACGGTAACAACTACGCCGTTATTTATAAAAACTCAATTTTTATCGTTATCTTCATCCAATCGTTTTCCGTTATGGGGCCCACAAATAGCTGCGCCGTCGTACGAATATTCCCCGACAGAAAGAATATTCCACGACCAAACGAATATTCCCCGACAAAATGAATATTTTATAACCACTTGTTTATTTTGTAAAATTTGCACATTTCACCCATAACTAAAATATTATATCAAATTAACACCTTATTATTCACAATAATAATTAGAGAAAATTTGATTTTATTCATTAATAAGTTGGGGTCTTACAACCTCCCCTCCTTATGAAATTTTGTCCTCGAAATTGACGTACGTACATGGTGTTTCGAAAAGGTGGGGATACCTCGCTTTCGTTTTTGATTCTAACTCCCAGGTCATTTCTTCAATAGCATGGTTTCTCCACAAAACCTTAACTTGTGGTATAACCTTCGTGCGTAAGACATGCTCTTTCCTATCCAAGATCTTAACAGGTACCTCCTCGTACGTTAAATCTTCGGCTATCTCGTCTGGTTCTAACTCAATAATGTAGTTCGGGTCTTTAATATATTTATGAATCATAGATATGTGAAAAACATTATGAACACGAGACATACTTGGAGGTAATGCGAGTCTATAGGCCATATTTCCTATTCGCTCAAGAATCTCAAATGGACCAACAAATCTTGGATTGAGCTTTTCTCTCTTCCCAAATCTTGTAACTCCCTTCCATGGTGCAACATGTAACAATACATGATCCCCAATATTAAATTCCACGTCCTTTCGATGAAGATCCGCATAACTCTTTTGTCGATCATGTACCATTTGTATACGTTGTCGAATCGTTTGGATCTTCTCTGTAGTCATGCGTACCAACTCTGGCCCCAACAATGTTGCTTCACCCACCTCGTCCCAACATATTGGAGAACGACATTTTCTTTCATACAACGCCTCGAATGGAGCCACACCTATGCTCACCTGATAACTGTTGTAGTAGGAGAATTTCACCAATGGTAGGTACTTATCCCAACTCCCTTTGAGATATAGGACACAGAGTCTTAATAGATCTTCAAGAGTTTGAATAGTCCTCTCTGATTGTCCGTCCGTTTGAGGATGGTATGCAGAACTGAATCGTAAATCCGTGCCCATAGCTTTCTGCAAGCTAACCTAAAATCGTGAAGTGAATCTTGGGTTGCGATCCAAAACTATGGATACTGGCATGCCATGCAATCTCATAATCTCATTCACGTACATACTAGCAAGACGTTCAAGGGAATAAGTTTCACGTATAGGTAAGAAATGAGCAGACTTGGTTAATCTATCAACAATGACCCAAATTGCATCTATGCCTTGAGAAACCTTGGGAAGACCCGTAACAAAATTCATAGTAATGTGTTCCCACTTCCATTTCAGAATCTCAAGTGGTTGCAATGGACCCTTTGGTACTTGATGCTCGAGATAAACTCCGCGATCTCTCTTTTCATATTGCTCCACCAAAATATATGTCGAAGATCGTGATACATTTTGGTACTCCCAAGATGGATTGCAAACGGTGTGTTGTGTGCCTCCATCATGATTCTATGCTTCAAGTCAAAATCGTTAGGAACACAAAGTCTGGAGTTGACTCGAAGTATTCCTTCTTCATCGATTCTTGCTTCTGGAATATCACCTTCTTGCACTTTTTTCTTCAAACGCATCAACTCCATGTCCGTAGCTTGAGCGGTTTTAACTTTTTCAATTAAAGTCGATTCTACTCGTATATTTGATATTATCATGTGGGTACTTAGAGCCTTCATCTATATCTCCATCCTTTGCAAATTATACAAAATGGGACTTTGTGTTAACATCATTGCACTCGTACCTGCGTATGATCTTCTACTCAATGCGTCAGCTACTACGTTCGCTTTTTCAGGGTGATATTGGATGGTATGATCGTAATCTTTCAACAGCTCAAGTCAACGTCGTTGCCGCATGTTGAGTTCCTTTTGGGTGAAGAAATATTTGAGGCTTTTATGATCCGTATAGATCTCCACTTTCTCCCCATACAGGTAGTGTCTCCAAATCTTCAACGCGAAAACGACTGCTGCCAACTCTAAATCAAGAGTAGGATAATTCCTCTCATATTCTTTGAGTTGTCGCGAGGCATAGGCTATGACTTTTTCATGTTGCATGAGAACACATCCTAACCCTTTGCCTGAAGCATCGCTGTAGATAACAAATCCATCCGAACCAGATGGTATTGTCAGAACAGGTGCCGAAATGAGTCTCCTCTTGAGTTCTTGGAAACTCTTCTCACAATCCTCGCTCCAACCGAATTTTGTATCCTTCCGAGTCAGCTGAGTTAACGGAGTAGCGATTCTAGAAAATCCTTCCACGAATCTCCGGTAATACCCAGCTAAGCCCAGAAAGCTACGTACTTCGGTCACCGACTTCAGTTGCTCCCAACTTTGTATGGCTTCAATCTTCGCCGGGTCGACACATACTCCATGTTTTGACACCACGTGCCCAAGGAATGCTACTTCCTCAAGCCAGAACTTGCATTTCTTCAATTTGGCATATAGCTTGTTTTCACAAAGCCTTTGCAGTACCAGCTTCAAATGGCGCTCATGATCTTTACGGCTTTTGGAATAGATGAGGATGTCATCAATAAAGACAACAACGAACTGATCTAAATATTCTTTGAATACACGGTTCATCATATCCATGAAGGCAGTAGGAGCATTAGTCAATCCAAAAGACATGACTAAGAATTCATAATGCCCGTACTGAGTTCTGAAGGCAGTCTTTGGAATATCCTCAGTTTTAATCTTCAGCTGATGATATCCAGAACGAAGATCGATTTTTGAAAAGAATTGTGCTCCTTGTAACTGGTCAAACAGGTCATCAATGCGAGGTAGCGGATACCTATTCTTGATACTGACATGATTCAATTCTTGGTAGTCGATACAAAGTCGCATATTCCCGTCTTTCTTCTTTACGAATAACACAGGAGCACCCCAAGGAGATGTACTAGGACGAATAAAACCGATGTCCAACAACTCCTGTAGTTGAACCTTTAACTCCTGAAGTTCAATAGGAGCCATTCGATATGGGGTTTTAGAAATGAGCTTTGTACCAGGTTCAAGATCAATAAAGAATTCAACTTCACTGTAAGACCCCGAATTTTATGAAATAAAAGTATTCAATTTTTCTTATAATTACGATTCAGTAAATGGTTAAATTGATAAAAAGTTAAAGTTAAAGGTGATATATGATTTTTTTTCAAAATAAGCAAGTGGTTATAAAATAATCATTGTTGTCGGGGAATATTCGTTTGGTCGTGGAATATTCTTTTTTGTCGGGAATATCCGTACGACGGCGCAGTCATTTGTGGGCCCCATAACAGAATAACTGTCGGATGAAGATAACGACAAAAATGAGTTTTTATAAATAACGGCGTAGTAAATATTGTTGGAATACCCGGTGGATAAAATACAGTAATATACGTGTTTGCACAGTAGCAGACGGTTTTACACAGTATTTTTGAATTATTGATCCTTACGTAAGAAGGCACAACTCAATAATTGTCATAGTAATTACTGTTTAATATTTTATTTTATTGATTCAATAATTGCTGCGTTGATATTTTATATTATTGTTGTTTCAATAATTGTTGCTGCACAGTATTTCCCATTATCAGATCAATAATTCATATGATTTGAATAATATTATTAGATAACATTATTGGCAATGTTTAGAAAGTTCTGTCTAAAGAGAGGTTTGGTCACCTAATTGCGCGCCAGTAAGGAAAAATTCTTATTGGAAAGCCCCCTCTTTCCTAGGAACGGTCTGGTTATCATAAATGTGATTCTGTAATATTAATTGTGAATAATTAATTATTGATTCATATGATAAGAAAATATTTATTTTATGTAGATATAAATGAGGGATATATTTTTGTGGTTAAAAATGAAGGAGTTAATGTTGAGGTGTTTTATCTGTATTTTTATCAGAACGGAGGTATTGAAAATCAAATTAGGGTTTTTTAGATATTTTGCGAGGGTTATAATTTTTAATCCGACCGTTGGATCGTGGTAATATTTGGATATGTTATACATATATAAGTTGAGTATATGTCCACAAATTTTGAACCGTTAAAAATGAACGTATGATTTGTTATGAATTTTACGATATGATTGGTTCAGAAATTGTTGAATTTTCGGAGTTAATCATTTTGGTGGAAAATTCTAGAATTGGTGGGCCCCACTCTTGGTTGGTGAAAAAATATGCTGAGATTTTTATTCAAATGTGGTGGGTGGGAATAGTAGCAGGTAAAGCCATCAGGTTACAGGTTAAGTCTGATTCGGCGTGCTAATATTTTCCTATAAATAGAGGACTAAGTTAGAATTGAAAATCACACAAGAAACATAAGTTTTCTCTCTTTCTCTTTCTCTCTCTAGATTATTGAGTGTATTTTGTGAGTATTTAGATACTCTGTGAGTTTCTATTCATCAGTGCAAGTTTCCTTCAGCCTTATACCGATCAGAAGTACTGCTCTTTTGTGGTAAGGGATAGTAAGGGATTTTAAGGGTTGTTATGTTTTTCAGTTTCGTAATTTTTCTGACTTTCAAAAATTCTGGAAAAATTTGAAATGATATTTTGATGAGTTTTCTTGATTGTGTCCAAAAATGGTGATTTTTGGATGTATAGATTAAGAGTTATGAATTTTATGAGAAAAGACTATTTTAAAAGTAACCGCTTATAACTCCTTGTGGTTAACTCCAAAATTGATGAAATTTTTATTGGGAGTACATGTATATGATAGGAGTATACTCTGTGAATTTCAGAAGTTTTAGATAAAAGTATAATTTTGATAAATGTCTAAATATTCGGCTATTTTGGCCATATGAAAAATAGTAAATGACTTTTAAAAATTCTGAGAAAAATATATGTTCACTATGGGACTATATTATGCTAAATCCCAGAAAAGAAATATTTTTGGAACTGATTTGGTATTTTTCATGAAAATGGTCTAGTTATGAGTAAATGAATTAAATATGTTTTGTGAAGTAAGAAAATTAGAAAATAGGATTTTATGGCTTGAGAATCCTATATGAGGTATATGCAGATTTTTGATAAGGGTTTTTAGTTATTGGTGATGAAATCTTATGAGTTTGGCATTTTAGGATGATTAAATGCATTATTTAGTAAAGTGTAAACAATTAAAATAAATTGTTTATAAGCTTAAGAAATATTATTCTTTCAATATCATTATACCGAAATATTGGTATGTATTTTATTGTGAAATTTCTACCTTTTTGTGTCGAGTTACTATTCACGAAAAAATTGGTTTCTTTTTCTAACCAAATTATAGTTGATTTACGAATATTACTCTTGAGATTAAAACTATATGTTGATCATATTGTTTTATTATTATATATAACATTTTTATAACCTTAATGATGATATTTCTCTTTGACTTGAGTGTAAAGATGGGTAGATTTTTGGTATGATCATGACTATGGGTTCTCTTTGGCCAGTAGTGCAAAGTTAAATTGTTGATTGGTATGATCATGACCATTGAATTTATAAGTGAATATCTTTAGCTTAAGTGCAAAGGTGAATTGATCAACCTGGTTATAATTATTGTTTATATAAATTCTGAAATGATTATATATTTCTTTGAGATATTAATATGTTTGGCCTGTAGTGCAAATATGAACTGTTGAGGAATATCTTTGGCCTGTAGTGCAAAGATGAATTATTGATGAATATCTTTGGCCCGTAGTGCAAAGATGACATGTTGTTGAATATCTTTGGCCGTAGTGCAAAGATGAAGTTATTAATATGATTATGAAGATGAAATATGATTTGGTGTAACCATGATCTTTGATGTTTCAGGTAAAGATAGGTGATGAAAATTATCTTCGTCCTGGATGAGAAGAGGAATTTAGAACTACAGTTAAGATTATGAGTTATTCATATGATTGTGGACCAGAATTGTTGATTGATGTTACAGGGATAAAACATTGTTGGTGGATTTTTAACATGGAGAAGATAATAGACTTTATAGTCTATTTGACTCTTCTAATGGATTGCTCGTTCCGCTGCAACTATGGTTGAAATTTTTATCATTTACCATATGTTCTAAATCTCTGATTTATTATTGATAAAGGCTATTGATAATTTAATTATCGTTAGTCATGATATTCTTTACTGAGCTAGTTGTGCTCACCCTTTTGCTTCACAATTCCTTTCAGGTAATAAGAGTGTAGCTGGGTCGAGCAAGGGTAACGGGGAAATAGAACGGTGGTCTCTAGCTGTGGAGGTTCTCCCGAAGCAGTATAGAAAAGTTCATTTAGTAGTTTTGTTTGGTGAATCCAATAGGGTAAGGTGTATCCAACGTTGGAAGGGTGTTTTTGCCACTATCATACAAGATGTCTAACGACATACAACCTCGTGTCATCATAAGACATGATTATGCACATCCGCTTGTCGAGTATATCTACAAGCACTACCTATATAATCTTGGTGTTTGTTTGAAGTATAATTCTCAGTTAGATACAATGGAGATAATGATAAGTCAAGAGAAGACTCACCATTGGGAAGAATATGATAGTAATCTTCTCGTTTTTCTTGGGGTCTATTGGGTCAACCAAGGATAATTCTGTGGCCATATGATATCTATCATAACCTAGAAGCATGGCCTCCCATGTATAAAGGTTTTCTTGAGCACTTCCCAAAGATTCTAATTTCTAAAACAGTTTTTGACTATACCTTTATGTAAGGTGTCATTGTGAGGTGCTGTCCACGGTTGGGACATGAGTCACATTTGGTATATATTTGTATCCAAGCTCACATCATATGTGTTGTTGTATTTTGTACGATAATTGTTGTAATAGAGTTGTAGTTATTTTCTGTACCATGTATTTGACGACTCAGAATGGGTTGGATGGAATGGACCTGTTTTGGGGTTGTCACATTCACGTTTTGGGGGTAGACCGGAAAGTTCTTCAGAAAATACGTCTGGAAATTCACTAACAACAGAAATATTATTCAAATGTGACGTGTTTTTGTTCAAGTCCATAACATGGGCTATGAAAGCTTGACATCCGTTCTTCAATAAACGAATGACTTTATGGCTTGATATGACAGCGATTGATTTTAGTGGTTTGGTTACTTGAATTCGCATAACAGGTTGGTTAGGAATATGAAAACTAACAACCTTACGAAAACAATCAATTTTGGCATGATGAGTAGTTAACCAATCAATTCCTAAAATCACATCAAAAGCAAGTATCTTTAAAGAGATAAGGTTAACAGGTAATGTGATTGTGCCAACTTGGATTAAGCAAGATTTATAAACTGTAGATGTAATGAAAGTTTCTCCTAACGGAGTCTCCACAGATAGGTCAAAGTTTAATTTCTCCAGAGTCAAGTTTAAACGTTGAGCACAAGCAGGAGAGATAAAAGAATGGGTAGAACCGGTATCTAATAAGGTATAAACTTCGCAAGAGTTTATGATTAGCTTACCCGTGATCACCTCGTTTGGGTTTCTCGCGTTTTGGGCAGTCACGACAAACGCTCTTCCAGAAACCGCCGATTTTATTTTGTCCGTATCCGCTTTTAGTGTCACCGTCCCAGCTGGACTTGGTTTCGCTATAGTACAATCTCGAGCGATATGTCATTCCTTTCCACAATTATAACATACCTTGAACTGTTGTGGACAGTTTGAACTTATATGTCCCTCCTCTCCGCATCTGTAACATCTAACTGGCGGTCGTTCTCCCCCCCTAGAATTTGTTCCTGGTGCTGGTGCTGCTGTCGACGTCTTCCTGTCATCGTTAAATCTTTTCTTCTTGAAATTGCCACTTGACTCACCTCTTCTATTATCATGGCCACGATGACCACCCGAGTGGTTACCACTTTTGTCTGTATTTTTCCCTCCTCGCTGGTTCTCATCGCTCCGATGACTGCTATCACCAGTATGACCCTGGTTGTGGTCCCTCGGTTGAACATACTCATTATCTCGCTCTAATAATTGAGACCTGTTTAAAACATCTGAATATAAAGAAAATTTATGAGAGATAAGATATTGCCGAATCTCGGGTTTTAAACCTCTCAGAAACATCCTTGTCATTCGTTCCTCATTCTCGACCAAATGAGGTGCAAACCTGGATAACTCTGCAAACTTCGCCTCGTACTGGGACACCGTCATGTTATTTTGTTCCAGTCTAATAAACTTTACCTCCTTCATATGACGAATACTTTCATGAAAATACTTGTCATTAAACAGTTTCTGAAACGTTTCTCAGGATATGTTGAGTGCGTTAGGCTGGGTATGCTTCACAGACTCCCACCAGTAGTCTGCCTCACCGCGGAACATAAAGGTGGCGAATGGAACCTTCTGTTCCTCCGTGCATCCCAAGACATCGAATATCTTGGTAATTTGCTTGACCCATGTTTCCGCCATGATCGGATCCGACTTTCCCTTAAATTCTGGTGGTCCCAATTCTTTGAACTGCTTGGCTATGACAAACCGCGCGTTGTTATCATTTCCACCCGTATTCTGCAAACGAGTCTCCCTCGTCTGATTTCGCATGAACTGCAAAAAGCTCCTAAACATTCCATCATTCATCGTTTGCTTGGTAACGTTGTTTACAGGAGGAATATTGCCTTCCTGTTGCACGTTCCCCTGGGTGGTGATTAAAGGTGTCTCCACAGTCTCATTCACTCCATTGTTAATGTTCTCTGCTGTCATTCTCAAATACTGCCACAAAACAAGGGTTAATTGACATGTCACATATTATCCCTATATCTGACCGACCAAATAATTACCAAATAAACTTATTCAGGTCATACTAGCGAAGGAATTCCCCGTCTCTCCCCTCCCAGTTCTTGTCTCACATCTCAGCCAGAGATCATATCCCTAAGCTATGATACCAACTGTGACACCCCCAAAATAGGTATACAACACCCATTCTGAGTCGCCAAATACATGGTACAAAAAGCAAACTACAACTTCAATAATACAATTGTCGTACAAAATACGACAACACATACTGTGAGTTTAAATACAAATATTGTCTTCTAGACAATATCCACACTCAAATAAGTGCTCATTATAATTATTCAAACACTATTTTACAGAAATAGTGAGGACTGCTAAAACATCTTTCTAGAATAATCACTCCATACCCCGACTAGGTCCTGCTATGTTCTCACCTCATGAGAAGAAAAAATGGAACAAAAAGGAAAAGGGTGAGCTCAACTAGCCCAGTAAAGAATATTATGACTAAGATAATATATAACAAATTATCATTAGTATTCAACAGGAAAAAATCTGATAGGATATAATCGACAACAAGTTCTAGATCAACAACTGCAGCGGAAACAGCAAACCATTAGAAGAGTCAAGTAGAGAATGAATTCTACTATCTTCTAAGATTTAAAAGTCCATCATCAGTATTTTATCCGTGTAACATTAATTAATAATCATCTTTAACCAAATATTCATCTTTGCACTACAGGCCAAAGATATTCATTTGTATCACCAGTCAATCATGTTCATCTCAACACCTATTCATCTTTGCACTACAGGCCAAAGATATTCATCAGGTAATCATACATCTTTGCACTACAGGCCAAAGATATTCAGTAATATCATCATTTAGGACTAAGGATGATGAAAAATATCTTAAAAAAAATGAATCCAGTGAGACAGAAGGACAAATAGTAGGAATTCGTATAACAGTTTATCCAAGATCAATAATATTTCATAATAATCAATTGTGAAGCAGAATTCAAAAATAAAGATCAAAACATGGATACAATCAAAGATAATAACCATAATAGACATCTTGGACAAAAAGAGAAAATTTTATTTTTCGGTGAATAGTGCCGTATTCGTGAATAGTGCCGTATACGTGAATAGTAATACCGACACAAAAAATTCCAAATTTGATAAAAAAACTCGTATCAATATTTCAGCATAATGATATTGAAAAAAATAATATCATTTAAGAAGAAAATAATATCCCTTACCTCAAAATATCAGTACTTCTGGTCGGAATATCGGTATAAGGCTGAAGGAAACTTGCTCTGATGAATAGAAACTCTCAAAGTATCTAAATACGCACAAAATACACTCAATAATCTAGAGAGAGAAAGAGAGAAAACTTGTTTCTGGTGTGATTTTCAATTCTAACTTAGCCCTCTATTTATAGGAAAATGTTAGCACGCCGAAGTAGACTTAACCTACAACCTGATGGCTTTACCTGCTACTATTCAAGCCTACCACATTTGAATAAAAATCTCAGCACATTTCTTCACCAACCAAGAGTGGGGCCCACCAATTCTAGAATTTTCTACCAAAATAATAAACTCTAAAAATTCAACAATTTTTGAACCAGTCATCTCGTAAAATTCATAATAAATCATACGTTCATTTTTAACGGTTCAAAATTTATGTACATATACTCAACTTATATATGTATAACATATCCAAAAATTACCACGATCCAACGGTCGGATTAAAAATTATAACCCCCGCAAAATATCTCAAAAAAATCCTGATTTTTAATACCTCCATTCCGACAAAAATACTGATAAAAACCTCAACATTAACTCCTTCATTTTTAACCACAAAAATATATCCCTCATTTATATCCACATAAAATAAATATTTCCTTATTATATGAATCAATAATTAATTATTCACAAATAATATTATAGAATCACATTTATGACAACCAGGACGTTCCCAGGAAAGAGGGGGCTTTCCAATAAGGATTTCTCCTTACTAGCGCGCAATTAGGTGACCAAACCTCTCCTTAGACAGAACTTTCTAGACATTGCCAATAATGCTATCTAATAATATTATTCAAATAATATGAATTATTGATCTGATAATGGGAAATACTGTGCAGTGATAATTATTGAAATAACAATAATATAAAATATCAATGCAGCAATTATGGAATCAATAAAATAAAATATTGAACAGTAACTACTGTAACAATTATTGAGTAGTGCCTTCCTTCGTAAGAATCAATAATTTAAAAATACTGTGCAATTCGTGTGCTACTGTACAACCACGCGTATTACTGTATTTTAACCACCGGGTATTCCAACAGTGTTAACGGTAACAACTACGCCGTTAAAACTCAATTTTTGTCGTTATCTTCATCCAATCGTTTTCCGTTATGGGGCCCACAAATAGCTGCGCCGTCGTACGAATATTCCCCGACAGAAAGAATATTCCACGACCAAACGAATATTCCCCGACAAAATGAATATTTTATAACCACTTGTTTATTTTGTAAAATTTACACATTTCACCCATAACCAAAATATTATATCAAATTAACACCTTATTATTCACAATAATAATTAGAGAAAATTTGATTTTATTCATTAATAAGTTGGGGTCTTACATCTCAAATATTTAATACTCGCCTTGTGTGTGCACAACAAACTTATATTAAATATTCAATGCTCTATTGTTTTTATCATGCTAGAAGGCGACGTCCGATATTCCAAATATCTTTGAACGTTACAACTTATTATAATTTCATTGAAGGGTTTATTATTATTATTCTCATCTTGTTTAGCACGCATGCAAATATATATATAAAATACGCGTCATATTATTAAACTTGCGAAACATGTTTGCATAATATATAATATATATAATACTAGCATGCACATATAGAATACTATATTCTACCCGAATTGATTATGGACTTTTATTCTAGTTTGGTTCACTAGAGCCACCAAGTGAACCAAAAGGTCAAACCCTAGGGTGCAAGAATAAACATTTAAATATAACTATTACATTTAAACTCGGGCTCCATTACAAACGGATCTTCGAGCGCTCCTTGCTTCTTGATCTCCGATTCTTCGAAAAATTCTAATTAATCCTATACAATTAAACTATTTAATTTAAATAGAAACCTTGGTACATAAGAGAGAGATAGAATTTACATCAAAAAAAACACTAGAAAAGACGAAGTACGCAGACCCCATTTAATAAAACTCATTCATTCAAACATTCAACCAAAATAAAACAACCACATTTGTCAATAGTCCATAATCAATCCCATTTATTATTATACATATCATCATATGTATCAATAAATAAATTCATTCCATATATATATGAGTATTATTTAATGGGCAATTTTAAGTTGCATGAAATCCAATTTCAAGATTAAAATAAACTCTTTATTTTAATTATAAAATTATTAAGATTAGTATATATATATATATATATATATATATATATATATATATATATATATATATATATATATATATAAAAGATTCCATGACAATGTAATGACATCCAGGATATTAAGTGGGAAAAACAAACTCCTATAATCATGCTCCAGGCTTACGTGGTTTACATAAAAAAAAGAAAAGAGTTCCGTTATTTCTTTCTGCTTCAAAGTTTAAGCTTAGGATGATTTCCTTTACAACTAATTCACGTGCCAAGAGATATAATATATAATATATAATTATAAGTGGCATGAATCAGGATGATAAAAAAAAATTACCCACGAATTGTAGTAAAAAAACGTTTTCGAAAACAGGTTTCGATAAAACTAAATTAATTTTTTTAATAAAATAATAATTTTATACAACAAATTATGCCCAATAAATTATTCAAAATATATACCCATACATATACGGAATCAAAATAATTAATAATTCGTATAAAGTTTGGCTCTGATACCACTATAAGGTTTTGTGAAAATCAAAGTAGCAATCAAATTATAAAAATAGCGGAAGCATAATAAAATCACATTTTAAAATTTTTCACAAACCAATTACCCGGATCATCCTTTATGCATATTATTAATTAAAACGAAGAATAAGAAGTTATGGAATCATACCCTTACAGAAACGAGCTTTCTCAGGTACGAGTTCACCTCCTACTTCTCCATGATCTCCTTGAATCTCCGGGTAGATTCCTTCATTTGATCAATGTAAGCCACCCAAGTGTATGACCTCTAGAGGTGATTCACCAAGGAAGAAGAATTTTCAAGAAGAAGGGTGTATTGGCTCAAACCCTAGTTTTTCCTATCTCTATAGAATAGGGGGCGTACTCTCCAACTATTAGAATTATGTATATTTGATATCTGATATAAGACTCCTCTTATAAAGATATCAGGTAACCCTATTTAATTAAAATAAGGTATTATTTATTTAACTAAACTCTTTTAATTAAATGAGCTCCCTAATCTTATTTAGGATAATTAATTAAACTCCTTTAACTAATTTTCTCTCCTAATCATATTAGGAATAAATAAGAGTACTTATATTAAATTAATTCCTAAACTCTTTTAGAAATTAAAATAATAATAATTATAATAATACTAATAAAACTCTTCTTATTAATTTATATTTAATATTTTTAAAATATTCAATAATAAATATTAAGCTATTTAATTTATTCTATCACCATAGATTAAATTAAATATACTTAACATATTATTACTGTAAGACCCCAACTTATTAATGAATAAAATCAAATTTTCTCTAAATATTATTGTGAATAATAAGGTGTTAATTTGATATAATGCTTTGGTTATGGGTGAAATGTGTAAATTTTATAAAATAAGCAAGTGGTTATAAAATATTCATTTTGTCAGGAAATATTCATTTGGTCGTGGAATATTTTTGCTGTCGGGGAATATTCGTACGACGGCGCAGCCTTGTGTGGGCCCCATAACGAAAAGCGATTGGATGAAGAAAACGACAAGTATAAGTTGTTTCTAAATAACGGCGTAGTTGTTACCGTTAATACTGTTAGAATACCCGGTGGTTAAAACACAGTAGCACACGGTATTGCACCAATTATTGATCCTTACGTAAGAAAGCACTACTCAATAATTGTTACAGTAGTTACTGTTCAATATTTTATTTTATTGATTCAATAATTGGTGCATTGATATTTTATATTATTGTTGTTTCAATAATTGTTGCTGCACAGTATTTTCCATTATCAGATCAATAATTCATGTTATTTGAATAATATTATTAGATAGCATTATTGACAATGTCTAGAAAGTTCTATCTAAGGAGTGGTTTGGTCATCTAATTGCGCGCCAGTAAGGAGAAACTCTTATTGGAAAGCCTCATCTTTCCTGGGAACGATCTGGCTGTCATAATTGTGATTCTGTAATATTATTTGTGAATAATTAATTATTGATTTATATGATAAGAAAATATTTATTTTATGTGAATATAATTGATGGATATATTTATTTTATGTGAAGAAATTAATGTTGATGTGTTTTTATCGGAATGGAGGTATAAAAAATTAAATCATTGTTCTTGAGATATATTGCGTGAGCTATAATTTTTAATCTGACCGTTGGATCGTTGTGATTTTTAGATATGTTATACATATATAAGTTGAGTATATGTCCACAAATTTTGAACCGTTAAAAATGAACGTATAATTTGTTATGAATTTTAAGAGGTGACTGATTCGGAAATTAGGTTTATAAATGATTTTGGTAAAAAATTCTAGAATTGAGTGGACCTCACTTGTGGTTGGTGAAGAAATGTGCTGAATTTTTATTCAAATGTGGTGGGTGTGAATAGTAGCAGGTAAAGCCATCAGGTTGCAGGTCAAGTCTGCTTCGGCGTGCTAATATTTTCCTATAAATAGAGGGCTAAGTTAGAATTGAAAATCATACCATAATTCATAAGTTTTCTCTCTTTCTCTCTCTATATTATCGAGCTTATTTTGTGAGTATTTAGATACTTTATGAGTTTTTATTTATTAGTGCAAGTTTCCTTCAGTCTCATACCGATATTCCGAACAGAAGTACTGTTATCTTGAGGTAAGGGATGTTATTCTTTCGTAAATGATATTATTTCTTTCAATATCATTATGTTAAAATATTGGTTTGAACTTTTTATCAAATTTAAAACTTTTTGTGTCGGGATTACTATTCACATATACGGCACTATTCACGTATACGACACTATTCACAAATACGACACTATTCACCGAAAAATAAAATATTTTTTTTGTCCAAGATGTCTATTATGGTTACTATCTTTGATTGTATCCATGTTTTGATCTTTATTTTTGAATTCTACTTTACAATTGGTTGTTATCGAGTATTATTACACTTGGATAAACTGTAATATGAATCCCTAATATTTATCCTTTTGTCTCATTGGGTTCGTTTTTTTTAAAATATTTTTCATCATCCTCATTCCTAAATGATGATATTACTGAATATATTTGGCCTGTAGTGCAGAGATGAATGATTAACTGATGAATATCTTTGGCCGTTAGTGCAAAGATGAACAACTGTTGAGATGAAAATGACCGACTGATGATACAAATGAATATATTTAGCTTGTAGTGCAAAGATGAATATTTGATTAAAGATGGTTATTGATTGTTGTTACAGGGATAAAATATTGATGATGAACTTTTAAATCTTAGAAGATAGTAGAATTCATTCTCTACTTGACTCTTCTAATGGTTTGCTGTTTCCGCTGCAGTTGTTGATCTAAAACTTGTTGTCTATTATATTTTATCAGATTTTTCCCTGTTGAAGACTAATGATAAGTTGTTGTATATTATCTTAGTCATAATATTCTTTACTGGGCTAGTTGAGCTCACCCTTTTTCCTTTTTGTTCTATTTTTCTCAGGAGGCGAGAATATAACAAGAACTAGTCGGGGTGTGGAGTGATGTTTCTAGTCAGTTGTGCTAGCAGTCCTCACTATTTTATAAAATAGTGTTTCAATAATTGTATTGAGGACTTATTTGAGTGTGGATATTGTCTAGAAGACAATATTTGTATTTAAACTCACAGTATTGTGTTGTCGTATTTTGCGCGACAAGTGTTTTAATGAAGTTGTATATTTTTCTGTACTTGTATTTGGCGACTCAGAATGGGTGTTGTATACCTATTTTGGGGGCGTCACAGTTGGTATCAGAGCTTAGGGATATGGTCTCTGGCGGAGATCGGGAAATAGAAATAGGAGGGGAGAGACGAGTAAATCCTTCGCTAGTGTGTCCTACCTAAGCTTATTTGTTGGTTGGTCATAATATTGGGATATTATGTGATATGTTAATTTGTTTAATTAACCCTTTTTTATGGCAGTATTTAAGAATGGCAGCCGAGAACGTTAACAATAGAGTATATTTTACTGTGGAACAACCTTTAGTCACAAACCAGGAGAACGTGCAACAGGAAGGCAATATTCCTCCTGTAAACAACGTTACCGAGCAAACGATGAATGATGGAATGTTTAGGAGCTTCTTGCAGTTCATGCAAAATTAGACGAGGGAGACTCGTGTACAAAATACGGGTGGAAATGATGGCAACGCGCGGTTTATCACAACCAAGCAGTTCAAGGAGTTGGGACCTCTAGAATTCTGGAGAAAGCCGGATCCGATTAAGGCGGAAACGTGGGTCAAACAAATTACCAAGATATTTAATGTCTTGGGATGCACGGAGGAACAGAAGGTTCCATTCGCCACATTTATGTTCCGTAATGAGGCAGATTACTGGTGGGAATCAGTGAAACGTACCCATCCAGCTGCACTCAGCATGTCTTGAGAAATATTTCAGAAACTGTTTAATGACAAGTACTTTCCTGAAAGTATTCGTCATATGAAGGAGATAGAGTTTATTAGACTAGAACAAAACAACATGACGGTGTCCCAGTACGAGGTGAAGTTCGCGGAGTTATCCAGGTTTGCACCTCATTTGGTGGAGAACGAGAAACGTATGACGAAGATGTTTCTGAGAGGTCTAAAACCCGAGATTCGATAATATCTTATCTCTCATAAATTTTTTTTATATTCAGATATTGTAAAGAGGGCTCAATTATTAGAGCGAGATAATGAGTATGTTCAACCGGGGGAACACAACCAAGGTAATACCTGTGACAACCCCAAAATAGGTCCATTCCACCCAACCCATTCTGAGTCGTCAAATACATGGTACAGAAAACAACTACAACTTTATTACAACAATTGTCGTGCAAAATACAACAACACATATGCTGTGAGTTTGGATACAAATATATACCAAATGTGACATTGGACACCATCATGTATCAGCACCTCACAAAGGTACCTTACATAAAGGTACAGTCAAAAACTGTTTTAGAAACTAGAATCTTTGGGAAGTGCTCAAGGAAACCTTCGTACATGGGAGGCCACGCATCTAGGTTATGATAGATATCATATGGCCACAGAATTATCCTTGGTTGACCCAATAGACCCCAAAGAAAAACGAGAAGATTACTATCATATTCTTCCCAATGGTGAGTCTTCTCTTGACTTGTCATTATCTCCACTGTCTCTAATTGAGAATTATACTTCAAACAAACACCAAGATTATATAGGTAGTGCCCATAGATATACTCAGCAAGTGGATGAGCACAACCCTGTCTTATGATGACACGAGGTTGTATGTCATTAGACATCTTGTATGATAGTGACAAAACACCCTTTCAACGTTGGGTTCGCCTCACCCTATTTTCTTCACCAAATATAACTACTAAATGATGACCACCGTTCTATTCCCTTGTTACCCCCGCTCGACCCAGCTACACTCTTATTACCTGAAAGGAATTGTGAAGCAAAAGGGTGAGCACAACTAGCTCAGTAAAGAATATCATGACTAAAGATAATTCAATTATCAATAGCCTTCATCAACAATAAATCAGAGATTTAGAACATATGGTAAATGATAAAAATTTCAACCATAGTTGCAGCGGAACGAGCAATCCATTAGAAGAGTCAAATAGACTATAAAGTCTATTATCTTCTCCATGTTAAAAATCCACCAACAATGTTTTATCCATGTAACATCACTCAACAGTTCCTTTCCACAATCATATGAATAACTCATAATCATAATTGTGACTATAAATTTTTCTTCGCACCCAGGACGAAGAATATTTTCATCACCTGTCTTTACCTGAAACATCAAAGATCATGGTTATACCAAATCACAATTCCTGTTTATAATCATACTAACAAATCCATCTTTGTACTACGGGCCAAAGATATTCATCAACAAACCATCTTTGCACTACGGGCTAAAGATATTCAACAACAGTTCATCTTTGCACTACAGGCCAAAGATATTCAACAACAGTTCATCTTTGCACTACAGGCTAAAGATATTCATCAACAAATCATCTTTGCACTACGGGCCAAAAATATTCAACAACAGTTCATCTTTGCACTACAGGCCAAAGATATTCAACAACAGTTCATCTTTACACTACAGGCCAAAGATATTCATCAACAATTCATATTTACACTACAGGCCAAATATATTCATATCTCAAAGAAATATATAATCATTTCAGAATTTATATAAACAATAATTATAACCATGTTGATCAATTCACCTTTGCACTTAAGCTTAAGATATTCAATTATAAATTCAATGGTCATGATCATACCAGTCACAATTCAACTTTGCACTACAGGCCAAAGAGAACCCTAGTCATGATCATACCAATAATCTACCCATCTTTACACTCCAGTGAAAGAGAATTTTAACATCAGGGTTATAAAAATGTTATATATGATGATAAAAATAATATGATCAACATATAGTTTTAATCTCAAGAGTAATATTCGTAACTCATGAATAGTAACCCCGACACAAAAGATAGAAATTCTACAATAAAATTCATACCAATATTTCGGTATAATGATATTGAAAGAATAACATTACTTAAATTTATAAACAATTTATTTTAATTGTTTACACTTTACTAATTAATGCATTTAATCATCATAAAATGCCAACTCTTACAATTTCATCATCAATAACCAAAACCCTCATCAAAAATCTGCATATACCTCATATAGGATTCTCAAGCCATAAAATCCTATTTTCCAATTTTCTTTCTTCACAAAACATATTTAATTCATTTACTCATAACTAGACCATTTTCATGAAAAATACCAAATCAGTTCCAAAAATATTTCTTTTCTGATTTAGCATAATATAGTCCCATAGTGAACATATATTTTTCTCAGAATTTTTAAAAGTCATTTACTATTTTTCATATGGCCAAAATAGCCGAATATTTAGACATTTATCAAAAATTGTACTTTTGTCTAAAAATTCTGAAATTTACAGAGTATACTTCTATCATATACATGTACTCCCAATAAAAATTTCATCAATTTTGGAGTTAACCACAAGGAATTATAAGCGGTTACTTTTAAAATAGTCTTTTCTCATAAAATTCATAACTCTCAATCTATACATCCAAAAATCACCATTTTTGGACACAATCAATAAAACTCATCAAAATATCATTTCAAATTTTTCCAGAATTTTTGAAGATCAGAAAAATTACGAAACTGAAAATCATAACAACCCTTAAAATCCCTTAATATCCCTTACTATCCCTTACTATCCCTTACAATCCCTTACCTCAAAAGAGCAGTACTTCTGACTGGATATCGGATATGATGCTGAAGAAAACTTGCACTGATGAATAGCAACTCACCAAGTATCTAAAAACTCACAAAATATGCTTCATAATATAGAGAGAGAAAGAGAGAAAGCTTATGTTTCTGGTGTGATTTTCAATTCTAACTTAGCCCTCTATTTATAGGAAAATTTTGGTAGGTTTGACCTGCAACCTGATGGCTTTACCTGCTACTATTCCCACCCACCACATTTGAAATATAATTCAGCACATTTCTTCACCAACCACAAGTGGGGCCCACCAATTCTAGAATTTTCCACCAAAATGATAAACTCCGAAAATTCAACAATTTCTGAACCAGTCATCTCGTAAAATTCATAATAAATCATACGTTCATTTTTAACGGTTCAAAATTTGTGGACATATACTCAACTTATATATGTATAACATATCCAAAAATTACCACGATCCAACGGTCGGATTAAAAATTATAACCCCCGCAAAATATCTCAAAAACCCTGATTTTTAATACCTCCATTCCGACAAAAATACGGATAAAAATCTCAACATTAACTCCTTCATTTTTTAACCACAAAAATATATCCCTCATTTATATCCACATAAAATAAATATTTCCTTATCATATGAATCAATAATTAATTATTCACAAATAATATTACAGAATCACATTTATGACAACCAGGCCGTTCCCAGGAAAGAGGGGGCTTTCCAATAAGAATTTCTCCTTACTGGCGCGCAATTAGATGACCAAACCTCTCCTTAGACAGAACTTTCTAGACATTGCCAATAATGTTATCTAATAATATTATTCAAATAATATGAATTATTGATCTGATAAAGGAAAATACTGTGCAGCAACAATTATTGAAACAACAATAATATAAAATATCAACGCAACAATTATTGAATCAATAAAATAAAATATTGAACAGTAATTACTGTAACAATTATTGAGTAGTGCCTTCTTACGTAAGAATCAATAATTTCAAAAATACTGTGCAATACCGTGTGCTACTGTGCAATAACGCGTATTACTGTATTTTAACCACCGGGTATTTCAACAGTGTTAACGGTAACAACTACGCCGTTATTTGTAAAAACTCAAATTTGTCGTTTTCTTCACCCGACAGTTATTCGTTATGGGGCCCACAAATAGCTGCGCCGTCGTACGAATATTCCCCGACAGAAAGAATATTCCACGACCTAAACGAATATTCCCCGACAACAATGATTATTTTATAACCACTTGTGTATTTTGAAAAAAAATCATATATCACCCTTAACTTTAACATTTATCAATTTAACCATTTACTGAATAGTAATTATAAGAAAAATTGAATACTTTTATTTCATAAAATTCGGGGTCTTACAATCTCCCCTCCTTATGAAATTTCGTCCCCGAAATTTACGTACCTGGTATTTCAAAGAGTTGAGAATACCTTCCTTTCATTTCAAATTCCATCTTCTCTGTCATCATAATTTCTCCATTGCTCATCTCCTGTATTTCAAATATCATTCTAGAATACAGCTTCAAAATAAGTGTTAATTTAACAAATTAACATATCACATAATATCCCGATATTATGACTGACCAACAAATAAGCTTAGGTAGGACACACTAGCGAAGGATTTACTCATCTCTCCCCTCCTAGTTATATTCCCCGATCTCCGCCAGAGATCATATCCCTAAGCTCTGATACCACCTGTGACAACCCCAAAATAGGTCCATTCCATCCAACCCATTCTGAGTCGTCAAATACATGGTACAGAAAACAACTACAACTTTATTACAACAATTGTCGTGCAAAATACAACAACACATATGCTGTGAGTTTGGATACAAATATATACCAAATGTGACATTGGACACCATCATGTACAGCACCTCACAAAGGTACCTTACATAAAGGTATAGTCAAAAACTGTTTTAGAAATTAGAATCTTTGGGAAGTGCTCAAGGAAACCTTCGTACATGGGAGGCCACGCATCTAGGTTATGATAGATATCATATGGCCACAGAATTATCCTTGGTTGACCCAATAGACCCCAAAGAAAAACGAGAAGATTACTATCATATTCTTCCCAATGGTGAGTCTTCTCTTGACTTATCATTATCTCCACTGTCTCTAATTGAGAATTATACTTCAAACAAACACCAAGATTATATAGGTAGTGCCCATAGATATACTCAGCAAGTGGATGAGCACAACCCTGTCTTATGATGACACGAGGTTGTATGTCATTAGACATCTTGTATGATAGTGACAAAACACCCTTCCAACGTTGGGTTCGCCTCACCCTATTTTCTTCACCAAATATAACTACTAAATGATGACCACCGTTCTATTCCCTTGTTACCCCCGCTCGACCCAGCTACACTCTTATTACCTGAAAGGAATTGTGAAGCAAAAGGGTGAGCACAACTAGCTCAGTAAAGAATATCATGACTAAAGATAATTCAATTATCAATAGCCTTCATCAACAATAAATCAGAGATTTAGAACATATGGTAAATGATAAAAATTTCAACCATAGTTGCAGCGGAACGAGCAATCCATTAGAAGAGTCAAATAGACTATAAAGTCTATTATCTTCTCCATGTTAAAAATCCACCAACAATGTTTTATCCATGTAACATCACTCAACAGTTCCTTTCCACAATCATATGAATAACTCATAATCATAATTGTGACTATAAATTTTTCTTCGCACCCAGGACGAAGAATATTTTCATCACCTGTCTTTACCTGAAACATCAAAGATCATGGTTATACCAAATCACAATTCCTGTTTATAATCATACTAACAAATCCATCTTTGCACTACGGGCCAAAGATATTCATCAACAAACCATCTTTGCACTACGGGCCAAAGATATTCAACAACAGTTCATCTTTGCACTACAGGCCAAAGATATTCAACAACAGTTCATCTTTGCACTACAGGCCAAAGATATTCATCAACAAATCATCTTTGCACTACGGGCCAAAAATATTCAACAACAGTTCATCTTTGCACTACAGGCCAAAGATATTCAACAACAGTTCATCTTTACACTACAGGCCAAAGATATTCATCAACAATTCATATTTGCACTACAGGCCAAATATATTCATATCTCAAAGAAATATATAATCATTTCAGAATTTATATAAACAATAATTATAACCATGTTGATCAATTCACCTTTGCACTTAAGCTTAAGATATTCAATTATAAATTCAATGGTCATGATCATACCAGTCACAATTCAACTTTGCACTACAGGCCAAAGAGAACCCTAGTCATGATCATACCAATAATCTACCCATCTTTACACTCCAGTGAAAGAGAATTTCAACATCAGGGTTATAAAAATGTTATATATGATGATAAAAATAATATGATCAACATATAGTTTTAATCTCAAGAGTAATATTCGTAACTCATGAATAGTAACCCCGACACAAAAGATAGAAATTCTACAATAAAATTCATACCAATATTTCGGTATAATGATATTGAAAGAATAACATTACTTAAATTTATAAACAATTTATTTTAATTGTTTACACTTTACTAATTAATGCATTTAATCATCATAAAATGCCAACTCTTACAATTTCATCATCAATAACCAAAACCCTCATCAAAAATCTGCATATACCTCATATAGGATTCTCAAGCCATAAAATCCTATTTTCCAATTTTCTTTCTTCACAAAACATATTTAATTCATTTACTCATAACTAGATCATTTTCATGAAAAATATCAAATCAGTTCCAAAAATATTTCTTTTCTGAGATTTAGCATAATATAGTCTCATAGTGAACATATATTTTTCTCAGAATTTTTAAAAGTCATTTACTATTTTTCATATGGCCAAAATAGCCGAATATTTAGACATTTATCAAAAATTGTACTTTTGTCTAAAAATTCTAAAATTTACAGAGTATACTTCTATCATACACATGTACTCCCAATAAAAATTTCATCAATTTTGGAGTTAACCACAAGGAATTATAAGCGGTTACTTTTAAAATAGTCTTTTCCCGTAAAATTCATAACTCTTAATCTATACATCCAAAAATCACCATTTTTGGACACAATCAATAAAACTCATCAAAATATCATTTCAAATTTTTCCAGAATTTTTGAAGATCAGAAAAATTACGAAACTAAAAATCATAACAACCCTTAAAATCCCTTAATATCCCTTACAATCCCTTACTATCCCTTACAATCCCTTACAATCCCTTACCTCAAAAGAGCAGTACTTCTGACTGGATATCGGATATGATGCTGAAGAAAACTTGCACTGATGAATAGTAACTCACCAAGTATCTAAAAACTCACAAAATATGCTTCATAATATAGAGAGAGAAAGAGAGAAAGCTTATGTTTCTGGTGTGATTTTCAATTCTAACTTAGCCCTCTATTTATAGGAAAATTTTGGTAGGTTTGACCTGCAACCTGATGGCTTTACCTGCTACTATTCCCACCCACCACATTTGAAATATAATTCAGCACATTTCTTCACCTACCACAAGTGGGGCCCACCAATTCTAGAATTTTCCACCAAAATGATAAACTCCGAAAATTCAACAATTTCTGAATCAGTCATCTCGTAAAATTCATAATAAATCATACGTTCATTTTTAACGGTTCAAAATTTGTGGACATATACTCAACTTATATATGTATAACATATCCAAAAATTACCACGATCCAACGGTCGGATTAAAAATTATAACCCCCGCAAAATATCTCAAAAACCCTGATTTTTAATACCTCCATTCCGACAAAAATACGGATAAAAATCTCAACATTAACTCCTTCATTTTTAACCACAAAAATATATCCCTCATTTATATCCACATAAAATAAATATTTCCTTATCATATGAATCAATAATTAATTATTCACAAATAATATTACAGAATCACATTTATGACAACCAGGCCGTTCCCAGGAAAGAGGGGGCTTTCCAATAAGAATTTCTCCTTACTGGCGCGCAATTAGATGACCAAACCTCTCCTTAGACAGAACTTTCTAGACATTGACAATAATGTTATCTAATAATATTATTCAAATAATATGAATTATTGATCTGATAAAGGAAAATACTGTGCAGCAACAATTATTGAAACAACAATAATATAAAATATCAACGCAACAATTATTGAATCAATAAAATAAAATATTGAACAGTAACTACTGTAATAATTATTGAGTAGTGTCTTCTTACGTAAGAATCAATAATTTCAAAAATACTGTGCAATACCGTGTGCTACTGTGCAATAACGCGTATTACTGTATTTTAACCACCGGGTATTTCAGCAGTATTAACAGTAACAACTACGTCGTTATTTGTAAAAACTAAAATTTGACGTTTTCTTCACCCGACAGTTATTCGTTATGGGGCCCACAAATAGCTGTGCCGTCGTACGAATATTCCCCGACAGAAAGAATATTCCACGACCAAACGAATATTACCCGACAACAATGATTATTTTATAACCACTTGTGTATTTTGAAAAAAAATCATATATCACCCTTAACTTTAACATTTATCAATTTAACCATTTACTGAATAGTAATTATAAGAAAAATTGAATACTTTTATTTCATAAAATTCGGGGTCTTACAATACCGGTGGCAGCGGTCATCGGACCAATGAAAACCAGCAGGGAGGAAAACATTCGGACAAAAGCGATAACCACTCTGGTGGAAATCGTGGCCATGATAATAGAAGGAGCGAGTCGGGAGGAGATTTCAAGAAGAGAAGGTACAACAATGATAACGTGAAGACGTCAGCACAAACATTAACTGATTCTAGGGGATGAGAACGAGCACCGGTCGTTTGTTACAAATGCGGGAAAGAGGGACATATCAGCCCAAACTACCCACAACAATCCAAGGTATGTTATAACTGTGGAAAGGAGGGTCATATAGCTCGAGAGTGTTCTATAGCAAAACCAAGTTCAGCGGGGATGGTGACTCCAAAAGCTGTCCCGGATAAGTCGAAATCAGTGGTTCTTGGAAGAGCATTTGTCGTGACTGGCCAAAACGCGAGAAACCCGAACGAGGTGATCACGGGTAAGCTAATCTTGAATTCTTGCGAAGTTTATACTTTACTAGATACCGGTTCTACTCATTCTTTTATCTCTCCTACTTGTGCTCAACGTTTAAACTTGACTCTGGAGAAATTAGACTTTGACCTATCTGTGGAGACTCCGTTAGGAGAAACTTTCATTACATCTACAGTTTATAAATCTTGCTTAATACAAGTTGGCACAATCACATTACCTGTTGACCTTATCTCTTTAAAGATACTTGCTTTTGATGTGATTTTAGGAATTGATTGGTTAACTACTCATCATGCCAAAATTGATTGTTTTCGTAAGGTTATTAGTTTTCATATTCCTAACCAACCTGTTATGCGAGTTCAAGCAACTAAACTATTAAAATCAATCGCTGTCATATCAAGCCATAAAGCCATTCGTTTATTGAAAAACGGATGTCAAGCTTTCTTAGCCCATGTTATGGACTTGAACAAAAACACGTCAAATTTGAATAATATTTCTGTTGTTAGTAAATTTCCTGACGTATTTCCTGAAGAACTTCCTGGTCTACCCCCAAAACGTGAAGTTGAATTCTTTATTGACCTTGAACCCGGTACAAAACCCATTTCTAAAACCCCATATCGAATGGCTCCTATTGAACTTCAGGAGTTAAAAGTCCAATTACAGGAATTGTTAGACATCAGTTTCATTCGTCCTAGTACGTCTCCTTGGGGTGCTCCTGTTTTATTCGTAAAGAAGAAAGACGGGAGTATGCGACTTTGTATTGACTATTGAGAATTGAACCATGTCACCATCAAGAATAGGTATCCGCTACCTCGTATTGATGACCTGTTCGACCAGTTGCAAGGAGCACAATTCTTTTCAAAGATCGATCTTCGCTCCGGATATCATCAGCTGAAGATTAAAACTGAGGATATTCCAAAGACTGCCTTCAGAACTCGGTACGGACATTATGAATTCTTAGTCATGTCATTTAGATTGACTAATGCTCCTGCTACCTTCATGGATATGATGAACCGTGTATTCAAAGAATATATTTAGATCAGTTCGTTGTTGTCTTTATTGATGACATCCTCATCTATTTTAAAAGCCGTGGAGATCATGAGCACCATTTGAAGCTGGTACTGTAAAGGCTTCGTAAAAATAAGCTATATGCCAAACTGAAGAAATGCGAGTTCTGGCTTGAAGAAGTAGCATTCCTTGGGCACGTGGTGTCAAAAGATGGAGTATCTGTCGACCCGGCGAAGATTGAAGCCATACAAAGTTGGGAGCAACCGAAGTTGGTGACCGAAGTACGTAGCTTTCTGGGCTTAGCTGGTTATTATCGGAGATTCGTGGAAGGATTTTCTAGAATCGCTACTCCGTTTACTCAGCTGACTCGGAAGGATACAAAATTCGGTTAGAGCGAGGATTGTGAGAAGAGTTTTCAAGAACTCAAGAGGAGACTCATTTCAGCACCTGTTCTGACAATACCATCTGGTTCGGATGGATTTGTTATCTACAGCGATGCTTCAGGCAAAGGGTTAGGATGTATTCTCATGCAACATGGGAAAGTCATAGCCTATGCCTCGCGATAACTCAAAGAATATGAGAGGAATTATCCTACTCATAATTTGGAGTTGGCAGCAGTCATTTTCGTGTTGAAGATTTGGAGACACTACCTGTATGGGTAGAAAGTGGAGATCTATACAGATCATAAAAGCCTCAAATATTTCTTCACCCAAAAGGAACTCAACATGCGGCAACGACATTGGCTTGAGCTGTTGAAAGATTACGATCATACCATCCAATATCTTCCTGAAAAAGCAAACGTAGTAGCTGACGCATTGAGTAGAAGATCATATGCGGGTACGAGTGCAATGTTGTTAACACAAAGGCCCATTTTATATGATTTGCAAAGGATGGAGATAAATGTAAGACCCCGAATTTTATGAAATAAAAGTATTTAATTTTTCTTATAATTACTATTCAGTAAATAGTTAAATTGATAAAAGTTTAAAGTTATGGGTGAAATATGAATTTTTTTCAAAATAAGCAAGTGGTTATAAAATAATCATTGTTGTCGGGGAATATTCGTTTGGTCGTGGAATATTCTTTCTGTCGGAGAATATTCATACGACGGCGCAGCTATTTGTGGGCCCCATAACGAATAACTGTCGGGTGAAGAAAACGACAAATTTGAGTTTTTACAAATAACAGCATAGTTATTACCGTTAACACTGTTGGAATACCCGGTGGTTAAAATACAGTAATACGCGTTGTTGCACAGTAGCACACGGTATTGCACATTATTTTTCAATTATTGATTCTTACGTGAGAAGGCACTACTCAATAATTGTTACAATAATTACTGTTCAATATTTTATTTTATTGATTCAATAATTGCTACGTTGAAATTTTATATTATTGTTGTTCAATAATTGTCACTGCACAGTATTTCCCATTATCAGATCAATAATTCATATTATTTGAATAATATTATTAGATAACATTATTGGCAATGTCTAGAAAGTTCTGTCTAAGGAGAGGTTTGGTCACCTAATTGCGCGCCAGTAAGGAGAAATTCTTATTGGAAAGCCCCCTCTTTCCTGGGAACGGCCTGGTTGTCATAAATGTGATTCTGTAATATTATTTGTGAATAATTAATTATTGATTCATATGATACGAAAATATTTATTTTATGTGGATATAAATGAGGGATATATTTTTGTGGTTAAAAAATGAAGGAGTTAATGTTGAGATTTTTATCCGTATTTTTGTCGGAATGGAGGTATTAAAAATCAGGGTTTTTGAGATATTTTGCGGGGGTTATAATTTTTAATCCGACCGTTGGATCGTGGTAATTTTTGGATATGTTATACATATATAAGTTGAGTATATGCCCACAAATTTTGAACCGTTAAAAATGAACGTATGATTTATTATGAATTTTACGAGATGACTGGTTCAGAAATTGTTGAATTTTCGGAGTTTATCATTTTGGTGGAAAATTCTAGAATTGGTGGGCCCCACTTGTGATTGGTGAAGAAATGTGCTGAATTATATTTCAAATGTGGTGGGTGGGAATAGTAGCAGGTAAAGCCATCAGGTTGCAGGTCAAACTTACCAAAATTTTCCTATAAATAGAGGGTTAAGTTAGAATTGAAAATCACACCAGAAACATAAGCTTTCTCTCTCTAGATTATTGAGTGTATTTTGTGAGTATTTAGATACTTGGTGAGTTGTTATTCATCAGTGCAAGTTTTCTTCAGCCTTTTACCGATCAGAAGTACTGCTCTTTTGAGGTAAGGGATATAGTAAGAGATATTAAGGGATTTTAAGGGTTGTTATGATTTTCAGTTTCGTAATTTTTCTGATCTTCAAAAATTCTGGAAAAATTTGAAATGATATTTTGATGAGTTTTCTTGATTGTGTCCAAAAATGGTGATTTTTGGATGTATAGATTGAGAGTTATGAATTTTATGAGAAAAGACTATTTTAGAAGTAACAGCTTATAATTCCTTGTGGTTAACTCCAAAATTGATGAAATTTTTATTGGGGGTACATGTATATGATAGAAGTATACTCTGTGACTTTCAGAATTTTTAGATAAAAGTATAATTTTTGATAAATATCTAAATATTCGGCTATTTTGGCCATATGAAAAATAGTAAATGACTTTTAAAAATTCTGAGAAAAATATATGTTCACTATGGGACTATATTATGCTAAATCCCATAAAAGAAATATTTTTGGAATGGATTTGGTATTTTTCATGAAAATAGTCTAGTTATGAGAAAATGAATTAAATATGTTATGTGAAGTAAGAAAATTGAAAAATAGGATTTTATGGCTTGAGAATCCTATATATGAGGTATATGCAGATTTTTGATGAGGGTTTTGGTTATTGATGATGAAATCTTAAGAGTTGGCATTTTATGATGATTAAATGCATTAATTAGTAAAGTGTAAACAATTTAAATAAATTGTTTATAAGCTTAAGAATATTATTCTTTCAATATCATTATACCGAAATATTGGTATGTATATTATTGTGGAATTTCTACCTTTTTCATGTCGGGGTTACTATTCATGAGTTACTATTCATGAGTTACTATTCACGAGTTACTATTCATGAGTTACTATTCACGAGTTACTATTCACGACAAAATTGGTTTCTTTTTCTAACCAAATTATAGTTGATTTATGAATATTGCTCTTGAAATTAAATCCATGTTTTGATCATATTGTTTTTATTATCATATATAACATTTTTATAACCCTGATGTTGAAATTCTCTTTCACTGGAGTGTAAAGATGGGTAGATTATTGGTATGATTATGACTAGGGTTCTCTTTGGCCTGTAGTGCAAAGTTGAATTGTGACTGGTATGATCATGACCATTGAATTTATAATTGAATATCTTAAGCTTAAGTGCAAAGGTGAATTAGAAATGAAAGCGAGGTATCCTCACCTTTTCGAAACACCAGGTACGTACGTCAATTTCGAGGACGAAATTTTATAAGGAGAGGAGGTTGTAAGACCCCAACTTATTAATGAATAAAATCAAATTTTCTCTAAATATTATTGTGAATAATAAGGTGTTAATTTGATACAATGCTTTGGTTATGGGTGAAATGTGCAAATTTTACAAAATAAGCAAGTGGTTATAAAATATTCATTTTGTCGGGAAATATTTGTTTGGTCGTGGAATATTCTTGCTGTCGGAGAATATTCGTACGACGGCGCATCCTTGTGTGGGCCCCATAACGAAAAGCAATTAGATGAAGAAAACGACAAGTATATGTTGTTTATAAATAACGGCGTAGTTGTTACCGTTAATACTGTTGGAATACCCGGTGGTTAAAACACAGTAGCACATGTATTGCACCAATTATTGATCCTTACGTAAGAAGACACTACTCAATAATTGTTACAGTAGTTACTGTTCAATATTTTATTTTATTGATTCAATAATTGGTGCGTTGATATTTTATATTATTGTTATTTCAATAATTGTTGCTGCACAGTATTTTCCATTATTAGATCAATAATTCATGTTATTTGAATAATATTATTAGATAGTATTATTGACAATGTCTAGAAAGTTCTGTCTAAGGAGATGTTTGGTCATCTAATTGCGCGCCAATAAGGAGAAATTCTTATTGGAAAGCCCCCTCTTTCTTGGGAACGACCTGGTTGTCATAATTATGATTCTGTAATATTATTTGTGAATAATTAATTATATATTTATATGATAAGGAAATATTTATTTTATGAGGATAAAATTGATGGATATATTTATTTTATGTGAATGAATTAATGTTGAGGTATTTTTGTCGGAATGGAGGTATTAAAAATTAAATCACTGTTCTTGAGATATATTGCGTGAGTTATATTTTTAATCTGACCGTTGGATCGTTGTGATTTTTGGATATGTTATACATATATAAGTTGAGTATATGTCCACAAATTTTGAACCGTTAAAAATGAACGTATAATTTGTTATGAATTTTAAGAGGTGACTGATTCGGAAATTAGGTTTATAAATGATTTTGGTGGAAAATTTTAGAATTGAGTGGGCCCCACTTGTGATTGGTGAAGAAATATGCTGAATTTTTTTTCAAATGTGGTGAGTGGGAATAGTAGCAGGTAAAGCCATCAGGTTGCAGGTCAAGTCTGCTTCAGCGTGCTAATATTTTCCTATAAATAGAGGGCTAAGTTAGAATTGAAAATCACACCAGAATTCATTAGTTTTCTCTCTTTCTCTCTCTATATTATCGAGCGTATTTTGTGAGTTTTTAAATACTTTGTGAGTTTATATTTATTAGTGCAAGTTTCCTTCAGCCTTATACCAATATTCCGAACAGAAGTACTGTTATCTTGAGGTAAGAGATGTTATTCTTTCGTAAATGATATTATTTCTTTCAATATCATTATGCCAAAATATTAGTTTGAACTTTTTATCAAATTTGGAACTTTTTGTGTCGGGATTACTATTCACGTATACGACACTATTTACTAATACGACACTATTCACCGAAAAATAAAATTTTTTTTTTGTCCAAGATGTCTATTATGGTTACTATCTTTGATTGTATCCATGTTTTAATCTTTATTTTTAAATTCTACTTCACAATTGGTTGTTATAGAGTATTATTACACTTGGATAAACTGTAATACGAATCCCTAATATTTGTCCTTCTGTCTCACTGGGTTCGTTTTCTTTAAAATATTTTTCATCATCCTCAGTCCTAAATGATGATATTACTAAATATCTTTGGCCTGTAGTGCAAAGATGAATGATTAACTGATGAATATCTTTGGTTTGTAGTGCAAAGATGAACAAGTGTTGAGATGAACATGACCGACTGGTGATACAAATAAATATATTTGGTATGTAGTGCAAAGATGAATATTTGATTAAAGATTGTTATTGATTGTTGTTACAGGGATAAAATATTGATGATGGATTTTTAAATCTTAGAAGATAGTAGAACTCATTCTCTACATGACTCTTCTAATGGTTTGCTGTTTTCGCTGCAGTTGTTGATCTAAAACTTGTTGTCTATTATATTTTATCAGATTTTTCCCTGTTGAAGACTAATGATAAGTTATTGTATATTATCTTAGTCATAATATTCTTTACTGGGCTAGTTGAGCTCACCCTTTTTCTTTTTTGTTCCATTTTTCTCAGGAGGCGAGAATATAGCGGGAACTAGTCGGGGTGTGGAGTGATGTTTCTAGTCAGTTGTGCTAGCAGTCCTCACTATTTTATAAAATAGTGTTTCAATAATTGTAATGAGGACTTATTTGATTGTGGATATTGTCTAGAAGACAATATTTGTATTTAAACTCACGGTATTGTGCTGTCGTATTTTGCGCGACAAGTGTTTTAATGAAGTTGTATTTGTTTCTGTACTATGTATTTGGCGACTCAAAATGAGTGTTGTATACCTATTTTGGGGGCGTCACAATTACGATTATGCCATTAACTTCTTAAATAATTATTCTTTCTTTTATGGTGTGACTCTTTAGGTTCTCCACATTAAACCGGTTGTGAATAAATCAATTAGAACAATTCTAATTTTATTTAAATAGATAAATTAGACGATTAATTTATTTAAATAAATAATATTTATTCTACAATAGGGATAAGCCTCCCTAGCGATCAACGACTTTTCAGATAATATAGATTTCAACATTAATCATAAAAGAACCTTTGAGTTAATAGTTACTGTACAATTCAATCCTTTCACCATACAATGTTCTAATTAAATATAAGACATGAAATTACTGTCAAGTCTTATTTTATTTAATTATATGTATTTCAATTCCTAAATGCACAACTCATAATGCATGTAAATTAAAAACTACTTTCTAATTTCATTCCACCTTGGCCAAGGATTCCTGGGTTGTCATTTATCGAATCACATAGGACATTTCTCTTCTTTTACTAGAAGTGGTAGATTATTTATTGATCATTCACTATCTTCATATATAACTTATTACACCCAATCATACCCTTTGATATACTCTAAGAGACTTAAGGAATAAGTCAAAGTGTAATTCAATATATATATAAGATACTATTATGATCTCAAGTCTAAGGATCATTTGTATTACTATCACTACATGAATTCCTATTGACAAACAAGTAAAACTCTATTAGGTATTCATTAGCGAGTCACGTTCAGTGAACTTATTCTTTAATAAGCACCTACATACTTGCTTTAGTGTCTCCACACAAATGATCATGAGATCAATCATCCTCATCCAATGAGCAAGCAACGTACGTACCAATCTATCCGAATTCACTAATCTCCTTTTTAGTAATCCATTGATTGGGAACATTTTAGTTTTAAGCTATCTAAAAATTTAGTTCTCATTAGCATGATCTCATCATGATTCTAAAAGCATTATTTAAAACTATGAGTTTATCACATATTATTAAAATAACACCATGTAGATAATAAATGCCTTTAATAAATAATTCTCTTATTAATAAATAAATAAAATTGATTACAAAGTATATGCTTTATAATCATACATGATTGGCTTGTATGCATACTACTTTCATGTGGTTTGAGCAATTTTAACTTTATCGATTAAATTCGGTTCTACTCGTATATTTGCGATCATCACGTGGGTCCCTGAAGTCTTTAACTCTATTTCTATTCTTTGCAAGTCATACAAAATGAGCCTTTGCGTTGACAATATCGCACTCGTACCCGTATATGATCTTCTACTCAACGCGTCAATCACCACATTCGCTTTTCGAAGATGGTATTGAATGGTATGATCGTAATCTTTCAACAGCTCGAGCCAACGTCGTTGTCGCATGTTGAGTTCCTTTTGGATGAAGAAATATTTGAGGCTTTTATGATCCGTATAGATCTCCATTTTCTCCCCATACAGGTAATGTGTAAGACCCCAACTTTTTATAAAATTGAATTTCCTCTAATTATTATTTTAAATAATAAGGTGTTAATTTGATATAATATTTTGGTTATGGGTGAAATGTGCAAATTTTGCAAAATAAACAAGTGGTTATAAAATATTCATTGTTGTCGGGGAATATTCGTTTGGTGGTGGAATATTCTTGTTGTTGGGGAATATTCGTACGATGGTGCAACCCTTTGTGGTCCCCATAACGGAAAATTGTCGGATGAAGAAAACCTAAAGAGTCACACGGTATTGCACAATATCACACTGTATTGCACAGTATTTTTGGATTATTGATTCTTACGTAAGAAGACACTACTCAATAATTATTACAGTAATTACTGTGACGCCCCCAAAATAGGTATACATCACCCATCTTGAGTCGCCATATACATGGTACATAAATTCAAATATAATTTAATTATACAACAGTCGTGTACAATACGACAAAACATAGCTGAGAGTTTAAACAATAATATTGTCATCTAGACAATATCCACACTCAATGGTGTACTCATTACAATTATTATCACATTATTCCGTAGAATAGTGAGGACTACTAAAGCCATTTATCCTGGACAATCACTCTATTTCCCGACTCGTCCCAGTTATATTCTCATTTCCTGAAGAGAACAATGAAAGAAAGGGTGAGCTCAACTAGCCCAGTAAGAAATATTATGACTAAGATAATGCATAATAAATTATCCTTAGCCTTCAACAGTATAACAACTGATAGAATACAATAGACAACAAGTTTTAGATCAACAACTGCAGCGGAATAAGCAATCCATTAGAAGAGTCAAGTAGAGCATAAAATCTACTATCTTCTATGATTTAGAAAATTTTTCATCAACTTTATCGCTGAGACTCAGCTTAACAAATAAAATCGAATAATCCCTGCACCACGACCAAGGATATTCATGTAATCATCAATGATCATGATTATACCGAATAATTCCTGGTCATAATCATACCAACAACTGTCCATCAATAAACTACAGGCCAATGAGGACTTTTACCACATCATTCGTCATATTACGGTCATGATTATACCGAATAATTCTTGGTCATAATCATACTAAGTCCATCTATGCACGTAAGCCAAAGATGACTTTCATCACAATATAAGCATGAGGATGATGACAATGACATAATAATTCACTAAAACAAGTTCAAGGATAAATTTTAAAGATTTATAATTTAATTTATCCAGAAATCAATAACGTCCAAATTGTCAACAGGATACTGCTTTGTAGAGTAAAATTCAAGAATAATATTCATGTACCAAAAATAATTTGGACAGAAAAGAAATATATTTTTCGGGTGAATAGTACCCCGTGAATAGTACTTCGGGAATAGTATCCCGTGAATAGTATCCTGACACGAAAAGTGTCCCAAATATCTGAGTGAATGATACTAGAATGAATAGTAATCGGGTGAATAGAAACCCGTGAATAGTAACCCGTAAAGTGACCAAAATACCCGAGTGAATAATACTAGAGTGAATAGTAATCGGGTGAATAGTAACCCGTGAATAGTAACTCGTAAAAAAAAAATCAAAGAAAATGATATTTCCTGACGAGTATAAAAGAAATGATATCTCATACAAGTATAATTGTATATACGAAACTGCAAATGAATTTTCACCCGCCATGCGGTAATCCACGTAGACAGATCATTTCCACAATTTAATAAAGAATGAGTACGAAGGATCATTCACCATGCATGCGATAATCCACATAGACATGTTATTCCAACAGAATAATAAAGAATGAAATAACAGAAGAATTCACCAGACATGCGATAGTCCGCGTAGACAGGTTATTCTAACAGAATAATAAAGAATGGAACCAGGTCATGCGTAATACGCACAGATAAGATATTCCAACAGAATAATAAAGAATGAAACCAGGTCATGCATAATCCACATAGACAGAATATTCCAACAGAATAATAAAGAATGAAATCAGGTCATGCGTAATCTGCACAGACAGGATATTCCAACAGAATAATAAATAATGAAACCAGGTTATGCGTAATCCGCACAGACAGGATATTCCAACAGAATAATAAAGAATGGAATAACAACAGAATTTACCTGGCAAACGGTAGATCGCACAGACATGTTATTCCAACAGAATAATAAAAAATAGAATAACAGAAAAAATTTCACCATGTATGCGGTACTTCGCATAGACAGGTTATTCCAACAGAATAATAAAGAATGGAATAACAACCCTTACGAGTATTGAAAGAAAATAACTCTCTTCATGAATACGAAAGAAATAATACCCCTTACTATAATAATAATATCCCTTACCTTAGAAGAATCTGGATACTGGAATAGTGAGGCAGCAGACTTCTCTTCTTCTTTCTCTCTATAATTTCTCTCTATAATAATTGTTCTTGTGAGACTTAGTGAATTGGTGAGAATGAAAGAAGAATGAGCTTCTATTTATAGGAAAATATAGTTTCGATAATTGCACATTTTGGGGCTCAAAATATTACAGTATAATACCTTCCTCTTTTTTTTATTTTTAATTTAGTCCTGCAAGTATTATCAAACTTGCACCACCTCCCCTAATAGTAAATCATATGAATCAATAGTAAATCATGTGACTCAATAGTTCTAAACATGTAAAAAAAATAATTACAGTATAGTACCTCCATCTATACCTCTATTTTTATTTTAGTCATGCAAGTATTATCAATCTTGCATCAACTCCCCTAATAGTAAATCATGCGAATCAATAGTACACACATGTGAACACATATTTATAAGCATGTGAATTGATAGTAATTAATTGCTCATTTATCCAGTTAATTACCCGATTGATCAATATAACCTCCAGACATCAATTATTATCGAAATAAATATCTATTTCCACTAACACTAATAATTTTCACACAATGAAACTATCAATTTCATCTTTAATCAACACGAACTTATTCATCATTAATATTATAATTCATAATATTTAACAACCAGGTTGTTCCCAGGAAAGAGGGGGCTTTCTGTGACAACCCCAAAATAGGTCCATTCCACCCAACCCATTCTGAGTCGTCAAATACATGGTACAGAAAACAACTACAACTTTATTACAACAATTGTCGTGCAAAATACAACAACACATATGCTGTGAGTTTGGATACAAATATATACCAAATGTGACATTGGACACCATCATGTATCAGCACCTCACAAAGGTACCTTACATAAAGGTACAGTCAAAAACTGTTTTAGAAACTAGAATCTTTGGGAAGTGCTCAAGGAAACCTTCGTACATGGGAGGCCACGCATCTAGGTTATGATAGATATCATATGGCCACAGAATTATCCTTGGTTGACCCAATAGACCCCAAAGAAAAACGAGAAGATTACTATCATATTCTTCCCAATGGTGAGTCTTCTCTTGACTTGTCATTATCTCCACTGTCTCTAATTGAGAATTATACTTCAAACAAACACCAAGATTATATAGGTAGTGCCCATAGATATACTCAGCAAGTGGATGAGCACAACCCTGTCTTATGATGACACGAGGTTGTATGTCATTAGACATCTTGTATGATAGTGACAAAACACCCTTTCAACGTTGGGTTCGCCTCACCCTATTTTCTTCACCAAATATAACTACTAAATGATGACCACCGTTCTATTCCCTTGTTACCCCCGCTCGACCCAGCTACACTCTTATTACCTGAAAGGAATTGTGAAGCAAAAGGGTGAGCACAACTAGCTCAGTAAAGAATATCATGACTAAAGATAATTCAATTATCAATGGCCTTCATCAACAATAAATCAGAGATTTAGAACATATGGTAAATGATAAAAATTTCAACCATAGTTGCAGCGGAACGAGTAATCCATTAGAAGAGTCAAATAGACTATAAAGTCTATTATCTTCTCCATGTTAAAAATCCACCAACAATGTTTTATCCATGTAACATCACTCAACAGTTCCTTTCCACAATCATATGAATAACTCATAATCATAATTGTGACTATAAATTTTTCTTCGCACCCAGGACGAAGAATATTTTCATCACCTGTCTTTACCTGAAACATCAAAGATCATGGTTATACCAAATCACAATTCCTGTTTATAATCATACTAACAAATCCATCTTTGTACTACGGGCCAAAGATATTCATCAACAAACCATCTTTGCACTACGGGCCAAAGATATTCAACAACAGTTCATCTTTGCACTACAGGCCAAAGATATTCAACAACAAACTACATCATTTGCACTACGGGCCAAAAATATTCAACAACAGTTCATCTTTGCACTACAGGCCAAAGATATTCAACAACAGTTCATCTTTACACTACAGGCCAAAGATATTCATCAACAATTCATATTTGCACTACAGGCCAAATATATTCATATCTCAAAGAAATATATAATCATTTCAGAATTTATATAAACAATAATTATAACCATGTTGATCAATTCACCTTTGCACTTAAGCTTAAGATATTCAATTATAAATTCAATGGTCATGATCATACCAGTCACAATTCAACTTTGCACTACAGGCCAAAGAGAACCCTAGTCATGATCATACCAATAATCTACCCATCTTTACACTCCAGTGAAAGAGAATTTTAACATCAGGGTTATAAAAATGTTATATATGATGATAAAAATAATATGATCAACATATAGTTTTAATCTCAAGAGTAATATTCGTAACTCATGAATAGTAACCCCGACACAAAAGATAGAAATTCTACAATAAAATTCATACCAATATTTCGGTATAATGATATTGAAAGAATAACATTACTTAAATTTATAAACAATTTATTTTAATTGTTTACACTTTACTAATTAATGCATTTAATCATCATAAAATGCCAACTCTTACAATTTCATCATCAATAACCAAAACCCTCATCAAAAATCTGCATATACCTCATATAGGATTCTCAAGCCATAAAATCCTATTTTCCAATTTTCTTTCTTCACAAAACATATTTAATTCATTTACTCATAACTAGATCATTTTCATGAAAAATATCAAATCAGTTCCAAAAATATTTCTTTTCTGAGATTTAGCATAATATAGTCTCATAGTGAACATATATTTTTCTCAGAATTTTTAAAAGTCATTTACTATTTTTCATATGGCCAAAATAGCCGAATATTTAGACATTTATCAAAAATTGTACTTTTGTCTAAAAATTCTAAAATTTACAGAGTATACTTCTATCATACACATGTACTCCCAATAAAAATTTCATCAATTTTGGAGTTAACCACAAGGAATTATAAGCGGTTACTTTTAAAATAGTCTTTTCCCGTAAAATTCATAACTCTTAATCTATACATCCAAAAATCACCATTTTTGGACACAATCAATAAAACTCATCAAAATATCATTTCAAATTTTTCCAAAATTTTTGAAGATCAGAAAAATTATGAAACTAAAAATCATAACAACCCTTAAAATCCCTTAATATCCCCTATCTCAAAAGTGCAGTATTTCTGACTGGAATGCAAAGCCGAAGGAAACTTGCACTGAATAGCAACTCTCAAAGTATCTAAATACTCACAAAATATGCTTCATAATATAGAGAGAGAAAGAGAGAAAGCTTATGTTTTTGGTGTGATTTTCAATTCTAACTTAGCCCTCTATTTATAGGAAAATTTTGGTAGGTTTGACCTGCAACCTGATGGCTTTACCTGCTACTATTCCCACCCACCATATTTGAAATATAATTAAGCACATTTCTTCACCAACCACAAGTGGGGCCCACCAATTCTAGAATTTTCCACCAAAATGATAAACTCCAAAAATTCAACAATTTCTGAACCAGTCATCTTGTAAAATTCATAATAAATCATACGTTCATTTTTAACGGTTCAAAATTTGTGGACATATACTCAACTTATATATGTATAACATATCCAAAAATTATCACGATCCAACGGTCGGATTAAAAATTATAACCCCCACAAAATATCTCAAAAACCCTGATTTTTAATACCTCCATTCCGACAAAAATACGGATAAAAACCTCAACATTAACTCCTTCATTTTTTTAACCACAAAAATATATCCCTCATTCATATCCACATAAAATAAATATTTCCTTATCATATGAATCAATAATTAATTATTCACAAATAATATTACAGAATCACATTTATGACAACCAGGCCGTTCCCAGGAAAGAGGGGGCTTTCCAATAAGAATTTCTCCTTACTGGCGCACAATTAGATGACCAAACCTCTCCTTAGACAGAACTTTCTAGACATTGACAATAATGTTATCTAATAATATTATTCAAATAATATGAATTATTGATCTGATAAAGGAAAATACTGTGCAGCAACAATTATTGAAACAACAATAATATAAAATATCAACGCAACAATTATTGAATCAATAAAATAAAATATTGAACAGTAACTACTGTAATAATTATTGAGTAGTGCCTTCTTACGTAAGAATCAATAATTTCAAAAATACTGTGCAATACCGTGTGCTACTGTGCAATAACGCGTATTACTGTATTTTAACCACCGGGTATTTCAGCAGTATTAACAGTAACAACTACGTCGTTATTTGTAAAAACTCAAATTTGTCGTTTTCTTCACCCGACAGTTATTCGTTATGGGGCCCACAAATAGTTGTGCCGTCGTACGAATATTCCCCGACAGAAAGAATATTCCACGACCAAACGAATATTACCCGACAACAATGATTATTTTATAACCACTTGTGTATTTTGAAAAAAAATCATATATCACCCTTAACTTTAACATTTATCAATTTAACCATTTACTGAATAGTAATTATAAGAAAAATTGAATACTTTTATTTCATAAAATTCGGGGTCTTACAATCTCCCCTCCTTATGAAATTTCGTCCCCGAAATTTACGTACCTGGTATTTCAAAGAGTTGAGAATACCTTCCTTTCATTTCAAATTCCATCTTCTCTGTCATCATAATTTCTCCATTGCTCATCTCCTGTATTTCAAATAACATTCTAGAATACAGCTTCAAAATAAGTGTTAATTTAACAAATTAACATATCACATAATATCCCAATATTATGACTGACCAACAAATAAGCTTAGGTAGGACACACTAGCGAAGGATTTACTCATCTCTCCCCTCCTAGTTCTATTCCCCGATCTCCGCCAGAGATCATATCCCTAAGCTCTGATACCACCTGTGACAACCCCAAAATAGGTCCATTCCACCCAACCCATTCTGAGTCGTCAAATACATGGTACAGAAAACAACTACAACTTTATTACAACAATTGTCGTGCAAAATACAACAACACATATGCTGTGAGTTTGGATACAAATATATACCAAATGTGACATTGGACACCATCATGTATCAGCACCTCACAAAGGTACCTTACATAAAGGTACAGTCAAAAACTGTTTTAGAAACTAGAATCTTTGGGAAGTGCTCAAGGAAACCTTCGTACATGGGAGGCCACGCATCTAGGTTATGATAGATATCATATGGCCACAGAATTATCCTTGGTTGACCCAATAGACCCCAAAGAAAAACGAGAAGATTACTATCATATTCTTCCCAATGGTGAGTCTTCTCTTGACTTATCATTATCTCCACTGTCTCTAATTGAGAATTATACTTCAAACAAACACCAAGATTATATAGGTAGTGCCCATAGATATACTCAGCAAGTGGATGAGCACAACCCTGTCTTATGATGACACGAGGTTGTATGTCATTAGACATCTTGTATGATAGTGACAAAACACCCTTTCAACGTTGGGTTCGCCTCACCCTATTTTCTTCACCAAATATAACTACTAAATGATGACCACCGTTCTATTCCCTTGTTACCCCCGCTCGACCCAGCTACACTCTTATTACCTGAAAGGAATTGTGAAGCAAAAGGGTGAGCACAACTAGCTCAGTAAAGAATATCATGACTAAAGATAATTCAATTATCAATGGCCTTCATCAACAATAAATCAGAGATTTAGAACATATGGTAAATGATAAAAATTTCAACCATAGTTGCAGCGGAACGAGCAATCCATTAGAAGAGTCAAATAGACTATAAAGTCTATTATCTTCTCCATGTTAAAAATCCACCAACAATGTTTTATCCATGTAACATCACTCAACAGTTCCTTTCCACAATCATATGAATAACTCATAATCATAATTGTGACTATAAATTTTTCTTCGCACCCAGGACGAAGAATATTTTCATCACCTGTCTTTACCTGAAACATCAAAGATCATGGTTATACCAAATCACAATTCCTGTTTATAATCATACTAACAAATCCATCTTTGTACTACGGGCCAAAGATATTCATCAACAAACCATCTTTGCACTACGGGCCAAAGATATTCAACAACAGTTCATCTTTGCACTACAGGCCAAAGATATTCAACAACAGTTCATCTTTGCACTACAGGCCAAAGATATTCATCAACAAATCATCTTTGCACTACGGGCCAAAAATATTCAACAACAGTTCATCTTTGCACTACAGGCCAAAGATATTCAACAACAGTTCATCTTTACACTACAGGCCAAAGATATTCATCAACAATTCATATTTGCACTACAGGCCAAATATATTCATATCTCAAAGAAATATATAATCATTTCAGAATTTATATAAACAATAATTATAACCATGTTGATCAATTCACCTTTGCACTTAAGCTTAAGATATTCAATTATAAACTCAATGGTCATGATCATACCAGTCACAATTCAACTTTGCACTACAGGCCAAAGAGAACCCTAGTCATGATCATACCAATAATCTACCCATCTTTACACTCCAGTGAAAGAGAATTTTAACATCAGGGTTATAAAAATGTTATATATGATGATAAAAATAATATGATCAACATATAGTTTTAATCTCAAGAGTAATATTCGTAACTCATGAATAGTAACCCCGACACAAAAGATAGAAATTCTACAATAAAATTCATACCAATATTTCGGTATAATGATATTGAAAGAATAACATTACTTAAATTTATAAACAATTTATTTTAATTGTTTACACTTTACTAATTAATGCATTTAATCATCATAAAATGCCAACTCTTACAATTTCATCATCAATAACCAAAACCCTCATCAAAAATCTGCATATACCTCATATAGGATTCTCAAGCCATAAAATCCTATTTTCCAATTTTCTTTCTTCACAAAACATATTTAATTCATTTACTCATAACTAGATCATTTTCATGAAAAATATCAAATCAGTTCCAAAAATATTTCTTTTCTGAGATTTAGCATAATATAGTCTCATAGTGAACATATATTTTTCTCAGAATTTTTAAAAGTCATTTACTATTTTTCATATGGCCAAAATAGCCGAATATTTAGACATTTATCAAAAATTGTACTTTTGTCTAAAAATTCTGAAATTTACAGAGTATACTTCTATCATACACATGTACTCCCAATAAAAATTTCATCAATTTTGGAGTTAACCACAAGGAATTATAAGCGGTTACTTTTAAAATAGTCTTTTCCCGTAAAATTCATAACTCTTAATCTATACATCCAAAAATCACCATTTTTGGACACAATCAATAAAACTCATCAAAATATCATTTCAAATTTTTCCAGAATTTTTGAAAATCAGAAAAATTATGAAACTAAAAATCATAACAACCCTTAAAATCCCTTAATATCCCCTACCTCAAAAGTGCAGTATTTCTGACTGGAATGCAAAGCCGAAGGAAACTTGCACTGAATAGCAACTCTCAAAGTATCTAAATACTCACAAAATATGCTTCATAATATAGAGAGAGAAAGAGAGAAAGCTTATGTTTTTGGTGTGATTTTCAATTCTAACTTAGCCCTCTATTTATAGGAAAATTTTGATAGGTTTGACCTGCAACCTGATGGCTTTACCTGCTACTATTCCCACCCACCATATTTGAAATATAATTCAGCACATTTCTTCACCAACCACAAGTGGGGCCCACCAATTCTAGAATTTTCCACCAAAATGATAAACTCCAAAAATTCAACAATTTCTGAACCAGTCATCTTGTAAAATTCATAATAAATCATACGTTCATTTTTAACGGTTCAAAATTTGTGGACATATACTCAACTTATATATGTATAACATATCCAAAAATTATCACGATCCAACGGTCGGATTAAAAATTATAACCCCCACAAAATATCTCAAAAACCCTGATTTTTAATACCTCCATTCCGACAAAAATACGGATAAAAACCTCAACATTAACTCCTTCATTTTTTTAACCACAAAAATATATCCCTCATTCATATCCACATAAAATAAATATTTCCTTATCATATGAATCAATAATTAATTATTCACAAATAATATTACAGAATCACATTTATGACAACCAGACCGTTCCCAAGAAAGAGGGGGCTTTCCAATAAGAATTTCTCCTTACTGGCGCGCAATTAGATGACCAAACCTCTCCTTAGACAGAACTTTCTAGACATTGACAATAATGTTATCTAATAATATTATTCAAATAATATGAATTATTGATCTGATAAAGGAAAATACTGTGCAGCAACAATTATTGAAACAACAATAATATAAAATATCAACGCAACAATTATTGAATCAATAAAATAAAATATTGAACAGTAACTACTGTAATAATTATTGAGTAGTGCCTTCTTACGTAAGAATCAATAATTTCAAAAATACTGTGCAATACCGTGTGCTACTGTGCAATAACGCGTATTACTGTATTTTAACCACCGGGTATTTCAGCAGTATTAACAGTAACAACTACGTCGTTATTTGTAAAAACTCAAATTTGTCGTTTTCTTCACCCGACAGTTATTCGTTATGGGGCCCACAAATAGCTGTGCCGTCGTACGAATATTCCCCGACAGAAAGAATATTCCACGACCAAACGAATATTACCCGACAACAATGATTATTTTATAACCACTTGTGTATTTTGAAAAAAAATCATATATCACCCTTAACTTTAACATTTATCAATTTAACCATTTACTGAATAGTAATTATAAGAAAAATTGAATACTTTTATTTCATAAAATTCGGGGTCTTACACTTTCCGATAAGGATTTCTCCCTACTGGCGTGCAATTAGATTATCTAACCTCTACTTGACAGAACTTCTAGACATTGTCAATATTGTAAATAATAATACGAATAATTTTGTCGTCTCAATTATTGATTTAATAATATAACATATTATACAGATAATACTGTGACAACAATTGAATCAATAATATGAGAGTTATGATGCAACAATTGTTGTAGCAATAATTGAGTATAACTGAGTGATTTTTCACGTAAGCATCAATAATCAATACCGTGTGCTACTATGCAACCATGCGTATTACTGTACTTTTATCACCGATTATTTTATGATAACTTGCTTACTTTAAAAAAAATTCACATATCACCCTTAACTTTAACCTTTTATCAATTTAACCACTTACTATATAGAATAATTATAAGAAAATTGAATACTTTCATTTCATAAAATTTGGGGTCTCACAATTACTGTTCAATATTTTATTTTATTGATTCAATAATTGCTACATTGATATTTTATATTATTATTGTTTCAATAATTATTACTGCATAATATTTTCTATTATCAGATCAATAATTCATATTATTTGAATAATATTATTAGATAGTATTATTGGCAATGTCTAAGAAAGTTATGTCTAGAAAAGGGGTTTTGTCACCTAATTACGCGCCAGTAAGGAGAAATTCTTATCGGAAAGCCCCCTCTTTTCTGGAAACGATCTGGTTGTCATTATTGTGATTCTGTAATATTATCTGTGAATAATTAATTATTGATTTATATGACAAGAAAATATTTATTTTATGTGGATATAAACGAAGGATTTAATGCTAAGGTGTTTAATCAGTATTTCGTCGGAATGAAGGTATTAAAATTATCCGTATGTGGATTTCAATCATTTTCTGTTTAGAATTTAGAAAAACTTTCTTCTACAAAGTTGTAGAGAATTAAATTTCCTATGAGATGTATATAAAAATCGTATTTTTTTTTGATAAAAGAGCTATTTATTATGAATTATTGAAGTTTCGAAAATAAATATTTTTTTAAAAATCATGGGTGGGCCCCACTTTTAGTTCTAGTGGAATTTACTAAATTTGGTGGGCCCCACTTGCGGAGTACTGATGAATTGATCAAGGAAGTGTGCGTAGATTTTTTTTTTAAAATATTAATATTTTATTAAATAGTCTGTTTTGGCGTTCTAAGTATTTTTCTATAAATAGGGTGCTTAGTTAGAATTAAAAATTACACCCGAATCAGAAGTTTTCTCTCTCTATAATATCGAGTGTATTTTTTGAGTATTTAGATACTTTGAGAGTTTCTATTCAGTGCAAGTTTTCTTTAACATTATATCCGATATTTCAGTCAGAAGTACTGTTCTTTTGATGTAAGAGATGTTATTTTCTTCATAAATGATGTTATTTCGTTCAGTATCATTATACTGAAATATTGGTATGAATTTTATTATGAAATTTTTACCTTTTCATGTCGAGATTACTATTCATGTATACGACACTATTCATGTATACGACACTATTCACGAATACGGTACTATTCACGAAGTATAATTTTTCTTGTGAAATTTCTACCATTTCGTGTCGGGGTTACTATTCACGTATACGGCACTATTCACGAATACGACACTATTCACAGAAAAATTACATTTTCTTTTCTTTGTCCAAGTGGTCTATTTTGGTTACTATCTTTGATTGTATCCATGTTTTGATCTTCATTCTTGAATTTTGCTCCACAATTGATTATTATGGAGTATTTTTGAACTTGGATAAACCAAAGTACGAATCCCTAATATTTGTCCTTTTATCTCACTGGATTCGTTTTTTTTAAGATATTTTTCATCATCCTCAATCTTAAATGGTGATACTTGATGAATATCTTCGGCCTGTAGTGCAAAGATAAATGATTACCTAATGAATATCTTTGGCCCCTAGTGCAAAGATGGACAGGTGTTGAGATGAATACGACCAACTGGTGATACAAATGAATATCTTTGGCCCGTAGTGCAAATATGAATATTTGGTTCAAGATGTATATTGATTGATGTTACAGGGATAAAATATTGATGTTGGACTATTAAATCATAGAAGCTAGTAGACTTTATTCTTTACTTAACTCTTCTAATGAATTGTTATTTCCACTGCGAATATTGATCTAAAACTTGTTGTCCATTATATTTTATCTGATTTATTGAAGGCTAATGATAATTTGTTCTACATTATCTTTGTCATAATATTCTTTACTTGAATAGTTGAGCTCACTATTTTCCTTTTTGTTCCATTTTTCTTCTAAAGAGGGGAGAATATAGCGGGAACTAGTCGGGGTGTAGAGTGATGGGTTTAGACAGTTGTTTTAGCAGTCCTCACTATTTTATAAAATAGTGTATCAATAATTGTAATGAGGACTTATTTGAGTTTGAATATTGTCTAGAAGATAATATTTGTATTTAAACTCACAACATATGTGTTGTCGTATTTTGCACGACAATTGTAATAATGAAGTTGTAGTTGTTTTCTGTACCATGTATTTGGCGACTCAGAATGGGTGATGTATACCTATTTTGGGGGCGTCACAATTGGTATCAGAGCTTAGGGATATGGTCTCTGGCGGAGATCAGGGAATAGAACTAGGAGGGGAGAGACGAGTAAATCCTTCGCTAGTGTGTCCTACTTAAGCTTATTTGGTATTTAATTGGTCGGTCAAAATATAGGGATAATATGTGACATGTTAATTTTTTTAATTAACTCTTGTTTTATGGCAGTATTTGAGAATGGTAGCTGAAAATATTAACAATGGAGTGAATGAGACTGTTGAAACACCTCTAATCACCAACCAGGATAATGTGATGTCAGGAGAAGAAGAAATTAGAGATATCCATGTGGTGAGTGAAGAATTAATAGTTACACCCGAGTTACTCGCAGAGGTAGCAGCTGAGAGTGAGGAAGAAGAGGAACCTAAGGAGGATTTATTAGGAGAACTTTATGATAGAAATGTAGAATTACAAAATCGTATTCATGAGTTAGAAGAGCAGGCTAAAGAATGGCAAGAGGTCATCGTGGAACAACGGGATGCAACAATTCAAGCTTGTGTTACCCGATATGTGATGCTTGAACAGAAGCACTCTTTGGCAGAGTATAAGATGATAAAGCTGAAATATGAGAATTCAAATGTCAAGGATCAGCTGAAAGAAGAAACAACTGAACGAGTGAGAATGAAGGATGTATGGGTAAAAGCCGCACGACGCGTTGATATTGTAGAAAGAGAAGTCCGGTCCAAAAAGGCTAAAATAGATGATATGTATTTCTCTTTTTAGACAACAATTGGGAGAATCCAACATCGAGTTTTGAATTACCCTGTACATTGCGGTCAACCCTAATTCGATATGGATCGAAGATTAATAATTCAGATTATGGAACAGGAGTACGAAGAAGCAGTTAAGGGTGGAATATGCCCTATAACGAAAGTTAATTCTAGCGATAATGATGACACCAAAGGTTATCCCAGATAAGTCAAAATCGGTTGTTCAAGTGAGAGCGCTTTTCGTAACTTTCTAAAATGCGAGGAACCAAACGAGGTTATCACGGGTAAGCTAAACATAAACTCTTGCAAAGTTTATACCTTAATAGATACCGATTCTACCCATTCTTTTATCTCTCCTGCTTGTGCTCAACGTTTGAATTTGACTCCGGAGAAATTAGACTTTGACTTATCTGTTAAAATTCTGTTAGGAGAAACTTTGATTACATCCACTGTTTATAAATCTTGCTTAATTCAAGTTGGGACCATCACATTACCTGGCGATCTTATTTCTTTGAAAATACTTGCATTTGATGTGATTTTAGGGATTGATTGGTTAACTACTCATCATGCCAAAATTGATTATTTTCGTAAGGTTGTTAGTTTTTATATTCCTAACCAACCTGTTATGCGAATTCAAGCAACCAAACCACTAAAGTCAATCACTATCATATCAAGCCATAAAGCCATTCGTTTATTGAAAAACGGATGTCAAGCTTTCTTAGCCCATGTCATGGACTTGAACAAAAATACGTCAGATTTGAATAACATTTCTGTTGTTAGTGAATTTCCTGACGTATTTCCTGAAGAACATCCTGGTCTACCCCTAGAACGTGAAGTTGAATTCTTTATTAACCTTGAACCTGGTACAAAATCCATTTCTAAAATTCCATATCGAATGGCTCCTATTAAACTTCAGGAGTTAAAGGTCCAACTACATGAGATGTTAAACATAGGTTTCATTCGTCCTCGTACATCTCCTTGGGGTGCTCCTATTTTATTCGTAAAGAAGAAAGACGGGAGTATGCAACTTTGTATTGACTACCGGGAATTGAACCATGTCACCATCAAGAATAGGTATCCGCTACCTCACATTAATGACCTATTTGACCAGTTGCAAGGAGCACAATTCTTTTCAATGATCGATCTTTGTTTTGGATATCATCAGCAGAAGATTAAAACTAAGGATATTCTGAAGACTGGCTTCAGAACTCGGTACGGGAATTATGAATTCTTAGTCATGTCTTTTGGATTGACTAATACTCCTGCTACTTTCATGGATATGATAAACCGTGTGTTCAAGGAATATTTGGATCAATTCGTTGTTGTCTTTATTGATGACATCATCATCTATTCCAAAAGTCGCGAAGATCATGAGCTCCATTTGAAGCTGGTACTTCAAAGGCTTCGTGAAAATAAGCTATATGCCAAGCTGAAGAAATGTGAGTTCTGGCTTGAGGAAGTAGCATTCCTTGGGCACGTGGTATCAAAGCATAAAGCATCTTTTAACCCGGCAAAGATTGAAGCAATACAAAGTTGGGAGCAACCGAAGTCGGTGACTGAAGTACGTAGCTTTCTGGGTTTAACTAGTTATTATTAGAGATTTGGGGAAGGTTTTTCTCGAATCCCTACTCCGTTAACTTGGCTGACTCAGAAAGATATAAAATTCGTATGGAGCGAGGAATGCGAGATGAGTTTCCAAGAACTCAAGAGGAGACTCATTTCGACACCTGTTCTGACAATACCATCTGGTTCGGATGGATTTGTTATCTACAGCAATGCTTCGGGCAAAGGGTTAGGATGTGTTCTCATGCAACATGGGAAAGTTATAGTCTATACCTCATGATAACTCAAAAAATATGAGAGGAATTATCCTACTCATGATCTGGAATTGGCAGCAGTCGTGTTTGCGTTGAAGATCTGGAGACACTACCTGTATTGGGAGAAAGTGGAGATCTATACAGATCATAAAAGTCTAAAATATTTTTTCACCCAAAAGGAACTCAACATGCGGCAACGATGTTGGCTCGAGCTATTGAAAGATTACGATCATACCATCCAATACCATCCTGGAAAAGCGAACGTGGTAGCTGATGTATTGAGTAGAAGATCATATGCTGGTACGAATGTTATGTTGTTAACACAAAGACCCATTTTATACGACTTACAAAGGATGGATATAGAGTTAAAGGCTCCATGTACCCGCGTGATGATATCAAACATATGAGTAGAACCGACTTTAATCGATAAAGACAAAGCTGCTCAAGCCACAGACCCAGAGTTGATGTGTATGAAGAAGAAAGTACAAGAATGTGTTATTTCAGAAGCAAGAATCGATGAAGAAGGAATACTTCGAGCCAATTCCAGACTTTGTGTTCCTAACGATTCTGACTTAAAGCATAGAATCATGATGGAGGCACACAACACATCGTTTGTAATCCATCCTGGGTGTACTAAAATATATCATGATCTTCGACATACATTTTTGTGGAGCAATATGAAGAGAGAGATCGCGGAGTTTATCTCAAAGTGTTTAACTTGTCAACGTGTAAAGGCGGAGCATCAAGGGCCAAAGGGTCCATTGCAGCCACTTGAGATTCTGAAATAGAAGTGGGAACACATTACCATAGATTTCGTTACTGGTCTTCTCAAGGTTTCTCAAGGCATATATGCGATTTGGGTTATTGTTGATAGATTAACCAAGTCTGCTCATTTCTTGCCGATATGGGAGACTTATTCCCTTGAACGTCTTGCTCGTATGTACGTGAATGAGATTGTGATATTGCATGACATTTCAGTATCCATAGTTTTGGATCGTGACCCAAGATTCACTTCACGATTTTGGGTTAATTTGTATAAAGCTATGGACACGGATTTACGATTCAGTTCGGCATGCCATCCTCCTCAAACGGACGGGTAATCAAAAAGGACTATTCAAACTCTTGAAGATCTATTAAGACTTTGTGTCCTAGATTTCAAAGGGAGTTGGGATAAGTACCTACCATTGGTGGAATTCTCCTACAACAACAATTATCAAGCAAGTATAGGTGTGGCTCCATTTGAAGCATTGTATGGACGAAAGTGTCGCTCTCCAGTATGTTGGGATGAGGTGGGTTAAACAACATTATTGGGATGAGAGTTGGTACATATGACTACAAAGAAGATCCAAATGATCCGACAACGTATACAAATGGCACATGATCGACAAAAGAGTTGTACGGATCTTCATCGAAAGGACGCGGAATTTAATATTAGGGATCATGTATTGTTACGTATTTCTCCATGGAAAGGAGTTACAAGATTCGAGAATAGAGGAAAACTCAATCCATGATTTGTTGGCCCATTTGAGATTCTTGACCTAGTAGGAAATGTGGCCTATAGACTCGCATTACCTCCAAGCAAGTCTCGTGTTCATAATATTTTTCATATATCTATGCTTCGTAAATATGTGAAAAACCGAAACCACATTATTGAGTTAGAACCAGACGAGATAACCAAATATTTAACATACGAGAAGGTACCTGTCAAGATCTTGGATAGGAAGGAGCATGTCCTACGCACAAAGGTTATACTACAAGTTAAAGTTTTATGGAGGAACCATGCTATTGAGAAAATGACCTGGGAGTTGGAATCAGAAATGAAAGCGAGCTATCCTCATCTTTTCGAAACACCATGTACATACGTCAATTTCGAGGACGAAATTTCATAAGGAGAGGAGGTTATAAGACCCTAATTTTTTATAAAATTAAATTTTCTCTAATTATTATTTTGAATAATAAGTTGTTAATTTGATATAATGCTTTGGTTATTGGTAAAATGTACAAATTTTGCAAAATAAGTAAGTGGTTATAAAATATTCATTGTTGTCGGGGAATATTCGTTTGGTCGTGGAATATTCTTGCTGTCGGGAAATATTTTTGCTGTCGGAGAATATTCGTATGATTGCGCAGCCATTTGTGGGTCTCATAACGAAAAACTGTCGGATGAAGAAAACGGTAAGTATGAGTTTTTTATGAATAACGACGTAGTTGTTACCGTTAACACTGTTGGAATACCTGGTGGTTAAAGTACAGTAATATGTGTGGTTGCACAGTAGCACACGGTATTGCACAGTATTTTTAGATTTTTGATTCTTATGTAAGAATGCACTACTCAATAATTGTTATAATAATTACTGTTTAATATTTTATTTTATTGATTCAATAGTTGCTACGTTGATATTTTATATTATTGTTGTTTCAATAATTGTTACTGCACATTATTTCCCATTATTAGATCAATAATTCATATTATTTGAATAATATTATTAGATAACATTATTGGCAATGTCTAAAGAAATTCTGTCTAGAAAAGGGGTTTGGTCACCTATTTGCGCGCCCGTAAAGAGAAATCTTTATCGGAAAGCCCCCTCTTTCCTAAGAACGACCTGGTTGTCATTATTGTGATTCTGTAATATTATTTGTGAATAATTAATTATTAATTTATATGATAAGAAAATATTTATTTTATATGGATATAAATGAAGGATTAATGCTGAGGTGTTTTATCAGTATTTTGTAGGAATGAAGGTATTAAAAACATCCGTATGTGGATTTCGGTTATTTTCTGTTTAGAATTTGAAAAAACTTTCTTCTATAAAGTTGTAGATAATTAAATTTCCTATGGAATAAACATAAAATTCGTATTTTTCTAATAAATGGGCTATTTATTATGAATTATTGAAGTTTCATAAATAAATATTTTTTTTAAACATGGGTGGGCCCCATTTTTGGTTGTTGTGAAATTTGCTGAATTTAGTGGGCCCCACTTGTGGACTGCTGATGAATTGGTCGAAGTGGTGTGCGTGGAAAACTTTTTAAAAATATTAATATTTTATTAAATAGTCTGCTTTGGCGTTCTAAGCATTTTCCTATAAATAGGGTGCTTAGTTAGAATTGAAAATCATACCAGAATCAGAAGTTTTCTCTTTCTATAATATCGAGCGTATTTTTTGAGTATTTAGATACTTTGAGAGTTGTTATTCAGTGTAAGTTTTTTTCAACATTATATCCGATATTTCAGTCAAAAATATTGTTCTTTTGATGTAAGGGATGTTATTTTCTTTGTAAATGATTTTATTTCGTTCAATATCATTATACTGAAATGTTGGTATGAATTTTATTATGAAATTTTTACCTTTTCATGTTGAAGTTACTATTCACGTATACAGCACTATTCACGAATACGATACTATTCACGAAGTATGATTTTTCTTGTGAAATTTCTACCTTTTCGTGTTGGGGTTACTATTCACGTATACGACATTATTCACGTATATGACACTATTCACGAATACGACACTATTCACAGAAAAATTAAATTTTCTTTTCTTTGTCTAAGTGGTCTATTTTGGTTACTATCTTTGATTGTATTCATGTTTTGAACTTCATTCTTGAATTTTACTCCACAATTGATTATTATGGAGTATTTTTGAACTTGAATAAACCAAAGTATGAATCCCTAATCATTGTCATTTTATCTCACTGGATTCGTTTTCTTTAAGATATATTTCATCATCCTCAGTCTTAAATGATGATACTTGATGAACATCTTTGGCCTGTAGTGCGAAGATGAATGATTACCTAATGAATATCTTTGGCCCATAGTGCAAAGATGGACAGGTGTTGAGAAGAACATGACCAATTGGTGATACAAATGAATATCTTTGGCTCGTAGTGCAAAGATGAATATTTGGTTCAAGATGTATATTGATTGATATTACAGGGATACAATATTGATGATGAACTTTTAAATCATAGAAGATAGTATACTTTATTCTCTACTTAACTCTTCTAATGAATTGTTATTTTCACTGCGAATATTGATCTAAAACTTGTTGTCCATTATATTTTATCTGATTTATTAAAGGCTAATGATAATTTGTTCTACATTATCTTAGTCATAATATTCTTTACTTGGTTAGTTGAGCTCACCCTTTTTCTTTTTGTTCCATTTTTCTTCTAAAGAGGCGAGAATATAGCGGGAACTAGTCGGGGTGTGGAGTGATGGGTCTAGACAGTTGTTTTAGCAGTCCTCACTATTTTGTAAAATAGTATATTAATAATTGTAATGAGTACTTATTTGAGTATGAATATTGTCTAGAAGACAATATTTGTATTTAAACTCACAACATATGTGTTGTCGTATTTTGCACGACAATTGTAATAATGAAGTTGTAGTTGTTTTATGTACCATGTATTTGGCGACTCAGAATGGGTGATGTATACCTATTTTGGGGGCGTCACATAATGCCTCAAGATCTTTAGTACGAAAACGACTGCTGTCAACTCTAGACTATGAGTAGGATAATTCCTCTCATATTCTTTGAGTTGTCGTGAGACATAGGCTATGACTTTTCCATATTGCATGAGAACACATCCTAACTGTGACGTCCCCAAAATAGGTATACATCACCCATTTTGAGTCGCCAAATATATGGTACAAAATTCAAATACAACTATCGTGTAAAATACGACAAAATATAAACTGAGAGTTTTAAAATGAATATTGTCTTCTAGACAGTATTCAACTCAAATGATGTCCTCAATACAATTATTATCACACTATTTCATAGAATAGTGATGACTACTAATGCTATCATCTGGATCGTCACTCCGTTCTTCGACTAGTCCCGGCTACGTTCTCATTTCCTGAAGAGGACAATGAAAGTAAAAGGGTGAGCTCAACTAGCCCAGTAAAAAATATTATGACTAAGATAATGCAAAATAATTTATCGTTAGCCTTCAACAGTGTTAAACTGATAAAATATAACAAACATCAAGTTTAACTGCAGCGGAATAAGTAATCCATTAAAAGAGTCAAGTAGAGAATAAAATCTACTATCTTCTATGATTTAAAAGATTTTTCATCACTTTTATCGCTGAGACTCAGCTTAATAAATAATCAACATCATCCCTGCACTACGGCCAATGATATTCATTAGTATCACGACCACAAATTATCCATGCACTACGGGCCAAGGATATTCGTGTATTCATCAATGGTCATAATCATGCCAACAACTGTCCATCAATGTACTACGGGCCAATGAGGACTTTTACCACATCATTTGTAACATTACGGTCATGATTATACCGAATAATCCCTGATCATAATCATACCAAGTCCATCTATGCACTACAGGCCACAGATGACTTTCAACATAATATAAACATGAGGATGATGACAATGATACAAGAATTCAATAAAACAAATTCAATGATAAATTTTAAAGATTTATAATTTAATTTATCCAGAAATCAATAACGTCCAAATTGTCAACATGATACTGCTTTGTGAAGTAAAATTCAAGAATAATATTGTACCAAAAATAATTTGGACCGAAAACGAATCTATTTTTATCATGAATAGTATACCGGATAAAAAGTACTCGAGTGAATAGTACCCCGTGAATAGTACTTCGGGAATAGTAATCCCGTGAATAGTACTCCGGCATAAAAAAGTTAAAACTTATCAAGAATGCTCATAATAATATTTTCATGAAAAGATACTGGATGAAACGCAAATATCAAGAATATTCTACTAATTTCATGGAGTATAGAAGCCAAAATTTTAACAAAATGAGTATAGAATTCGAAATTTGAAACGAAATAATATTACTTACATACTAAAGAGTAAGGAAGAAAATATTATTTCAAGCGAATATTGAACAAAATAACATTCCTTATCTTGAAAAGAAGAGTATTCCAACTGGTATAGCGGGGATATTCTTGAAGAAAATTTTCACTATTTTCTACGCTCAAAGCTTTCTAAAACTCTAAAGAAATACGCTCAAGATTATAGAAGAAGAATTCTCTGATTCTGGTGTGATTTTCAATTCTAACTTAAGCGCCTATTTATAGGAAAATGCTAGAACGCCATAGGAAACTAAATAATAAAATAATATTATTTTTTTTCCACGCACATTTCTTTAAAAAACTTTCAGTCACCACAAGTGGGGCCCACTAAAATTAGCCACCTTTCCCATCAACCAAAAGTGGGGCCCACCCATATTTTTAATAAAAATATTTTAATTTTTAAAACTTCAATAATTCATAATAAATAGTCATTTTATTAGAAAAATACGAATTTTATGTCCATTCCACATGAAATCGAATTCTCCACAACTTTGCAGAAGAAAGTTTTTCCAAATTCCAAACAAAAAATATCCGAATTTTACAAACGGACAATTTTTAACACCTATTAAAATTCATAACAAATCATACGTTAATTTTTAACGGTTCAAAATTTGTGGATATATACTCAACTTATATATGCATAACATATCCAAAAATCACAACGATCCAACGGTCGGATTAAAATTATAACTTACACAATAGAGCTTTAAGAACACCGATTTAATTTTTTAATACTTCCAATCTGCCAAAATACTGATAAAATACCTCAACATTAATTCATTCATTTATAACCACATAAAATAAATATTTTCCTATCCATCATTTATGTCCACATAAAATAAATATTTCCTTATCATATAAATTAATAATTAATTATTCACAAATAATATTATAGAATCACAATAATGATAACCAGGCCATTCCCAGGAAAGAGAGGGCTTTTCGATAAGGATTTATCCTTACTGGTGCGCAATTAGGTGACCAAACCTCACCTTGACAGAACTTTCTAGACATTGCCAATAATGCTATCTAATAATATTATTCAAATAATATGAATTATTGATTTGATAAGAAGAAATACTGTGTAGTGCTTTCTTCCGTAAGAATCAATAATTCAAAAATATTGTGCAATACCGTGTGTTACTGTGTAACCCCGCGTATTACTATATTTTAACCACCGGGTATTCTAACAGTTTAACGGTAAATCTTTCGCCGTTATTTTATAAAAAGATATTTTTGTCATTTTCTCAATCCGACAACAATTCCGTTGTAGGGTCTGCTAATGATTGTGCCGTCGTACGAATATTCCCTGTTAAAACGAATATTCCCCGACCAATCGAATATTATATAACAACTTGCGTACTTTGCAAAATTTATAAATATTACCCACAACTATAACATTATATCAAATTCACTCCATAATGTTCAAAAATGATATTTATAGAAAATTCATCTTTATTCATAAAAGTTGGGGTCTTACACTTTTACCACCGGGTATCTCAACAGTTTAACGGTAAAACTTTTGCCGTTATTTTTATAAAAATATATTTTTGTCGTTTTCTAACTACGACAATACTTTCGTTGTGGGTTCCACCAATGATTGTGTCGTCGTACGAATATTCCCTGTTAAAACAAGTATTCCTCGACACAACGAATATTTTATATCAACTTGCTTACTTTGTAAAAAATTTCACATATCACCCTTAACTTTAACCTTTTATCAATTAAACCATTTATTAAATAGAATAATAATTATAAGAAAATTGAATACTTTCATTTCATAAAATTCGGGGTCTTACAACAGTGGATTTGCAACTTCACACATGTGCTTGTAAGGCTTGGGATCTCAGTGGAATTCCTTATCGACATGCATGTGCAACTATGTTCTACATGAGATACAATCCTGCAGATTATGTGTCACATTGGTTTAAAGCACAAACATATGTGAGAGCATATTCAGAAATGTTGAGGGTAGTTAGAGGGGAGAGATTTTGGCCAAAAGTTAATGTCACTCCACCATTACCTCATCCATTAAAGACACCAAGAGGAAGGCCACAAAAGATGAGGAGGAGGGAGATGCACGAGGAGTCAACTGCTGAAAGTCAAAACAACCACACAAAAAACTAAGTCATACAAATTGTCTAGGAAAGGCACAATCATAGTATGTAGTACCTGGAAGACAGCTGGCCACAATCGTCTTACATGCAAATTACCTACACAAACAATACAATCAAATGTAAGTATGTAGTACTTTTAAATGACTGGAATGTACAATGATGGTTTGAAATGACTATTTTTTGGGTATAATTTTGCAGGAACAAGTTGAACAAGATAAGGGCGAAAACGGCAAGAAGAGAAAACAAAGAATGAAAGGGGAAAAAGACAAGGTTACTGTTTAGCTACAATTGATTTCAACTGTCAATGTTAGAGAATAGGACTGTCCATGTAATAAATGTTAACTGTCAACTGTCAACTAGTTATTAATTTCAACTGTTAACTGTCAATGTAATAAATGTTAACTCATCATCAAAGCCTCTTTAAATCTTGGTTTTTCTAATTTTGCAGGAACAAGTTGCACAAGATAAGGGAGAAATTGGGAAGAAGAGAAAACAAAGTATCAATAAGGAACAAGACAAGGTTATAGCTGCTGAATTTATGTTTTTGTCATATTTGAGTTCACATAATTAGGTTAATTTAAATATCTAAATAATTAATTGGTACATTTTAGGATACACTGACACAAGAGAGTAGCAAGCAGACTAAACAAGGGAACAAAGGAGTGAAGGTATGTCCCTTCCATATTATTAATCCATAGTGTTAATCATGTTTAGTGTGTAGTTCTTTTATGGTTTAGTTACAGTTCTTTTATAGTTATATAGAAGTGTGTAGTTCTCCCACTGTCCTAAAACTAGATCACTATTTGATTTTTATTAATATATGTTAAGGTTGGAAGCAGGGATGAGATACTCAGTATCATTCCATATTTCTGAGTGTTACTGCCTCTTTATCTATGTTTGATTTACAATTGTGCCTTGTGTTATGCAGTTAGGAACTCTGTTTGTAATTTTCATGTTGGCAGGAACTTTGTTTTCTAGTTATAATTGTGTTTACAAGTGGGGCTTGATGTTTTGGTTTTATAGTTAAATGTGGCAGACAAAAATATCAAAGGTGTAGTTGTTAAAGAAAAACTACCAATTAGGAGAAATCCTACACGAAGAGAATGGGTACCTCCTGGTTTTGGCTGTTTCATATCTCCAAACACTGGCAACACTTACATTTCAGTAAGTTGATGTTCTTTATTGTATTTTTTCATTACAAAGAATAATTAGTATTGATTTTATGGTTTTGGTTGTTTGAATGATATTCCCAGTTTTGAAGAATGTGATGTATAAAATTAGTGTTGTTTTACGTAGAGCACACCTGGGAGATGTTACTTAGCTGGAGCTAGCCCAAAGACTGTACCAGTTCCACCTAGTAGAAATGAGAAAGAAAATGAAAGGGCAAAGACAACTACACATACTCCACCAAGGGCAAAGATAAGTACTGCACATAAGGCCACGAAATTGATGTCTGGTGCTATGAGGATAGCAGCTGCACTTAATGGAGAAACTGAAATAGAGGATCGTTTGATGGCTCAAGCCTTGTATAACAGCTTCAAGGAGACTAGAGGGGTAGGAAGACCAGAGGGTGAGGGCCAATCAAGTGGAGTGACAAATAAGTTGAACAAGACTAGTGGAACTCAAGAAAGTGTGAACAAGGAGTATAATATGAGATCTAGTAATTTATATCATCCTTTTGTATTTGACTTTTGTATAGTATTTCGGTGTTTGTATTATCTCAAACACAAAACTGATACACTAGCGAAATTATGGGTGTTTGTAAACCTGACTAAGAAGGTTTTTTTGGTGTTTGGTATCCTAGGTGTAGTTGTTCTGGTGATGTTTGTAATCCAGATAATTAAATGTTTAGATGCATCAATTGATTTCACATGGCAGTTGATAATATTGTTGGTGCAACTACGTTTTTCTTAAGTGTAATCGAGCTATCTATTTATATTTTGTGCTTAACAGTGCCCTGGTGCTTTGCATGTTTCAATTGGAATATCAATTCTTGCTGTCAATTATTGCTGCATGCCATGCTTTGCATGTTTTGTGTTCTAGTGATGTTTATCATCCAAATAATTGAATGTTTAGATGCATCAATTGATTTCACATGGCAGTTGCTAATATTGTTGCTGCATGCCATGTTTTTTGTAAGGGTAATAGAGCTATCTATTTTTGTTTGGTGCTCAACAGTGCCCTGCAACTTTTGTATTTCCTATTCTTTAGCAGTTGCAGCATTACACCAGCAACATTAGTAAATTACGTTGCGGTTTGGTTAAATCACACATTTATTTCAGATAATTTAGCAGATAGGAGAAGTGCACCAGTTAAAGCAATACAAACATATGATTTTAGTGACCTCTATGGTGATTCAATACCATCTCAACATATCATTAAGTTCATATAAAATGAAAGTAGATAGAATAAGGTAAAGAAACTGAAGCCACACCAGTTAAAGAAATTATACCGACTCCAATACAGCAAACAAAACAAAACAGAGCTTTCTCCAAACATCATTAGTCTATATTACACAAACAGAGCTTTCTCCAAACATCATTAGTCTATATATATCAATTTTTTCTAAATATCAAAATAAGTTGAACAGAAATTTCTCAAATTACTAAAACAGAGTTTTAACATGCTCAAACACAAAACAAAAAGCACCCCAATTACAAGTATCAACCACTTCTCCCTAGTTTGTAAATTTCTTATTTCTTCTTTTGAACACTTCAAATCATTCTTCAATATGACTTTCTTTTTTTTCCATTTTCAATACTTTCACTTCCTAGTAATGAGCTTTCTCCTTTATCATCTGTAAGTCAATTTCAACGCTCCTCAAATTTAATAGACCCGAAGAATTCTCAGCATCTTCTAACATGTGGATGGAGTCAATCCATTGAAAAGAGCCACAAAATGTTTACATCTGTAGGAAATTAAACTAATAATTACCACGATTGTATGTAAAAATTCTTCAATTTTATATCAGAGTAAATACAAGTACTTACACCATAATTTGAACAACCATAAAACTTCATTCCTACATTGTTGCCCACATTGTTGCCCTTTGACGATGTACAAATTCTTGCTTATATCCCACAGCCACAATACCTTGGTGATGAAATCCCACAGACTTCAGTGGATTTTGAACCGTCCCCAACCTTTTGGTAGCTACTTTCTTTAAGTTGCTTTCCCCTTTTCATTACTAACAAATTTCTAAGATGAAAGGCCACTGAATACGAAATATGAGAGCGAGCGGGCGAACGAGAGCGAGAGAGCCACTTAATGGAACCCTAACTTTTTGTGTCAATTTACCGAATCCTCACTTGTGTGTATCTAAATTTCTCAGCTTTAGATGAGAGAGGGAGACGAAGATGAAGATGAAGATCGAAAGAACGAACAGAGACTTGAGCCTTAACAGATCTAAGAAAAGGGGATCTATTTTAATTTGGGAGAAATGATTTATTCAGTTATAAATATTAATCCTTGCGAAAATATAACAGCTAGGCCCGTGGTGCTCGGGTGGTCATAGAATCGAAATTTTAAACTGGAGATCGAATCTGTGCAGCAACATATTTTTTGGGTTAAAGCTCAATATTCGTCACGTCAGCCTGTCCACGTGTAAAATAAAATAAAAAATGCCCACGTCAAATATACCACATGTGCCACAGAGGCACCACGTGAGCAAGTCAATGCACAAGTGGCGCCTGGGGCTCGAAGTCCAAATTTTTAAATAGAAAAAGGGCTCAATCTGCGTTGATCAAAAGAAAAGGGCTCAATACTCAAAAACTCCTAAAGTTCAGTGGTCGACCTTGCATTTTACTTTATTGACATTATTCTAACAACCAACATGTCAGCCCTTGATCAAATTAATGAAAGATTGAGATTGAAAGGGAATTTTGTCCAGCTGGTACAGTATGTAGCGGTTGGCTGAACAATATATAGCGGCTGCTATTTTAATAATGGCCAAATTAACTTACTAACATGGACCCACTTTGTCAGATAGAAGAATAAAAAAGGATTTTTTTTAATATACCAACTGCTACAAGTTGTAGCGGCTTGGTATTAAAATTTTTTTTTGCATGCCTTCTGTTGTCCCACTTTGTCAAATAAAAAGATAAAAAAAGAATATTTTTTTTTATATACCAACTGCTACAAACTGTAGCGGCTTGGTCTAAATTTTTTTTTATGCCTTCCATTGTTCTAATTTGTCAAATACAAAAATTAAAAATAAAAAAAAATTATATATCAACTGCTACAAGCCGTAACTGCTTGGTCTTAATTTTTTTTATTTTTTATTTTGAGTCAGCTGAGTTAATGGAGTAGCAATTCGAGAAAATTCTTCCACGAATCTACGATAATAATCATTTAAGCCCAAAAAGCTACGTACTTCGACCACTAACTTAAGTTGCTCCTAGCTTTGTATTGCTTCATTCTTCGTTGGTTCAACAGATATTCCGTGATTCGATATCACGTGCCCAAGGAATGCTACTTCCTCAAGCCAAAACTCGCATTTCTTCAACTTGGCGTACAACTTGTTTTTATGAAGCTTTTGGAGTATCAGCCTTAAGTGTTGCTCATGATCTTCACGGCTTTTGGAGTATATGAGGATGTCATCAATAAAGACAACCACAAAATGATCCAAATATTCCTTGAATACTCTGTTCGTCATATCCATGAAGGCATCCAGAGAAATAGTCAATCCAAAAGACATTACTATGAATTCGTAATGTCCATACCGAGTTCTGAAAGCAATTTTTAGAATGTCATCAGTTTTAATCTTTAACTGGTGATATCCGGAACGAAGATCGATCTTTGAAAAGAATTTAGCGCTTTGCAACTGGTCAAACAGGTCATTAATGTGAGGCAACGGGTACCTATTTTTAATGGTGACATGATTCAACTCCCGATAATCAATACAAAGTCGCATACTCCCATCTTTCTTCTTTACGAATAACACAGGAGCACCCCAAGAAGACGTACTAGGACGAATGAAACCGATGTCTAACAACTCCTATAGTTGGATTTTTAACTCCTGAAGTTCAATAGGAGCCATTCGATATGGGGCTTTGGAAATGGATTTTGTACTGGGTTTAAGATCGATACAAAATTCGATTTCACACTCTGGGGGTAGACCAGGAAGTTTTCAGGGAATACATCAGAAAATTTATTAATAATAGGAATATCATTCAAATCTGACGCATTTTTGTTTAAATTTATGACATGGGCTAAGAAAGCTTGACATCCGTTTTCAATAAACAAATAACTTTATGGCTTGATATGACAGTGATTAACTTTAGTGGTTTAGTTGCTTGAATTCGCATAATAGGTTGGTTAGGAATATGAAAGCTAACAACCTTACGAAAATAATCAATTTTAGCATGATGAGTAGTTAACTAATCAATCCCTAAAATTACGTCAAATGCAAGTGTTTTCAATGAGATAAGATCGACAGGTAACGTGAGGGTGCCGATTTGAATCAAACAAGATTTATAAATAGTGAATGTAATGAAGGTTTCTCCCAACGAAGTTTCAACAGATAAGTCAAAGTCTAATTTCTCCGGAGTTAAATTTAAACGTTGAGCGCAAGTAGGAGAAATAAAAGAATGAGTAAAATCGGTATCAAATAAGGTATGGACTTTGCAAGAATTTATGATTAGCTTACCCGTGATAACTTTGTTCGGGCTCCTCGCTTTTTGGGAGGTTACAACAAACGCTATCCCTTGAACTGCTGGCTTTGACTTGTCTAGGACGGCCTTTGGTGTCTCTATCCCAGCTGGACTTGACTTCACTGTATGACAAAATCGGGCTAGGTGATATTCTCTTCCGCAATTATAACATGCTTTGGACTGCATCGTGTAGTTTGGATTGATGTGTCCCTCCCCTCCGCATTTGAAGCATACGATCAGTGGTCATTCTCCTTCCTTAAAAATGGGTGTTGGTGCTGCTGTCTTTCCATCTTTGTTGAACCTTCCCTTCTTGAAATTTTAACTTATATTGTCTTGGCCATGATTACCACCAAAGTGGTTACCATTTCTGGCATGTTAATTCCCTCCATGTTTGTTGTCACCGCTTCGACGACTGTTACCACTGGTTATATCGATTTACCAGCTGCTTTCTCTTGGTTGGGTTGACTCATTATCGCGCACCAATAACTGAGCCCTATTCACAACATCTGAATACAAAGCAAAGTTTGTGAGAAATGAGGTATTGATGTATTTCGAGTTTCAAACCTCGCAGAAACATTCACGTCAGTCTCTCCTCATTATCTACCAAATAGGATGCAAACCGGGATAACTCTGTAAATTTAGCCTCGTACTGCGTTACGGTCATATTGTTTTGCTCCAGCTTGATGAATTCTACCTTCTTCATGTGACGAATGCTTTCAAAAAAGTATTTGTCGTTGAACATTTCTTGGAACTTCTCCCAAGACATCTTCAGTGCGGTAGGTTGAGTACGTTTTACATATTTCCACCAGTAATATGCCTCTCCTCGCAACATGAAGGTGGCAAAGAAAATCTTTTACTCCTCGGAGCATCCCAAGATCATCAAATATCTTGGTGATCTGCTTAATCCACGTCTCTACCTTAAGTGGTTTTGGCTTTCTCAAAAACTCCGGTGGTCCTAGCTCCTTAAATTGCTTAGCGGTTACCAACCGTGAGTTACCAGTGTTTTCACCTGCATTTTGCACAGGAGTCTCTCTCGCTTGATGTTGCATGAATTACAGAAAGCCTCTGAACATCCCATCGTTCATCATTTGGTCGGTGTTGTTGTTTACATGAGGATTGTTGCCTTCTTGATGCACATTATCCTGGTTATTGATCTGTGGTGACTCAACGGTCTCCTGTGCTCTATTGCTTATCTCAACATTTTTAGATGCCATTTTCAAATACTGCCACAAAATAAGGGTTAATTGACATACCACATATTATCCCTATATTCTGACCGACCAATTAAATAACAAATAAACTTTGCTAGGTCATACTAGCGAAAGATTTACCCGTCTCTCCTCTCCTAGTTCTAGTCTCACATCTCAGCCATGGATCATATCCCTAAGCTTTGATACAAACTGTGACGCCCCCAAAATAGGTATACATCACCCATTCTGAGTCGCCAAATACATGGTACAGAATCCATAACTATAATATTATATCAAATCCACACCATATTACTGGTGAGAATCTGTAAAACATACTCAACATGCCGCACTAAGATGTCTTGGGAGAAGTTCCAAGAACTATTCAACGACAAGTTCTTTTCTGAAAGTATTCGTCACATGAAGGAGGTAGAATTCATCAAGCTGGAGCAAAAAAATATGATCGTATTATCCTACTCATGATCTAGAGTTGGCAGCTTTCGTCTTCGCACTAAAGATCTGGAGGCATTACCTGTGTGGTGAGAAAGTGGAAATCTATACGGATCATAAAAGCCTCAAATATTTCTTCACCCAAAAGGAACTCAACATGCGGCAAAAACGTTGGCTCGAGCTATTGAAAGATTACGATCATACCATTCAATATCATCCTAGAAAAGCGAACGTGGTAGCTGACGCATTAAGTAGAAGATCATATGTAAGACCCCAAATTATTAATAAATGAAATTTAATTTCCTCTATTTATTATTCTGAAATAGTAAGAGTTGATTTGATTAACGTGGTTAGTTATGGGTAAAATGCGCAAATATTTTAAATAAGCAAGTGGTTATTTCATTATTGTCGGGGAATATTTGTTTGGTCGTGGAATATTCTTGTTGTCGGGGAATATTCGTACGACGGCGCAGCCTTGTGTGGGGCCCATAACAGAAAGTGATTGGATGAAGAAAATGACAAAAATAAGTTGTTTATAAATAACGGCGTAGTTGTTACCGTTAATACTGTTGGAATACCCGGTGGTTAAAACACGGTAATACGCATTGTTGCACACTAGCACACGGTATTGCACCAATTATTAATTTTTACGTAAGAAGGCACTACTCAATAATTGTTACAGTAATTACTGTTTAATATTATATTTTATTGACTCAATAATTGCTGCGTTGATATTTTATATTACTGTTGTTTCAATAATTGTCACTACGCAGTATTTTTTATTATCGGAGCAATAATTCATATTATCTGAATAATATTATTAGATAACATTATTGGCAATGTCTAGAAAGTTCTGTCTAAGGAGAGGTTTGGTCATCTAATTGTGCGCCAGTAAGGAGAAATCCTTATTGGAAAGCCCCCTCTTTCCTGGGAACGGCCTGGTTGCCAGTATTGTGATTCTGTAATATTATTTGTGTATAATTAATTATTGATTTATATGATGAGGAAAATATTTATTTTATGTGGATATAGATGGAGAAAATTTTTAATGTGACAATTGTTGAAAATTAATATTTTATCTTTTTCTGATAAAATAATTCATTTAAATATATTATTTTAATAATATATTGATGGTGATATTTTTACAATGAATGTGGAATATATGAGTATATGAGGAGGAAGAGTATTTTTGTGGCATTAAATGATTAACACATGTTTTGTGTGTTGGTGGACACAATTCTTGACCGAAAATTTATTATTGACTGTAAAATCGTCCGTTTGTGGATTTCGGTCAATTTCTGTTTGGAATTTGGAAAAACTTTCTTCTACAAAGTTGTAGAGAATTGAATTTCCTATAAAAAATCGCGAGATTCGAATTTTTTGATCAAAGGGCTATTTATTATGAATTATTGAAGTTTTGAAGTTCCGAAATAATTGATTTTTAGAAGTTTTAATTATTATTTTAAAGAAAAACGTTTTTTCAATTGAGGGGCATGTGTTAAATGGTTGAAATCAGCTGGTGGTGTGCTTAGGAATTTTGTTTATAAATAATATTATTATATTCAATTTTTTGCTTTGGTGTTCTAAGCATTTTCCTATAAATAGGGTGCTTAGGTTAGAATTGAAAATCACACCAGAAACACAAGTTTCTCTCTATTTCTCTCTCTATATCGAGCGTATTCTTGTGAGTATTTGATACTTTGAGTGTTGCTATAAGGTGCAAGTTTCCTTCAGCACTATATCTAGTATTCCAGTCAGAAGTACCGTCTTTCCGAGGTAAGGAATGTTATTTCTTCTTAAATGATATTATTTTCTTCAATATCATTATGCCGAAGTATTGATCTGAATTTTTATCAAATTTGGAACTTTTCATGTCGGGGTTACTATTCAGGAGTTACTATTCACGAGTTACTATTCACGAGTTACTATTCACCGAAAAATGAAATTTCCTTCATTTCGTCCAAATATCTATTCTGGATACTAGCTTTGATTGCATCCATGTTTTGATCATTCTTGAATTTTACTTCACTATGATAAGGTATTTTTGGACATGGATAAATTGAAATACGAATCCTTAATATTTGTTATTTTGCTTCACTGGATTCGTTTTCTTTAAAATATTTTTCATCATCCTCAGTCTTAAATGATGATATAACTGAATATCTTTGGCCTGTAGTGCAAAGATGAATAATTTCTGATGAATATCTTTGGCCCGTAGTGCAAAGATGAACAGGTGTTGAGGTAAACATGACCAACTGATGGATATCTTTGGCCTGTAGTGCAAAGATGACTATTTGATTCAAGATATTTATTGATTGATGTTACAGGGATAAAATGTTGATGATGGGCTTTTAAATTCATAGATAATCGTAGATTTCATTCTCTACGTAACTTCTCTATGAATTATTATTTTTCGCTGCGAATATTGATTTAAAACTTGTTGTCTATTGTATTCTATTAAATTTTTTCCTGTTGAAGACTAAAGATAATTTGTTGTATATTATCTTAGTCATAATATTCTTTACTGGGCTAGTTGAGCTCACCCTTTTCCTTGTTGTTCCATTTTCTTCTCAGGAGGCGAGAATGTAGCAGGTACTAGTCGGGGTAGTGAATGAAGGTTCTAGGAAGTTGTTTTAGTAGTCTTCACCATTTTTTTTTTGTAAAATATTGTTCCAATAATTGTAATGAGGACTTATTTGAGTGTGGATATTGTCTAGATGACAATATTTGTATTTACACTCACAGTTTTTATGTTGTATTAATAAAGTTGTAGTTGTTTCTGTACCATGTTATTGACGACTCAGAATAGGTGTTGTATACCTGTTTTGAGGGGCGTCACAGTTGGTATCAGAGCTTAGGGATATGATCTCTGGCGGAGATCGGGGAATAGAACTAGGAGGGGAGAGACGAGTAAATCCTTCGCTAGTGTGTCCTACCTAAGCTTATTTGTTGGTCGGTCATAATATAGGAATATTATGTGATTTGTTAATTTGTTAAATTAACCCTTGTTTTATAGCAGTATTTGAGAATGTCGACTGAGAATGTTAACAGTGGAGTAAATGAAACCGTGGAGACACATGTACTCACTAACGAGGAGAACGTGCAACAGGCTGGCAATGTTCCTCCTGTGAATAACACCACTGAGCAGACGGTGAACGATGAGATGTTTAGAAGCTTTTTGCGGTTCATGCAAAGCCAGACGAATGAGATTCCTGTTCAAAATATAGGAAGAAACAATGGCAACGCACAGCTAGTCACAGCCAAGCAGTTCAAAGAGTTGGGACCACCAGAATTCTGGGGAAAGCCAGATCCGATTAAGGCGGAGACATGGGTCAAGCAAATTACCAAGATATTTGATGTCTTGGGATGCACGGAGGAACAGAAGGTTCCATTCGCCACCTTTATGTTCCGTGGCGAGGCAGACTACTGGTGGGAATCTGTGAAGCGTACCCATCCAGCCGCACTCAGCATGTCTTGGGAGACATTTCAGAAACTATTCAATGACAAGTACTTTCCTGAAAGTATTCGTCATATGAAGGAGGTAGAATTTATTAGACTGGAGCAGAATAACATGACGGTGTCCCAGTACGAGGCGAAGTTTGCGGAGTTGTCCAGGTTTGCACCTCATTTGGTGGAGAATGAGGAACGTATGACGCGGATGTTTCTGAGAGGTTTGAAACCAGACATACGTCAATATCTCATTTCTCATAAATTTTCTCTCTATTCAGATGTTGTCAACAGGGCTCAATTATTAGAGCGAGATAACGAGTACGGTCAATCGAGGGACCACAACCAGGATCATACCGGTGACAGCAGTCATCAGAACAACGATAACCAGCGGAGAAAGAAGAATACGGACAAGAACGGCAACCACTCTGGTGGTAATCGTGGCCATGAGAATAGAAGAAGCGAGTCGGGAGGAGATTTTAAAAAGAGGAGATTCAACAATGACAATACGAAGACGTCAGCACCAGCAGCAATTGGTTCCAAGGGAGGAGAACGACCACCGGACATATGCTATAAATGTGAAAAAGAGGGACATATCAGCCCAAACTGTCCACAACAGTTCAAGGTATGCTATAATTGTGGAAAGGAACGACATATCGCTCGAGATTGTACGATAGCGAAACCAAGTTCAGCGGGGACGGTGACTCAAAAGGTTGCCCCAGAAAAGTCAAAGTCAACGGTTCCTGGAAGAGCGTTTGTCGTGACTGGTCAACATGCGAGGAACCCAAACGAGGTGATCACGGGTAAGCTAATCATAAATTCATGTGAAGTTTATACCTTACTAGATACCGGTGCTACCCATTCATTTATTTCTCCTGCTTGTGCTCAACGTTTAAACTTGACTCCGGAGAAATTAGACTTTGATTTATCTGTGGAGACTCCGTTAGGGGAAACTTTCATCACATCCACTGTTATAAATCTTGTTTGATCCAAGTTGGTACCATCACCTTACCTGTTGACCTTATCTCTTTAAAGATACTTGCTTTTGATGTGATTTTAGGAATTGATTGGTTAACTACTCATCATGCCAAAATTAATTGCTTTCGTAAGGTTGTTAGTTTTCATATTCCTAAGCAACCTGTTATTCAAATTCAAGCAACCAAACCATTGAAGTCAAACTCTTTCATATTAAGCCGTAAAGTCATTCGTTTATTGAAAAACGGATGTCAAGCTTTCTTAGCCATGTCATGGACTTGAACAAAAATACGTCAGATTTGAATGATATTTCTATTGTTAGTAAATCCCTGACGTATTTCCTGAAGAATTTCTTGGCCTACGCGTGATATTGAATTTTGTATCACTTTGAATCTGGTACAAAACCTATTTCTAAAATCTCATATTGAATGGCTCCTATTGAACTCCAGGAGTTAAAAACCTAACTGTAGAAGTTTGTACCCGAGCCTCTATCTGGTGACTTCCTTTGTGGAATGCACTGAAGCCAGACTCTCCGTAGGGGATACCATATTCGTGTGGTAGTAAACTGATAGGTGTCATTGTGACGTGCTATCCAAGATTGGGATATGAGTCACAGTTGAGAGCAACCTAAGTCAGTAATCGAAATACGTAGCTTTCTAGTTATTATCGGAGATTCGTAAAAGGATTTTCTCGAATCGCTACTCCATTAACTCAGCTGACTCGAAAAGATACAAACTTCGAATGGACCGAGGAATGCGAGAAGAGTTTCCAAGAGCTTAAGAGGAGACTCATTTCGGCACTTGTTCTGACAATACCATCTGGTTCGGATGGATTTGTTATCTACAGCGATGCTTCAGGCAAAGGGTTAGGATGTGTTCTCATGCAACGTGGGAAAGTCATAGCCTATGCCTCGCGACAACTTAAAGAATATGAGAGGAATTATCCTACTCATGATCTAGAGTTGGCAGCAGTCGTTTTCGCACTAAAGATCTGGAGGCACTATCTATATGGGGAGAAGGTGGAGATATATTCAGACCATAAAAGCCTCAAATATTTCTTCACTCAAAAAGAACTCAACATGCGGCAATGACGTTGGCTCGAGCTGTTGAAAGATTACGACCACACTATTCAATACCATCCTGGAAAAGCAAACGTGGTAGCTGACGCGTTGAGTAGAAGATCATATGCAGGAACGAGTGCGATGATGTCAAGTATACGCGTAGAACCAACTTTAATCGATAAAGTTAAAGTTGCTCAAGCTACAGACCCGGAGCTGATGCGTATGAAGAAGAAAGTGCAAGAAGGTGCTATTCCAGAAGCAAGAATCGATGAAGAAGGAATACTTCGAGTCCACTCCAGACTTTGTGTTCCTAACGATTCTGATTTAAAGTACAAGATCATGATGGAGGCACACAATACACCATTTTGCAATCCATCCTGGAAGTACTAAAATGTATCGTGATCTTCGACATACATTTTGGTGGAACAATATGAAGAGAGAGATTGCAAAGTTTATCTCGAGGTGTTTAACTTGTCAACGTGTAAAGGCGGAGCATCAAGTATCAAAGGGTCCATTGCAACCACTTGAGATTCCGAAATGGAAGTGGGAACACATTACCATGGATTTTGTTACGGGTCTTCCCACGGTTTCTCAAGGTATAAATGTTATTTGGGTTATAGTTGATAGATTAACCAAGTCTGCTCATTTCTTGCCGATACGGGAGACTTATTCCCTTGAACGTCTTGCTAGTATGTACGTGAATGAGATTGTAAGGTTGCATGGCATGCCAGTATCCATAGTTTCGGATCGTGACCCAAGATTCACTTCAAGATTTTGGGTTAGCTTGCAAAAAGCTATGGGCACGGATTTACGGTTCAGTTCGGCATACCATCCTCAAACGGACGGGCAATCAGAGAGGACTATTCAAACTCTTGAAGATCTATTAAGACTTTGTGTCCTTGATTTCAAAGGAAGTTGGGATAAGTACCTACCATTGGTGGAATTCTCCTACAATAACAGTTATCAGGCAAGTATAGGTGTGGCTCCCTTTGAAGCATTGTATGGACGAAAGTGTCGCTCTCTAGTATGTTGGGATGAGGTGGGAGAAGCAACGTTGTTGGGACCAGAGTTGGTACGAATGACTACAGAGAAGATCCAAACGATTCGACAACGTATACAAACGGCACAGGATCGACAAAAGAGTTATGTGGATCTTCATCGGAAGGACGTGGAATTTGACATTGGGGATCATGTATTATTACGTGTAGCTCCATGGAAAGGAGTTACAAGATTTGGGAAGAGAGGAAAGCTCAATCCACGATTTATTGGTCCATTTCAGATTCTTGACCGAGTAGGAAATGTGGCCTATAGACTTGCGTTACCTCCAAGTATGTCTCGTGTTCATAATGTTTTTCATATATCTGTGCTTCGTAAATATGTGAAAGACCCGAACCATGTTATTGAGTTAGAACCGGACGAGATAGCTGAAGACTTAACGTACGAGGAGGTACCTATCAAGATCATGGATAAAAAGGAGCATGTCCTACGCACGAAGGTCATACCACAAGTTAAAGTTTTGTGGAGAAACCATGCTATTGAGGAAATAACCTGGGAGTTGGAAACGGAAATAAAAGCGAGGTATCCTCATCTTTTCGAAACACCAGGTACGTATGTCAATTTCGAGGACAAAATTTCATAAGGAGGGGAGGTTGTAAGACCCCAAATTATTAATAAATGAAATTTAATTTCCTCTATTTATTATTCTGAAATAGTAAGAGTTGATTTGATTAATGTGGTTAGTTATGGGTAAAATGCGCAAATATTTTAAATAAGCAAGTGGTTATTTCATTGTTGTCGGGGAATATTTGTTTGGTCGTGAAATATTCTTGTTGTCGGGGAATATTCGTACGACGGCGCAGCCTTGTGTGGGCCCCATAACAGAAAGTGATTGGATGAAGAAAATGACAAAAACAAGTTGTTTATAAATAACGGCGTAGTTGTTACCGTTAATACTGTTGGAATACCCGGTGGTTAAAACACGGTAATACGCATTGTTGCACACTAGCACACGGTATTGCACCAATTATTAATTTTTACGTAAGAAGACACTACTCAATAATTGTTACAGTAATTACTGTTCAATATTATATTTTATTGACTCAATAATTGCTGCGTTGATATTTTATATTACTGTTGTTTCAATAATTGTCACTACGCAGTATTTTTCATTATCGGAGCAATAATTCATATTATCTGAATAATATTATTAGATACCATTATTGGCAATGTCTAGAAAGTTCTGTCTAAGGAGAGGTTTGGTCATCTAATTGCGCGCCAGTAAGGAGAAATCCTTATTGGAAAGCCCCCTCTTTCCTGGGAACGGCCTGGTTGCCAGTACTGTGATTCTGTAATATTATTTGTGTATAATTAATTATTGATTTATATGATGAGGAAAATATTAATTTTATGTGGATATAGATGGAGAAAATTTTTAATGTGACAATTGTTGAAAATTAATATTTTATCTTTTTTTGATAAAATAATTCATTTAAATATATTATTTTAATAATATATTGATGGTGATATTTTTACAATGAATGTGGAATATATGAGTATATGAGGAGGAAGAGTATTTTTGTGGCATTAAATGATTAACACATGTTTTGTGTGTTGGTGGACACAATTCTTGACCGAAAATTTATTATTGACTGTAAAATCGTCCGTTTGTGGATTTCGGTCAATTTCTGTTTGGAATTTGGAAAAACTTTCTTCTACAAAGTTGTAGAGAATTGAATTTCCTATAAAAAATCGCGAGATTCGAATTTTTTGATCAAAGGGCTATTTATTATGAATTATTAAAGTTTCGAAGTTCCGAAATAATTGATTTTTGAAAGTTTTAATTATTATTTTAAAGAAAAACGTTTTTTCAATTGAGGGGCATGTGTTAAATGGTTGAAATCAGCTGGTGGTGTGCTTAGGAATTTTTTTTATAAATAATATTATTATATTCAATTTTCTGCTTTGGTGTTCTAAGCATTTTCCTATAAATCGGGTGCTTAGGTTAGAATTGAAAATCACACCAGAAACACAAGTTTCTCTCTATTTCTCTCTCTATATCGAGCGTATTCTTGTGAGTATTTGATACTTTGAGTGTTGCTATACGGTGCAAGTTTCCTTCAGCACTATATCTAGTATTCCAGTCAGAAGTACCGTCTTTCCGAGGTAAGGGATGTTATTTCTTCTTAAATGATATTATTTTCTTTAATATCATTATGCCGAAGTATTGATCTGAATTTTTATCAAATTTGGAACTTTTCATGTCGGGGTTACTATTCATGAGTTACTATTCACGAGTTACTATTCACCGAAAAATGAAATTTCCTTCTTTTCGTCCAAATATCTATTCTGGATACTAGCTTTGATTGTATCCATGTTTTGATCATTCTTGAATTTTACTTCACTATGATAAGGTATTTTTGGACATGGATAAATTGAAATACGAATCCTTAATATTTGTTATTTTGCTTCACTGGATTCGTTTTCTTTAAAATATTTTTCATCATCCTCAGTCTTAAATGATGATATAACTGAATATCTTTGGCCTGTAGTGCAAAGATGAATAATTTTTGATGAATATCTTTGGCCCGTAGTGCAAAGATGAACAGGTGTTGAGGTAAACATGACCAACTGATGGATATCTTTGGCCTGTAGTGCGAAGATGACTATTTGATTCAAGATATTTATTGATTGATGTTACAGGGATAAAATGTTGATGATGGGCTTTTAAATTCATAGATAATCATAGATTTCATTCTCTACGTAACTTCTCTATGAATTATTATTTTCCGCTGCGAATATTGATTTAAAACTTGTTGTCTATTGTATTCTATTAAATTTTTCCCTGTTGAAGACTAAAGATAATTTGTTGTATATTATCTTAGTCATAATATTCTTTACTGGGCTAGTTGAGCTCACCCTTTTCCTTGTTGTTCCATTTTCTTCTCAGGAGGCGAGAATGTAGCAGGTACTAGTCGGGGTAGTGAATGAAGGTTCTAGGAAGTTGTTTTAGTAGTCCTCACCATTTTTTTTTGTAAAATATTGTTCCAATAATTGTAATAAGGACTTATTTGAGTGTGGATATTGTCTAGATGACAATATTTGTATTTACACTCACAGTTTTTATGTTGTATTAATAAAGTTGTAGTTATTTCTGTACCATGTTATTGACGACTCAGAATAGGTGTTGTATACCTGTTTTGAGGGGCGTCACATCATATGCGGGTACGAGTTCGATATTGTTAACACAAAGGCCCATTTTGTGTGACTTGCAAAGGATGGAGATAGAGATAAAGACTCTAGGGACCCACATGATAATGTCAAATATACGAGTAGAACCGACTTTAATCGATAAAGTTAAAAATGCTCAAGTTACAGACCTGGAGCTAATACGTATGAAGAAGAAAGTGAAAGAAGGTGTTATTTCGGAAGCAAGAATCGATAAAGAAGTAATACTTCGAGTCAACTCCAGACTTTGTGTTCCTAACGACCCTGATTTGAAGTATAAAATCAGGATGGAGGCACACAACACACCGTTTGTAATCCATCCTGGAAGTACCAAGATGTATCATGATCTTCGACATACATTTTCGTGGAGCAATATGAAAAGAGAGATCGCGGAGTTTATCTCAAGGTGTTTAACGTGTCAACGAGTCAAGGCAGAGCATCAAGTGATAAAAGGTTCATTGCAACCACTTGAAATTCCAGAATGGAAGTGGGAGCACATTACTATGGATTTCGTTACTGGTCTTCCCAGAGTTTCTCAAGGCATAGATGCGATTTGAGTCATTGTCGATAGATTAACCAAGTCTGCTCATTTCTTACCTATACGAGAAACTTATTCACTTAAACGTCTTGCTCGTATATACATAAATGAGATTGTAAGACTGCATGGTATGCCAATATCCATAGTTTCTGATCGAGACCCAAGATTCACTTCACGATTTTGGGTTAGTTTGCAAAAAACTATGGGCACGAATTTACGATTTAGTTCGGCATATCATCCTTAAACGGACGGGCAGTCGGTGAGGACTATTTAAACTCTTGAAGATCTATTAAGACTGTGTCCTTGACTTAAAGGGAAATTGGGACAAGTTCTTGCTATTAGTGGAATTCTCCTATAACAACAGTTATCTAGCAAGTATTGGCATGGCTCCATTCGAGGCGTTGTATGGACGCAAGTGTCGTTCTCCAGCATGCTGGGATGAGGTGGGTGAAGCAACGTTTTTGGGACCTGAATTGGTACGTATGACTACGAAAAAGATTCAAATGATCCGACAACGTATAAAGACCTCACAAGATCGACAAAAGAGTTATGCTGATCTTCATCGAAATGACATGGAATTCAATGTTGGTGATCATGTGTTGTTACGTGTTGCTCCATGGAAAGGAGTTACGAGATTTGGAAAGAAAGGAAAGCTTAATCCTTGATTCATTGGCCCATTTGAAATCCTCGATCGAGTAGGAACTGTTGCCTATAGACTCGCTTTACCGCCAAATATGTCTCGAGTTCATAACATTTTTCACATATCTATGTTACATAAATATGTGAAAGACCCGAATCACATTATTGAGTTAGAACCAGACGAGAACTCCTGTTAAAATCTTGGATAAAAAGGAACATATTCTACTCTCCAAGGTTATACCTCAAGTCAAAGTTTTTATGGAGAAACCACGATGTTGAGGAAATGACCTAGGAGTTAGAATCTGAAATAAAATCAAGGTATCCTCACCTCTTCGACATACCAGGTATGTACCCCAATTTTGAGGATAAAATTTCATAAGAAAGGGAGGTTGTAAGACCCCAACTTTCATAAATAAAGATTAATTTTTCTCAAAATATATTTTTGAATATTATGGTGTGGATTTGATATAATGTTATAGTTATGGGTAATATTTATAAATTTTGCAAAGTATGCAAGTTGTTATAAAATATTCGATTGGTCGGAAAATATTCATTTTAACAAAAATATTCGTACTACGGCACAATCATTGGTGGACCCTACAACGAAATTATTGTCGGAATTAGAAAACGACATATATATCTTTTTATAAAAATAACGGTAAAAGTTTTACCATTAACTGTTGAAATACCCGGTGTTAAAAGTATAGTAATACGCGTGGTTGCGTAGTAGCACACGATATTAATTATTGATGCTTACGTGAGAAGTCACTCAGTTATATTCAATTATTGCTACATTAATTGCTGCATAGTATCTCACGTTATTTGATTTAATTATTGTCAATTTTTATATATTATTAAATCATTAATTGAGATGATAAGTTTTTCATATTATTATTTGCATAATTAACAATGTCTAAAAAGTTCTGTCTAGGAAAGGGGTTTGGTCACCTAATTGCGTGCTAATAGGGAGAAATCCTTATCGAAAAGCCCCCTCTTTCTTGGGAACGATCTGGTTGTTAATATTGTGTGTTATGATAATGATGAATAAATGTTGTTAAAAATATTGAGGGAATTTTTATGAAGTATTTATTGTAAATTTTGCTTATTTTATTGACCCCCCAATTTACCCATTTTTCAAAATAAACGGTAAAAAGTTATTTAGTATATATATATATATATATATATATATATATATATATATATATATATATATATATATATATATATATAATAACACACACACAACAACAACAAACACGTCACCCACACCACACTATATGTGGGAAACAAAAGTCTTGATGGAAGAAAAAAAAAAGGGAGTGGTGTGGGTGGCGTGTTTGTTGTGTGTGTGTATTTATTATTATTATTATTATTATTATTATTATTATTATTATTATATATATATATATATATATAAGTTTTGTTTTATTAGAATATAAATATAATATATTTTATTTTATTTAAAATTTTCATTTTATTAGAATATTTTATTGTATAGTGTAAGACCCCGAATTTTATGAAATAAAAGTATTCAATTTTTCTTATAATTACTATTCAGTAAATGGTTAAATTGATAAATGTTAAAGTTAAGGGTGATATATGATTTTTTTCAAAATACACAAGTGGTTATAAAATAATCATTGTTGTCGGGAAATATTCGTTTGGTCGTGAAATATTTTTTCTGTCGGAGAATATTCGTACGACGGCGCAGCTATTCGTGGGCCCCATAACAGAATAACTGTCGGGTGAAGAAAACGACAAATTTGAGTTTTACAAATAACGGCGTAGTTGTTACCGTTAACACTGTTGGAATACCCAGTGGTTAAAATACAGTAATACGCGTTATTGCACAGTAGCACACGGTATTGCATAGTATTTTTGAAATTATTGATTCTTACGTAAGAAGGCACTACTCAATAATTGTTACAGTAATTACTGTTCAATATTTTATTTTATTGATTCAATAATTGCTACGTTAAAATTTTATATTGTTGTTGTTCAATAATTGTTGTTGCACAGTATTTTCCTTTATCAGATCAATAATTCATATTATTTGAATAATATTATTAGATAACATTATTGTCAATGTCTAGAAAGTTCTGTCTAAGGAGAGGTTTGGTCATCTAATTGCGCGCCAGTAAGGAGAAATTCTTATTGGAAAGCCCCCTCTTTCCTGGGAACGGCCTGGTTGTCATAAATGTGATTCTGTAATATTATTTGTGAATAATTAATTATTGATTCATATGATAAGGAAATATTTATATTATGTGGATATAAATGAGGGATATATTTTTGTGGTTAAGAATGAAGGAGTTAATGTTGAGGTTTTTATCAGTATTTTTGTCGGAATGGAGGTATTAAAAATCAGGGTTTTTGAGATATTTTACGGGGGTTATAATTTTTAATCCGACCGTTGGATCGTGGTAATTTTTGGATATGTTATACATATATAAGTTGAGTATATGTCCATAAATTTTGAACCGTTAAAAATGAACGTATGATTTGTTATGAATTTTAAGAGGTGGCTGATTCGGAAATCAGGTTATAAATCATTTTTGGTGGAAAATTCTAGAATTGGTGGGCCCCACTTGTGGTTGGTGAAGAAATGTGCTGAATTATATTTCAAATGTGGTGGGTGGGAATAGTAGCAGGTAAAGCCATCAGGTTGCAGGTCAAACCTACCAAAATTTTCCTATAAATAGAGGGCTAAGTTAGAATTGAAAATCACACCAGAAACATAAGCTTTCTCTCTTTCTCTCTCTATATTATGAAGCATATTTTGTGAGTTTTTAGATACTTGGTGAGTTGCTATTCATCAGTGCAAGTTTCCTTCAGCATCATATCCGATATCCAGTCAGAAGTACTGCTCTTTTGAGGTAAGGGATTGTAAGGGATAGTAAGGGATATTAAGGGATTTTAAGGGTTGTTATGATTTTTAATTTCGTAATTTTTCTGACCTTCAAAAATTCTGGAAAAATTTGAAATGATATTTTGATGAGTTTTCTTGATTGTGTCCAAAAATGGTGATTTTTGGATGTATAGATTGAGAGTTATGAATTTTACGGGAAAAGACTATTTTAAAAGTAACCGCTTATAATTCCTTGTGGTTAACTCCAAAATTGATGAAATTTTTATTGGGAGTACATGTATATGATAGAAGTATACTCTGTAAATTTCAGAATTTTTAGACAAAAGTACAATTTTTGATAAATGTCTAAATATTCGGCTATTTTGGCCATATGAAAAATAGTAAATGACTTTTAAAAATTCTGAGAAAAATATATGTTCACTATGGGACTATATTATGCTAAATTCCAGAAAAGAAATATTTTTGGAACGGATTTGGTATTTTTCATGAAAATAGTCTAGTTATGAGAAAATGAATTAAATATGTTATGTGAAGTAAGAAAATTGGAAAATAGGATTTTATGACTTGAGAATCCTATATGAGGTATATGCAGATTTTTGATGAGGGTTTTGGTTATTGATGATGAAATCTTAAGAGTTGACATTTTATGATGATTAAATGCATTAATTAGTAAAGTGTAAACAATTTAAATAAATTGTTTATAAGCTTAAGAAATGTTATTGTTTCAATATCATTATACCGAAGTATTGGTATGAATTTTATTGTGAAATTTTTACATTTTTGAGTCGGTGTTACTATTCACGAGTTACTATTCACGAGTTACTATTCATGAGTTACTATTCACGAGTTACTATTCACGACAAAATTGGTTTCTTTTACTAACCAAATTATAGTTGATTTATGAATATTACTCTTGAGATTAAATCTATATGTTGATTATATTGATTTTATTATCATATATAACATTTTTATAACCCTGATGTTGAATTTCTCTTTCACTGGAGTGTAAAGATGGGTAGATTATTGGTATGATCATGACTAGGGTTCTCTTTGGCCTGTAGTGCAAAGTTGAATTGTGACTGGTATGATCATGACCATTGAATTTACATTTGAATATCTTTAGCTTAAGTGTAAAGATGAATTGATTAACATGGTTATAATTATGGTGTATATAAATTCTGAAATGATTATATATTTCTTTGAGATATGAATATATTTGGCCTGTAGTGCAAATATGAATTGTTGATGAATATCTTTGGCCTGTAGTGCAAAGATGAACTGTTGTTGAATATCTTTGGCCTGTAGTGCAAAGATGAACTGTTGTTGAATATCTTTGGCCCGTAGTGCAAAGATGGTTTGTTGATGAATATCTTTGGCCCGTAGTGCAAAGATGGATTTGTTAGTATGATTATAAACAGGAATTGTGATTTGGTATAACCATGATCTTTGATGTTTCAGGTAAAGACAGGTGATGAAAATATTCTTCGTCCTGGGTGCGAAGAAAAATTTATAGTCACAATTATGATTATGAGTTATTCATATGATTGTGGAAAGGAACTGTTGAGTGATGTTACATGGATAAAACATTGTTGATGGATTTTTAACATGGAGAAGATAATAGACTTTATAGTCTATTTGACTCTTCTAATGGATTGCATGTTCCGCTGCAACTATGGTTGAAATTTTTTATCATTTACCATATGTTCTAAATCTCTGATTTATTGTTGATGAAGGCTATTGATAATTGAATTATCTTTAGTCATGATATTCTTTACTGAACTAGTTGTGCTCACCCTTTTGCTTCACAATTCCTTTCAGGTAATAAGAGTGTAGCTGGGTCGAGCGGGGTAACGGGAAAATAGAACGGTGGTCTTTAGCTGTGGATGTTCTCCCGAAGCAGTATAGAAAAGTTCATTTAGTAGTTATATTTGGTGAATCCAATAGGGTAAGGTGTACCCAACGTTGGAAGGGTGGTTTGCCACTATCATACAAGATGTCTAACGACATACAACCTCGTGTCATCATAAGACAGGGATGTGCTCATCCACTTGCTGAGTATATATACGAGCACTACCTATATAATCTTGGTGTTTGTTTGAAGCATAATTCTCAATTAGAGACAGTGGAGATAATGATAAGTCAAGAGAAGACTCACCATTGGGAATAATATGATAGTAATCTTCTCGTTTTTCTTTGGGGTCTATTGGGTAAACCAAGGATAATTCTGTGGCCATATGATATCTATCACAACCTAGAAGCATGGCCTCCCATGTACGAAGGTTTCCTTAAGCACTTCCCAAAGATTCTAATTTCCAAAACAGTTTTTGACTATACCTTTATGTAAGGTGTCATTGTGAGGTGATGTCCACGATTGGAACATGAGTCACATTTGGTATATATTTGTATCCAAACTCACAGCATATGTGTTGTTGTATTTTGCACGACAATTGTTGTAATAAAGTTGTAGTTGTTTTCTGTATCATGTATTTGATGACTCAGAATGGGTTGGGTGGAATGGACCTATTTTGGGGTTGTCACAGGTGGTATCAGAGCTTAGGGATATGATCTCTGGCGGAGATCGGGGAATACAACTAGGAGGGGAGAGATGAGTAAATCCTTCGCTAGTGTGTCCTACCTAAGCTTATTTGTTGGTCAGTCATAATATCGAGATATTATGTGATATGTTAATTTGTTCAATTAACCCTTGTTTTGAAGCTGTATTCTAGAATGATATCTGAAATACAGGAGATGAGCGATGGAGAAATTATGATGACAGAGAAGATGGAAATTTAAATGAAAGGAAGGTATTCTCAACTCTTTGAAATACCAGGTACGTAAATTTCGGGGACGAAATTTCATAAGGAGGGGAGATTGTAAGACCCCGAATTTTATGAAATAAAAGTATTCAATTTTTCTTATAATTACTATTCAGTAAATGGTTAAATTGATAAATGTTAAAGTTAAGGGTGATATATGATTTTTTTCAAAATACACAAGTGGTTATAAAATAATCATTGTTGTCGGGAAATATTCGTTTGGTCGTGAAATATTTTTTCTGTCGGAGAATATTCGTACGACGGCGCAGCTATTTGTGGGCCCCATAACAGAATAACTGTCGGGTGAAGAAAACGACAAATTTGAGTTTTACAAATAACGGCGTAGTTGTTACCGTTAACACTGTTGGAATACCCAGTGGTTAAAATACAGTAATACGCGTTATTGCACAGTAGCACACGGTATTGCATAGTATTTTTGAAATTATTGATTCTTACGTAAGAAGGCACTACTCAATAATTGTTACAGTAATTACTGTTCAATATTTTATTTTATTGATTCAATAATTGCTACGTTGAAATTTTATATTGTTGTTGTTCAATAATTGTTGCTGCACAGTATTTTCCTTTATCAGATCAATAATTCATATTATTTGAATAATATTATTAGATAACATTATTGTCAATGTCTAGAAAGTTCTGTCTAAGGAGAGGTTTGGTCATCTAATTGCGCGCCAGTAAGGAGAAATTCTTATTGGAAAGCCCCCTCTTTCCTGGGAACGGCCTGGTTGTCATAAATGTGATTCTGTAATATTATTTGTGAATAATTAATTATTGATTCATATGATAAGGAAATATTTATATTATGTGGATATAAATGAGGGATATATTTTTGTGGTTAAGAATGAAGGAGTTAATGTTGAGGTTTTTATCAGTATTTTTGTCGGAATGGAGGTATTAAAAATCAGGGTTTTTGAGATATTTTACGGGGGTTATAATTTTTAATCCGACCGTTGGATCGTGGTAATTTTTGGATATGTTATACATATATAAGTTGAGTATATGTCCATAAATTTTGAACCGTTAAAAATGAACGTATGATTTGTTATGAATTTTAAGAGGTGGCTGATTCGGAAATCAGGTTATAAATCATTTTTGGTGGAAAATTCTAGAATTGGTGGGCCCCACTTGTGGTTGGTGAAGAAATGTGCTGAATTATATTTCAAATGTGGTGGGTGGGAATAGTAGCAGGTAAAGCCATCAGGTTGCAGGTCAAACCTACCAAAATTTTCCTATAAATAGAGGGCTAAGTTAGAATTGAAAATCACACCAGAAACATAAGCTTTCTCTCTTTCTCTCTCTATATTATGAAGCATATTTTGTGAGTTTTTAGATACTTGGTGAGCTGCTATTCATCAGTGCAAGTTTCCTTCAGCATCATATCCGATATCCAGTCAGAAGTACTGCTCTTTTGAGGTAAGGGATTGTAAGGGATAGTAAGGGATATTAAGGGATTTTAAGGGTTGTTATGATTTTTAATTTCGTAATTTTTCTGACCTTCAAAAATTCTGGAAAAATTTGAAATGATATTTTGATGAGTTTTCTTGATTGTGTCCAAAAATGGTGATTTTTGGATGTATAGATTGAGAGTTATGAATTTTACGGGAAAAGACTATTTTAAAAGTAACCGCTTATAATTCCTTGTGGTTAACTCCAAAATTGATGAAATTTTTATTGGGAGTACATGTATATGATAGAAGTATACTCTGTAAATTTCAGAATTTTTAGACAAAAGTACAATTTTTGATAAATGTCTAAATATTCGGCTATTTTGGCCATATGAAAAATAGTAAATGACTTTTAAAAATTCTGAGAAAAATATATGTTCACTATGGGACTATATTATGCTAAATTCCAGAAAAGAAATATTTTTGGAACGGATTTGGTATTTTTCATGAAAATAGTCTAGTTATGAGAAAATGAATTAAATATGTTATGTGAAGTAAGAAAATTGGAAAATAGGATTTTATGACTTGAGAATCCTATATGAGGTATATGCAGATTTTTGATGAGGGTTTTGGTTATTGATGATGAAATCTTAAGAGTTGACATTTTATGATGATTAAATGCATTAATTAGTAAAGTGTAAACAATTTAAATAAATTGTTTATAAGCTTAAGAAATGTTATTGTTTCAATATCATTATACCGAAGTATTGGTATGAATTTTATTGTGAAATTTTTACATTTTTGAGTCGGTGTTACTATTCACGAGTTACTATTCACGAGTTACTATTCATGAGTTACTATTCACGAGTTACTATTCACGACAAAATTGGTTTCTTTTACTAACCAAATTATAGTTGATTTATGAATATTACTCTTGAGATTAAATCTATATGTTGATTATATTGATTTTATTATCATATATAACATTTTTATAACCCTGATGTTGAATTTCTCTTTCACTGGAGTGTAAAGATGGGTAGATTATTGGTATGATCATGACTAGGGTTCTCTTTGGCCTGTAGTGCAAAGTTGAATTGTGACTGGTATGATCATGACCATTGAATTTACATTTGAATATCTTTAGCTTAAGTGTAAAGATGAATTGATTAACATGGTTATAATTATGGTGTATATAAATTCTGAAATGATTATATATTTCTTTGAGATATGAATATATTTGGCCTGTAGTGCAAATATGAATTGTTGATGAATATCTTTGGCCTGTAGTGCAAAGATGAACTGTTGTTGAATATCTTTGGCCTGTAGTGCAAAGATGAACTGTTGTTGAATATCTTTGGCCCGTAGTGCAAAGATGGTTTGTTGATGAATATCTTTGGCCCGTAGTGCAAAGATGGATTTGTTAGTATGATTATAAACAGGAATTGTGATTTGGTATAACCATGATCTTTGATGTTTCAGGTAAAGACAGGTGATGAAAATATTCTTCGTCCTGGGTGCGAAGAAAAATTTATAGTCACAATTATGATTATGAGTTATTCATATGATTGTGGAAAGGAACTGTTGAGTGATGTTACATGGATAAAACATTGTTGATGGATTTTTAACATGGAGAAGATAATAGACTTTATAGTCTATTTGACTCTTCTAATGGATTGCATGTTCCGCTGCAACTATGGTTGAAATTTTTTATCATTTACCATATGTTCTAAATCTCTGATTTATTGTTGATGAAGGCTATTGATAATTGAATTATCTTTAGTCATGATATTCTTTACTGAACTAGTTGTGCTCACCCTTTTGCTTCACAATTCCTTTCAGGTAATAAGAGTGTAGCTGGGTCGAGCGGGGGTAACGGGAAAATAGAACGGTGGTCTTTAGCTGTGGATGTTCTCCCGAAGCAGTATAGAAAAGTTCATTTAGTAGTTATATTTGGTGAATCCAATAGGGTAAGGTGTACCCAACGTTGGAAGGGTGGTTTGCCACTATCATACAAGATGTCTAACGACATACAACCTCGTGTCATCATAAGACAGGGATGTGCTCATCCACTTGCTGAGTATATATACGAGCACTACCTATATAATCTTGGTGTTTGTTTGAAGCATAATTCTCAATTAGAGACAGTGGAGATAATGATAAGTCAAGAGAAGACTCACCATTGGGAATAATATGATAGTAATCTTCTCGTTTTTCTTTGGGGTCTATTGGGTAAACCAAGGATAATTCTGTGGCCATATGATATCTATCACAACCTAGAAGCATGGCCTCCCATGTACGAAGGTTTCCTTAAGCACTTCCCAAAGATTCTAATTTCCAAAACAGTTTTTGACTATACCTTTATGTAAGGTGTCATTGTGAGGTGATGTCCACGATTGGAACATGAGTCACATTTGGTATATATTTGTATCCAAACTCACAGCATATGTGTTGTTGTATTTTGCACGACAATTGTTGTAATAAAGTTGTAGTTGTTTTCTGTATCATGTATTTGATGACTCAGAATGGGTTGGGTGGAATGGACCTATTTTGGGGTTGTCACAGGTGGTATCAGAGCTTAGGGATATGATCTCTGGCGGAGATCGGGGAATACAACTAGGAGGGGAGAGATGAGTAAATCCTTCGCTAGTGTGTCCTACCTAAGCTTATTTGTTGGTCAGTCATAATATCGAGATATTATGTGATATGTTAATTTGTTCAATTAACCCTTGTTTTGAAGCTGTATTCTAGAATGATATCTGAAATACAGGAGATGAGCGATGGAGAAATTATGATGACAGAGAAGATGGAAATTTAAATGAAAGGAAGGTATTCTCAACTCTTTGAAATACCAGGTACGTAAATTTCGGGGACGAAATTTCATAAGGAGGGGAGATTGTAAGACCCCGAATTTTATGAAATAAAAGTATTCAATTTTTCTTATAATTACTATTCAGTAAATGGTTAAATTGATAAATGTTAAAGTTAAGGGTGATATATGATTTTTTTTCAAAATACACAAGTGGTTATAAAATAATCATTGTTGTCGGGAAATATTCGTTTGGTCGTGAATATTTTTTCTGTCGGAGAATATTCGTACGACGGCGCAGCTATTTGTGGGCCCCATAACAGAATAACTGTCGGGTGAAGAAAACGACAAATTTGAGTTTTACAAATAACGGCGTAGTTGTTACCGTTAACACTGTTGGAATACCCAGTGGTTAAAATACAGTAATACGCGTTATTGCACAGTAGCACACGGTATTGCATAGTATTTTTGAAATTATTGATTCTTACGTAAGAAGGCACTACTCAATAATTGTTACAGTAATTACTGTTCAATATTTTATTTTATTGATTCAATAATTGCTACGTTGAAATTTTATATTGTTGTTGTTCAATAATTGTTGCTGCACAGTATTTTCCTTTATCAGATCAATAATTCATATTATTTGAATAATATTATTAGATAACATTATTGTCAATGTCTAGAAAGTTCTGTCTAAGGAGAGGTTTGGTCATCTAATTGCGCGCCAGTAAGGAGAAATTCTTATTGGAAAGCCCCCTCTTTCCTGGGAACGGCCTGGTTGTCATAAATGTGATTCTGTAATATTATTTGTGAATAATTAATTATTGATTCATATGATAAGGAAATATTTATATTATGTGGATATAAATGAGGGATATATTTTTGTGGTTAAAAATGAAGGAGTTAATGTTGAGGTTTTTATCAGTATTTTTGTCGGAATGGAGGTATTAAAAATCAGGGTTTTTGAGATATTTTACGGGGGTTATAATTTTTAATCCGACCGTTGGATCGTGGTAATTTTTGGATATGTTATACATATATAAGTTGAGTATATGTCCATAAATTTTGAACCGTTAAAAATGAACGTATGATTTGTTATGAATTTTAAGAGGTGGCTGATTCGGAAATCAGGTTATAAATCATTTTTGGTGGAAAATTCTAGAATTGGTGGGCCCCACTTGTGGTTGGTGAAGAAATGTGCTGAATTATATTTCAAATGTGGTGGGTGGGAATAGTAGCAGGTAAAGCCATCAGGTTGCAGGTCAAACCTACCAAAATTTTCCTATAAATAGAGGGCTAAGTTAGAATTGAAAATCACACCAGAAACATAAGCTTTCTCTCTTTCTCTCTCTATATTATGAAGCATATTTTGTGAGTTTTTAGATACTTGGTGAGTTGCTATTCATCAGTGCAAGTTTCCTTCAGCATCATATCCGATATCCAGTCAGAAGTACTGCTCTTTTGAGGTAAGGGATTGTAAGGGATAGTAAGGGATATTAAGGGATTTTAAGGGTTGTTATGATTTTTAATTTCGTAATTTTTCTGACCTTCAAAAATTCTGGAAAAATTTGAAATGATATTTTGATGAGTTTTCTTGATTGTGTCCAAAAATGGTGATTTTTGGATGTATAGATTGAGAGTTATGAATTTTACGGGAAAAGACTATTTTAAAAGTAACCGCTTATAATTCCTTGTGGTTAACTCCAAAATTGATGAAATTTTTATTGGGAGTACATGTATATGATAGAAGTATACTCTGTAAATTTCAGAATTTTTAGACAAAAGTACAATTTTTGATAAATGTCTAAATATTCGGCTATTTTGGCCATATGAAAAATAGTAAATGACTTTTAAAAATTCTGAGAAAAATATATGTTCACTATGGGACTATATTATGCTAAATTCCAGAAAAGAAATATTTTTGGAACGGATTTGGTATTTTTCATGAAAATAGTCTAGTTATGAGAAAATGAATTAAATATGTTATGTGAAGTAAGAAAATTGGAAAATAGGATTTTATGACTTGAGAATCCTATATGAGGTATATGCAGATTTTTGATGAGGGTTTTGGTTATTGATGATGAAATCTTAAGAGTTGACATTTTATGATGATTAAATGCATTAATTAGTAAAGTGTAAACAATTTAAATAAATTGTTTATAAGCTTAAGAAATGTTATTGTTTCAATATCATTATACCGAAGTATTGGTATGAATTTTATTGTGAAATTTTTACATTTTTGAGTCGGTGTTACTATTCACGAGTTACTATTCACGAGTTACTATTCATGAGTTACTATTCACGAGTTACTATTCACGACAAAATTGGTTTCTTTTACTAACCAAATTATAGTTGATTTATGAATATTACTCTTGAGATTAAATCTATATGTTGATTATATTGATTTTATTATCATATATAACATTTTTATAACCCTGATGTTGAATTTCTCTTTCACTGGAGTGTAAAGATGGGTAGATTATTGGTATGATCATGACTAGGGTTCTCTTTGGCCTGTAGTGCAAAGTTGAATTGTGACTGGTATGATCATGACCATTGAATTTACATTTGAATATCTTTAGCTTAAGTGTAAAGATGAATTGATTAACATGGTTATAATTATGGTGTATATAAATTCTGAAATGATTATATATTTCTTTGAGATATGAATATATTTGGCCTGTAGTGCAAATATGAATTGTTGATGAATATCTTTGGCCTGTAGTGCAAAGATGAACTGTTGTTGAATATCTTTGGCCTGTAGTGCAAAGATGAACTGTTGTTGAATATCTTTGGCCCGTAGTGCAAAGATGGTTTGTTGATGAATATCTTTGGCCCGTAGTGCAAAGATGGATTTGTTAGTATGATTATAAACAGGAATTGTGATTTGGTATAACCATGATCTTTGATGTTTCAGGTAAAGACAGGTGATGAAAATATTCTTCGTCCTGGGTGCGAAGAAAAATTTATAGTCACAATTATGATTATGAGTTATTCATATGATTGTGGAAAGGAACTGTTGAGTGATGTTACATGGATAAAACATTGTTGATGGATTTTTAACATGGAGAAGATAATAGACTTTATAGTCTATTTGACTCTTCTAATGGATTGCATGTTCCGCTGCAACTATGGTTGAAATTTTTTATCATTTACCATATGTTCTAAATCTCTGATTTATTGTTGATGAAGGCTATTGATAATTGAATTATCTTTAGTCATGATATTCTTTACTGAACTAGTTGTGCTCACCCTTTTGCTTCACAATTCCTTTCAGGTAATAAGAGTGTAGCTGGGTCGAGCGGGGGTAACGGGAAAATAGAACGGTGGTCTTTAGCTGTGGATGTTCTCCCGAAGCAGTATAGAAAAGTTCATTTAGTAGTTATATTTGGTGAATCCAATAGGGTAAGGTGTACCCAACGTTGGAAGGGTGGTTTGCCACTATCATACAAGATGTCTAACGACATACAACCTCGTGTCATCATAAGACAGGGATGTGCTCATCCACTTGCTGAGTATATATACGAGCACTACCTATATAATCTTGGTGTTTGTTTGAAGCATAATTCTCAATTAGAGACAGTGGAGATAATGATAAGTCAAGAGAAGACTCACCATTGGGAAGAATATGATAGTAATCTTCTCGTTTTTCTTTGGGGTCTATTGGGTAAACCAAGGATAATTCTGTGGCCATATGATATCTATCACAACCTAGAAGCATGGCCTCCCATGTACGAAGGTTTCCTTAAGCACTTCCCAAAGATTCTAATTTCCAAAACAGTTTTTGACTATACCTTTATGTAAGGTGTCATTGTGAGGTGATGTCCACGATTGGAACATGAGTCACATTTGGTATATATTTGTATCCAAACTCACAGCATATGTGTTGTTGTATTTTGCACGACAATTGTTGTAATAAAGTTGTAGTTGTTTTCTGTATCATGTATTTGATGACTCAGAATGGGTTGGGTGGAATGGACCTATTTTGGGGTTGTCACAGGTGGTATCAGAGCTTAGGGATATGATCTCTGGCGGAGATCGGGGAATACAACTAGGAGGGGAGAGATGAGTAAATCCTTCGCTAGTGTGTCCTACCTAAGCTTATTTGTTGGTCAGTCATAATATCGAGATATTATGTGATATGTTAATTTGTTCAATTAACCCTTGTTTTGAAGCTGTATTCTAGAATGATATCTGAAATACAGGAGATGAGCGATGGAGAAATTATGATGACAGAGAAGATGGAAATTTAAATGAAAGGAAGGTATTCTCAACTCTTTGAAATACCAGGTACGTAAATTTCGGGGACGAAATTTCATAAGGAGGGGAGATTGTAAGACCCCGAATTTTATGAAATAAAAGTATTCAATTTTTCTTATAATTACTATTCAGTAAATGGTTAAATTGATAAATGTTAAAGTTAAGGGTGATATATGATTTTTTTCAAAATACACAAGTGGTTATAAAATAATCATTGTTGTCGGGAAATATTCGTTTGGTCGTGAAATATTTTTTCTGTCGGAGAATATTCGTACGACGGCGCAGCTATTTGTGGGCCCCATAACAGAATAACTGTCGGGTGAAGAAAACGACAAATTTGAGTTTTTACAAATAACGGCGTAGTTGTTACCGTTAACACTGTTGGAATACCCAGTGGTTAAAATACAGTAATACGCGTTATTGCACAGTAGCACACGGTATTGCATAGTATTTTTGAAATTATTGATTCTTACGTAAGAAGGCACTACTCAATAATTGTTACAGTAATTACTGTTCAATATTTTATTTTATTGATTCAATAATTGCTACGTTGAAATTTTATATTATTGTTGTTCAATAATTGTTGCTGCACAGTATTTTCCTTTATCAGATCAATAATTCATATTATTTGAATAATATTATTAGATAACATTATTGTCAATGTCTAGAAAGTTCTGTCTAAGGAGAGGTTTGGTCATCTAATTGCGCGCCAGTAAGGAGAAATTCTTATTGGAAAGCCCCCTCTTTCCTGGGAACGGCCTGGTTGTCATAAATGTGATTCTGTAATATTATTTGTGAATAATTAATTATTGATTCATATGATAAGGAAATATTTATATTATGTGGATATAAATGAGGGATATATTTTTGTGGTTAAAAATGAAGGAGTTAATGTTGAGGTTTTTATCAGTATTTTTGTCGGAATGGAGGTATTAAAAATCAGGGTTTTTGAGATATTTTGCGGGGGTTATAATTTTTAATCCGACCGTTGGATCGTGGTAATTTTTGGATATGTTATACATATATAAGTTGAGTATATGTCCACAAATTTTGAACCGTTAAAAATGAACGTATGATTTGTTATGAATTTTAAGAGGTGGCTGATTCGGAAATCAGGTTATAAATCATTTTTGGTGGAAAATTCTAGAATTGGTGGGCCCCACTTGTGGTTGGTGAAGAAATGTGCTGAATTATATTTCAAATGTGGTGGGTGGGAATAGTAGCAGGTAAAGCCATCAGGTTGCAGGTCAAACCTACCAAAATTTTCCTATAAATAGAGGGCTAAGTTAGAATTGAAAATCACACCAGAAACATAAGCTTTCTCTCTTTCTCTCTCTATATTATGAAGCATATTTTGTGAGTTTTTAGATACTTGGTGAGTTGCTATTCATCAGTGCAAGTTTCCTTCAGCATCATATCCGATATCCAGTCAGAAGTACTGCTCTTTTGAGGTAAGGGATTGTAAGGGATAGTAAGGGATATTAAGGGATTTTAAGGGTTGTTATGATTTTTAATTTCGTAATTTTTCTGACCTTCAAAAATTCTGGAAAAATTTGAAATGATATTTTGATGAGTTTTCTTGATTGTGTCCAAAAATGGTGATTTTTGGATGTATAGATTGAGAGTTATGAATTTTATGGGAAAAGACTATTTTAAAAGTAACCGCTTATAATTCCTTGTGGTTAACTCCAAAATTGATGAAATTTTTATTGGGAGTACATGTATATGATAGAAGTATACTCTGTAAATTTCAGAATTTTTAGACAAAAGTACAATTTTTGATAAATGTCTAAATATTCGGCTATTTTGGCCATATGAAAAATAGTAAATGACTTTTAAAAATTCTGAGAAAAATATATGTTCACTATGGGACTATATTATGCTAAATTCCAGAAAAGAAATATTTTTGGAACGGATTTGGTATTTTTCATGAAAATAGTCTAGTTATGAGAAAATGAATTAAATATGTTATGTGAAGTAAGAAAATTGGAAAATAGGATTTTATGGCTTGAGAATCCTATATGAGGTATATGCAGATTTTTGATGAGGGTTTTGGTTATTGATGATGAAATCTTAAGAGTTGACATTTTATGATGATTAAATGCATTAATTAGTAAAGTGTAAACAATTTAAATAAATTGTTTATAAGCTTAAGAAATGTTATTCTTTCAATATCATTATACCGAAGTATTGGTATGAATTTTATTGTGAAATTTTTACATTTTTGAGTCGGTGTTACTATTCACGAGTTACTATTCACGAGTTACTATTCATGAGTTACTATTCACGAGTTACTATTCACGACAAAATTGGTTTCTTTTACTAACCAAATTATAGTTGATTTATGAATATTACTCTTGAGATTAAATCTATATGTTGATTATATTGATTTTATTATCATATATAACATTTTTATAACCCTGATGTTGAATTTCTCTTTCACTGGAGTGTAAAGATGGGTAGATTATTGGTATGATCATGACTAGGGTTCTCTTTGGCCTGTAGTGCAAAGTTGAATTGTGACTGGTATGATCATGACCATTGAATTTACATTTGAATATCTTTAGCTTAAGTGTAAAGATGAATTGATTAACATGGTTATAATTATGGTGTATATAAATTCTGAAATGATTATATATTTCTTTGAGATATGAATATATTTGGCCTGTAGTGCAAATATGAATTGTTGATGAATATCTTTGGCCTGTAGTGCAAAGATGAACTGTTGTTGAATATCTTTGGCCTGTAGTGCAAAGATGAACTGTTGTTGAATATCTTTGGCCCGTAGTGCAAAGATGGTTTGTTGATGAATATCTTTGGCCCGTAGTGCAAAGATGGATTTGTTAGTATGATTATAAACAGGAATTGTGATTTGGTATAACCATGATCTTTGATGTTTCAGGTAAAGACAGGTGATGAAAATATTCTTCGTCCTGGGTGCGAAGAAAAATTTATAGTCACAATTATGATTATGAGTTATTCATATGATTGTGGAAAGGAACTGTTGAGTGATGTTACATGGATAAAACATTGTTGATGGATTTTTAACATGGAGAAGATAATAGACTTTATAGTCTATTTGACTCTTCTAATGGATTGCATGTTCCGCTGCAACTATGGTTGAAATTTTTATCATTTACCATATGTTCTAAATCTCTGATTTATTGTTGATGAAGGCTATTGATAATTGAATTATCTTTAGTCATGATATTCTTTACTGAGCTAGTTGTGCTCACCCTTTTGCTTCACAATTCCTTTCAGGTAATAAGAGTGTAGCTGGGTCGAGCGGGGGTAACGGGAAAATAGAACGGTGGTCTTTAGCTGTGGATGTTCTCCCGAAGCAGTATAGAAAAGTTCATTTAGTAGTTATATTTGGTGAATCCAATAGGGTAAGGTGTACCCAACGTTGGAAGGGTGGTTTGCCACTATCATACAAGATGTCTAACGACATACAACCTCGTGTCATCATAAGACAGGGATGTGCTCATCCACTTGCTGAGTATATATACGAGCACTACCTATATAATCTTGGTGTTTGTTTGAAGTATAATTCTCAATTAGAGACAGTGGAGATAATGATAAGTCAAGAGAAGACTCACCATTGGGAAGAATATGATAGTAATCTTCTCGTTTTTCTTTGGGGTCTATTGGGTAAACCAAGGATAATTCTGTGGCCATATGATATCTATCATAACCTAGAAGCATGGCCTCCCATGTACGAAGGTTTCCTTGAGCACTTCCCAAAGATTCTAATTTCCAAAACAGTTTTTGACTATACCTTTATGTAAGGTGTCATTGTGAGGTGATGTCCACGATTGGAACATGAGTCACATTTGGTATATATTTGTATCCAAACTCACAGCATATGTGTTGTTGTATTTTGCACGACAATTGTTGTAATAAAGTTGTAGTTGTTTTCTGTATCATGTATTTGATGACTCAGAATGGGTTGGGTGGAATGGACCTATTTTGGGGTTGTCACAGGTGGTATCAGAGCTTAGGGATATGATCTCTGGCGGAGATCGGGGAATACAACTAGGAGGGGAGAGATGAGTAAATCCTTCGCTAGTGTGTCCTACCTAAGCTTATTTGTTGGTCAGTCATAATATCGAGATATTATGTGATATGTTAATTTGTTCAATTAACCCTTGTTTTGAAGCTGTATTCTAGAATGATATCTGAAATACAGGAGATGAGCGATGGAGAAATTATGATGACAGAGAAGATGGAAATTTAAATGAAAGGAAGGTATTCTCAACTCTTTGAAATACCAGGTACGTAAATTTCGGGGACGAAATTTCATAAGGAGGGGAGATTGTAAGACCCCGAATTTTATGAAATAAAAGTATTCAATTTTTCTTATAATTACTATTCAGTAAATGGTTAAATTGATAAATGTTAAAGTTAAGGGTGATATATGATTTTTTTCAAAATACACAAGTGGTTATAAAATAATCATTGTTGTCGGGAAATATTCGTTTGGTCGTGAAATATTTTTCTGTCGGAGAATATTCGTACGACGGCGCAGCTATTTGTGGGCCCCATAACAGAATAACTGTCGGGTGAAGAAAACGACAAATTTGAGTTTTTACAAATAACGGCGTAGTTGTTACCGTTAACACTGTTGGAATACCCGGTGGTTAAAATACAGTAATACGCGTTATTGCACAGTAGCACACGGTATTGCATAGTATTTTTGAAATTATTGATTCTTACGTAAGAAGGCACTACTCAATAATTGTTACAGTAATTACTGTTCAATATTTTATTTTATTGATTCAATAATTGCTACGTTGAAATTTTATATTATTGTTGTTCAATAATTGTTGCTGCACAGTATTTTCCTTTATCAGATCAATAATTCATATTATTTGAATAATATTATTAGATAACATTATTGGCAATGTCTAGAAAGTTCTGTCTAAGGAGAGGTTTGGTCATCTAATTGCGCGCCAGTAAGGAGAAATTCTTATTGGAAAGCCCCCTCTTTCCTGGGAACGGCCTGGTTGTCATAAATGTGATTCTGTAATATTATTTGTGAATAATTAATTATTGATTCATATGATAAGGAAATATTTATATTATGTGGATATAAATGAGGGATATATTTTTGTGGTTAAAAATGAAGGAGTTAATGTTGAGGTTTTTATCAGTATTTTTGTCGGAATGGAGGTATTAAAAATCAGGGTTTTTGAGATATTTTGCGGGGGTTATAATTTTTAATCCGACCGTTGGATCGTGGTAATTTTTGGATATGTTATACATATATAAGTTGAGTATATGTCCACAAATTTTGAACCGTTAAAAATGAACGTATGATTTGTTATGAATTTTAAGAGGTGGCTGATTCGGAAATCAGGTTATAAATCATTTTTGGTGGAAAATTCTAGAATTGGTGGGCCCCACTTGTGGTTGGTGAAGAAATGTGCTGAATTATATTTCAAATGTGGTGGGTGGGAATAGTAGCAGGTAAAGCCATCAGGTTGCAGGTCAAACCTACCAAAATTTTCCTATAAATAGAGGGCTAAGTTAGAATTGAAAATCACACCAGAAACATAAGCTTTCTCTCTTTCTCTCTCTATATTATGAAGCATATTTTGTGAGTTTTTAGATACTTGGTGAGTTGCTATTCATCAGTGCAAGTTTCCTTCAGCATCATATCCGATATCCAGTCAGAAGTACTGCTCTTTTGAGGTAAGGGATTGTAAGGGATAGTAAGGGATATTAAGGGATTTTAAGGGTTGTTATGATTTTTAGTTTCGTAATTTTTCTGACCTTCAAAAATTCTGGAAAAATTTGAAATGATATTTTGATGAGTTTTCTTGATTGTGTCCAAAAATGGTGATTTTTGGATGTATAGATTGAGAGTTATGAATTTTATGGGAAAAGACTATTTTAAAAGTAACCGCTTATAATTCCTTGTGGTTAACTCCAAAATTGATGAAATTTTTATTGGGAGTACATGTATATGATAGAAGTATACTCTGTAAATTTCAGAATTTTTAGACAAAAGTACAATTTTTGATAAATGTCTAAATATTCGGCTATTTTGGCCATATGAAAAATAGTAAATGACTTTTAAAAATTCTGAGAAAAATATATGTTCACTATGGGACTATATTATGCTAAATTCCAGAAAAGAAATATTTTTGGAACTGATTTGGTATTTTTCATGAAAATAGTCTAGTTATGAGAAAATGAATTAAATATGTTATGTGAAGTAAGAAAATTGGAAAATAGGATTTTATGGCTTGAGAATCCTATATGAGGTATATGCAGATTTTTGATGAGGGTTTTGGTTATTGATGATGAAATCTTAAGAGTTGGCATTTTATGATGATTAAATGCATTAATTAGTAAAGTGTAAACAATTTAAATAAATTGTTTATAAGCTTAAGAAATGTTATTCTTTCAATATCATTATACCGAAGTATTGATATGAATTTTATTGTGAAATTTTTACATTTTTGAGTCGGTGTTACTATTCACGAGTTACTATTCACGAGTTACTATTCATGAGTTACTATTCACGAGTTACTATTCACGACAAAATTGGTTTCTTTTACTAACCAAATTATAGTTGATTTATGAATATTACTCTTGAGATTAAATCTATATGTTGATTATATTGATTTTATTATCATATATAACATTTTTATAACCCTGATGTTGAATTTCTCTTTCACTGGAGTGTAAAGATGGGTAGATTATTGGTATGATCATGACTAGGGTTCTCTTTGGCCTGTAGTGCAAAGTTGAATTGTGACTGGTATGATCATGACCATTGAATTTACATTTGAATATCTTTAGCTTAAGTGCAAAGATGAATTGATCAACATGGTTATAATTATGGTGTATATAAATTCTGAAATGATTATATATTTCTTTGAGATATGAATATATTTGGCCTGTAGTGCAAATATGAATTGTTGATGAATATCTTTGGCCTGTAGTGCAAAGATGAACTGTTGTTGAATATCTTTGGCCTGTAGTGCAAAGATGAACTGTTGTTGAATATCTTTGGCCCGTAGTGCAAAGATGGTTTGTTGATGAATATCTTTGGCCCGTAGTGCAAAGATGGATTTGTTAGTATGATTATAAACAGGAATTGTGATTTGGTATAACCATGATCTTTGATGTTTCAGGTAAAGACAGGTGATGAAAATATTCTTCGTCCTGGGTGCGAAGAAAAATTTATAGTCACAATTATGATTATGAGTTATTCATATGATTGTGGAAAGGAACTGTTGAGTGATGTTACATGGATAAAACATTGTTGATGGATTTTTAACATGGAGAAGATAATAGACTTTATAGTCTATTTGACTCTTCTAATGGATTGCTCGTTCCGCTGCAACTATGGTTGAAATTTTTATCATTTACCATATGTTCTAAATCTCTGATTTATTGTTGATGAAGGCTATTGATAATTGAATTATCTTTAGTCATGATATTCTTTACTGAGCTAGTTGTGCTCACCCTTTTGCTTCACAATTCCTTTCAGGTAATAAGAGTGTAGCTGGGTCGAGCGGGGGTAACGGGAAAATAGAACGGTGGTCTTTAGCTGTGGATGTTCTCCCGAAGCAGTATAGAAAAGTTCATTTAGTAGTTATATTTGGTGAATCCAATAGGGTAAGGTGTACCCAACGTTGGAAGGGTGGTTTGCCACTATCATACAAGATGTCTAACGACATACAACCTCGTGTCATCATAAGACAGGGATGTGCTCATCCACTTGCTGAGTATATATACGAGCACTACCTATATAATCTTGGTGTTTGTTTGAAGTATAATTCTCAATTAGAGACAGTGGAGATAATGATAAGTCAAGAGAAGACTCACCATTGGGAAGAATATGATAGTAATCTTCTCGTTTTTCTTTGGGGTCTATTGGGTCAACCAAGGATAATTCTGTGGCCATATGATATCTATCATAACCTAGACGCATGGCCTCCCATGTACGAAGGTTTCCTTGAGCACTTCCCAAAGATTCTAATTTCTAAAACAGTTTTTGACTATACCTTTATGTAAGGTGTCATTGTGAGGTGATGTCCACGATTGGAACATGAGTCACATTTGGTATATATTTGTATCCAAACTCACAGCATATGTGTTGTTGTATTTTGCACGACAATTGTTGTAATAAAGTTGTAGTTGTTTTCTGTATCATGTATTTGATGACTCAGAATGGGTTGGGTGGAATGGACCTATTTTGGGGTTGTCACAGGTGGTATCAGAGCTTAGGGATATGATCTCTGGCGGAGATCGGGGAATACAACTAGGAGGGGAGAGATGAGTAAATCCTTCGCTAGTGTGTCCTACCTAAGCTTATTTGTTGGTCAGTCATAATATCGAGATATTATGTGATATGTTAATTTGTTCAATTAACCCTTGTTTTGAAGCTGTATTCTAGAATGATATCTGAAATACAGGAGATGAGCAATGGAGAAATTATGATGACAGAGAAGATGGAAATTTAAATGAAAGGAAGGTATTCTCAACTCTTTGAAATACCAGGTACGTAAATTTCGGGGACGAAATTTCATAAGGAGGGGAGATTGTAAGACCCCGAATTTTATGAAATAAAAGTATTCAATTTTTCTTATAATTACTATTCAGTAAATGGTTAAATTGATAAATGTTAAAGTTAAGGGTGATATATGATTTTTTTCAAAATACACAAGTGGTTATAAAATAATCATTGTTGTCGGGAAATATTCGTTTGGTCGTGAAATATTTTTTCTGTCGGAGAATATTCGTACGACGGCGCAGCTATTTGTGGGCCCCATAACAGAATAACTGTCGGGTGAAGAAAACGACAAATTTGAGTTTTACAAATAACGGCGTAGTTGTTACCGTTAACACTGTTGGAATACCCAGTGGTTAAAATACAGTAATACGCGTTATTGCACAGTAGCACACGGTATTGCATAGTATTTTTGAAATTATTGATTCTTACGTAAGAAGGCACTACTCAATAATTGTTACAGTAATTACTGTTCAATATTTTATTTTATTGATTCAATAATTGCTACGTTGAAATTTTATATTGTTGTTGTTCAATAATTGTTGCTGCACAGTATTTTCCTTTATCAGATCAATAATTCATATTATTTGAATAATATTATTAGATAACATTATTGTCAATGTCTAGAAAGTTCTGTCTAAGGAGAGGTTTGGTCATCTAATTGCGCGCCAGTAAGGAGAAATTCTTATTGGAAAGCCCCCTCTTTCCTGGGAACGGCCTGGTTGTCATAAATGTGATTCTGTAATATTATTTGTGAATAATTAATTATTGATTCATATGATAAGGAAATATTTATATTATGTGGATATAAATGAGGGATATATTTTTGTGGTTAAAAATGAAGGAGTTAATGTTGAGGTTTTTATCAGTATTTTTGTCGGAATGGAGGTATTAAAAATCAGGGTTTTTGAGATATTTTGCGGGGGTTATAATTTTTAATCCGACCGTTGGATCGTGGTAATTTTTGGATATGTTATACATATATAAGTTGAGTATATGTCCATAAATTTTGAACCGTTAAAAATGAACGTATGATTTGTTATGAATTTTAAGAGGTGGCTGATTCGGAAATCAGGTTATAAATCATTTTTGGTGGAAAATTCTAGAATTGGTGGGCCCCACTTGTGGTTGGTGAAGAAATGTGCTGAATTATATTTCAAATGTGGTGGGTGGGAATAGTAGCAGGTAAAGCCATCAGGTTGCAGGTCAAACCTACCAAAATTTTCCTATAAATAGAGGGCTAAGTTAGAATTGAAAATCACACCAGAAACATAAGCTTTCTCTCTTTCTCTCTCTATATTATGAAGCATATTTTGTGAGTTTTTAGATACTTGGTGAGTTGCTATTCATCAGTGCAAGTTTCCTTCAGCATCATATCCGATATCCAGTCAGAAGTACTGCTCTTTTGAGGTAAGGGATTGTAAGGGATAGTAAGGGATATTAAGGGATTTTAAGGGTTGTTATGATTTTTAATTTCGTAATTTTTCTGACCTTCAAAAATTCTGGAAAAATTTGAAATGATATTTTGATGAGTTTTCTTGATTGTGTCCAAAAATGGTGATTTTTGGATGTATAGATTGAGAGTTATGAATTTTACGGGAAAAGACTATTTTAAAAGTAACCGCTTATAATTCCTTGTGGTTAACTCCAAAATTGATGAAATTTTTATTGGGAGTACATGTATATGATAGAAGTATACTCTGTAAATTTCAGAATTTTTAGACAAAAGTACAATTTTTGATAAATGTCTAAATATTCGGCTATTTTGGCCATATGAAAAATAGTAAATGACTTTTAAAAATTCTGAGAAAAATATATGTTCACTATGGGACTATATTATGCTAAATTCCAGAAAAGAAATATTTTTGGAACGGATTTGGTATTTTTCATGAAAATAGTCTAGTTATGAGAAAATGAATTAAATATGTTATGTGAAGTAAGAAAATTGGAAAATAGGATTTTATGACTTGAGAATCCTATATGAGGTATATGCAGATTTTTGATGAGGGTTTTGGTTATTGATGATGAAATCTTAAGAGTTGACATTTTATGATGATTAAATGCATTAATTAGTAAAGTGTAAACAATTTAAATAAATTGTTTATAAGCTTAAGAAATGTTATTCTTTCAATATCATTATACCGAAGTATTGGTATGAATTTTATTGTGAAATTTTTACATTTTTGAGTCGGTGTTACTATTCACGAGTTACTATTCACGAGTTACTATTCATGAGTTACTATTCACGAGTTACTATTCACGACAAAATTGGTTTCTTTTACTAACCAAATTATAGTTGATTTATGAATATTACTCTTGAGATTAAATCTATATGTTGATTATATTGATTTTATTATCATATATAACATTTTTATAACCCTGATGTTGAATTTCTCTTTCACTGGAGTGTAAAGATGGGTAGATTATTGGTATGATCATGACTAGGGTTCTCTTTGGCCTGTAGTGCAAAGTTGAATTGTGACTGGTATGATCATGACCATTGAATTTACATTTGAATATCTTTAGCTTAAGTGTAAAGATGAATTGATTAACATGGTTATAATTATGGTGTATATAAATTCTGAAATGATTATATATTTCTTTGAGATATGAATATATTTGGCCTGTAGTGCAAATATGAATTGTTGATGAATATCTTTGGCCTGTAGTGCAAAGATGAACTGTTGTTGAATATCTTTGGCCTGTAGTGCAAAGATGAACTGTTGTTGAATATCTTTGGCCCGTAGTGCAAAGATGGTTTGTTGATGAATATCTTTGGCCCGTAGTGCAAAGATGGATTTGTTAGTATGATTATAAACAGGAATTGTGATTTGGTATAACCATGATCTTTGATGTTTCAGGTAAAGACAGGTGATGAAAATATTCTTCGTCCTGGGTGCGAAGAAAAATTTATAGTCACAATTATGATTATGAGTTATTCATATGATTGTGGAAAGGAACTGTTGAGTGATGTTACATGGATAAAACATTGTTGATGGATTTTTAACATGGAGAAGATAATAGACTTTATAGTCTATTTGACTCTTCTAATGGATTGCATGTTCCGCTGCAACTATGGTTGAAATTTTTTATCATTTACCATATGTTCTAAATCTCTGATTTATTGTTGATGAAGGCTATTGATAATTGAATTATCTTTAGTCATGATATTCTTTACTGAGCTAGTTGTGCTCACCCTTTTGCTTCACAATTCCTTTCAGGTAATAAGAGTGTAGCTGGGTCGAGCGGGGGTAACGGGAAAATAGAACGGTGGTCTTTAGCTGTGGATGTTCTCCCGAAGCAGTATAGAAAAGTTCATTTAGTAGTTATATTTGGTGAATCCAATAGGGTAAGGTGTACCCAACGTTGGAAGGGTGGTTTGCCACTATCATACAAGATGTCTAACGACATACAACCTCGTGTCATCATAAGACAGGGATGTGCTCATCCACTTGCTGAGTATATATACGAGCACTACCTATATAATCTTGGTGTTTGTTTGAAGTATAATTCTCAATTAGAGACAGTGGAGATAATGATAAGTCAAGAGAAGACTCACCATTGGGAATAATATGATAGTAATCTTCTCGTTTTTCTTTGGGGTCTATTGGGTAAACCAAGGATAATTCTGTGGCCATATGATATCTATCACAACCTAGAAGCATGGCCTCCCATGTACGAAGGTTTTCTTAAGCACTTCCCAAAGATTCTAATTTCCAAAACAGTTTTTGACTATACCTTTATGTAAGGTGTCATTGTGAGGTGATGTCCACGATTGGAACATGAGTCACATTTGGTATATATTTGTATCCAAACTCACAGCATATGTGTTGTTGTATTTTGCACGACAATTGTTGTAATAAAGTTGTAGTTGTTTTCTGTATCATGTATTTGATGACTCAGAATGGGTTGGGTGGAATGGACCTATTTTGGGGTTGTCACAGGTGGTATCAGAGCTTAGGGATATGATCTCTAGCGGAGATCGGGGAATACAACTAGGAGGGGAGAGATGAGTAAATCCTTCGCTAGTGTGTCCTACCTAAGCTTATTTGTTGGTCAGTCATAATATCGAGATATTATGTGATATGTTAATTTGTTCAATTAACCCTTCTTTTGAAGCTGTATTCTAGAATGATATCTGAAATACAGGAGATGAGCGATGGAGAAATTATGATGACAGAGAAGATGGAAATTTAAATGAAAGGAAGGTATTCTCAACTCTTTGAAATACCAGGTACGTAAATTTCGGGGACGAAATTTCATAAGGAGGGGAGATTGTAAGACCCCGAATTTTATGAAATAAAAGTATTCAATTTTTCTTATAATTACTATTCAGTAAATGGTTAAATTGATAAATGTTAAAGTTAAGGCTGATATATGATTTTTTTCAAAATACACAAGTAGTTATAAAATAATCATTGTTGTCGGGAAATATTCGTTTGGTCGTGAAATATTTTTTCTGTCGGAGAATATTCGTACGACGGCGCAGCTATTTGTGGGCCCCATAACAGAATAACTGTCGGGTGAAGAAAACGACAAATTTGAGTTTTACAAATAACGGCGTAGTTGTTACCGTTAACACTGTTGGAATACCCAGTGGTTAAAATACAGTAATACGCGTTATTGCACAGTAGCACACGGTATTGCATAGTATTTTTGAAATTATTGATTCTTACGTAAGAAGGCACTACTCAATAATTGTTACAGTAATTACTGTTCAATATTTTATTTTATTGATTCAATAATTGCTACGTTGAAATTTTATATTGTTGTTGTTCAATAATTGTTGCTGCACAGTATTTTCCTTTATCAGATCAATAATTCATATTATTTGAATAATATTATTAGATAACATTATTGTCAATGTCTAGAAAGTTCTGTCTAAGGAGAGGTTTGGTCATCTAATTGCGCGCCAGTAAGGAGAAATTCTTATTGGAAAGCCCCCTCTTTCCTGGGAACGGCCTGGTTGTCATAAATGTGATTCTGTAATATTATTTGTGAATAATTAATTATTGATTCATATGATAAGGAAATATTTATATTATGTGGATATAAATGAGGGATATATTTTTGTGGTTAAGAATGAAGGAGTTAATGTTGAGGTTTTTATCAGTATTTTTGTCGGAATGGAGGTATTAAAAATCAGGGTTTTTGAGATATTTTACGGGGGTTATAATTTTTAATCCGACCGTTGGATCGTGGTAATTTTTGGATATGTTATACATATATAAGTTGAGTATATGTCCATAAATTTTGAACCGTTAAAAATGAACGTATGATTTGTTATGAATTTTAAGAGGTGGCTGATTCGGAAATCAGGTTATAAATCATTTTTGGTGGAAAATTCTAGAATTGGTGGGCCCCACTTGTGGTTGGTGAAGAAATGTGCTGAATTATATTTCAAATGTGGTGGGTGGGAATAGTAGCAGGTAAAGCCATCAGGTTGCAGGTCAAACCTACCAAAATTTTCCTATAAATAGAGGGCTAAGTTAGAATTGAAAATCACACCAGAAACATAAGCTTTCTCTCTTTCTCTCTCTATATTATGAAGCATATTTTGTGAGTTTTTAGATACTTGGTGAGCTGCTATTCATCAGTGCAAGTTTCCTTCAGCATCATATCCGATATCCAGTCAGAAGTACTGCTCTTTTGAGGTAAGGGATTGTAAGGGATAGTAAGGGATATTAAGGGATTTTAAGGGTTGTTATGATTTTTAATTTCGTAATTTTTCTGACCTTCAAAAATTCTGGAAAAATTTGAAATGATATTTTGATGAGTTTTCTTGATTGTGTCCAAAAATGGTGATTTTTGGATGTATAGATTGAGAGTTATGAATTTTACGGGAAAAGACTATTTTAAAAGTAACCGCTTATAATTCCTTGTGGTTAACTCCAAAATTGATGAAATTTTTATTGGGAGTACATGTATATGATAGAAGTATACTCTGTAAATTTCAGAATTTTTAGACAAAAGTACAATTTTTGATAAATGTCTAAATATTCGGCTATTTTGGCCATATGAAAAATAGTAAATGACTTTTAAAAATTCTGAGAAAAATATATGTTCACTATGGGACTATATTATGCTAAATTCCAGAAAAGAAATATTTTTGGAACGGATTTGGTATTTTTCATGAAAATAGTCTAGTTATGAGAAAATGAATTAAATATGTTATGTGAAGTAAGAAAATTGGAAAATAGGATTTTATGACTTGAGAATCCTATATGAGGTATATGCAGATTTTTGATGAGGGTTTTGGTTATTGATGATGAAATCTTAAGAGTTGACATTTTATGATGATTAAATGCATTAATTAGTAAAGTGTAAACAATTTAAATAAATTGTTTATAAGCTTAAGAAATGTTATTGTTTCAATATCATTATACCGAAGTATTGGTATGAATTTTATTGTGAAATTTTTACATTTTTGAGTCGGTGTTACTATTCACGAGTTACTATTCACGAGTTACTATTCATGAGTTACTATTCACGAGTTACTATTCACGACAAAATTGGTTTCTTTTACTAACCAAATTATAGTTGATTTATGAATATTACTCTTGAGATTAAATCTATATGTTGATTATATTGATTTTATTATCATATATAACATTTTTATAACCCTGATGTTGAATTTCTCTTTCACTGGAGTGTAAAGATGGGTAGATTATTGGTATGATCATGACTAGGGTTCTCTTTGGCCTGTAGTGCAAAGTTGAATTGTGACTGGTATGATCATGACCATTGAATTTACATTTGAATATCTTTAGCTTAAGTGTAAAGATGAATTGATTAACATGGTTATAATTATGGTGTATATAAATTCTGAAATGATTATATATTTCTTTGAGATATGAATATATTTGGCCTGTAGTGCAAATATGAATTGTTGATGAATATCTTTGGCCTGTAGTGCAAAGATGAACTGTTGTTGAATATCTTTGGCCTGTAGTGCAAAGATGAACTGTTGTTGAATATCTTTGGCCCGTAGTGCAAAGATGGTTTGTTGATGAATATCTTTGGCCCGTAGTGCAAAGATGGATTTGTTAGTATGATTATAAACAGGAATTGTGATTTGGTATAACCATGATCTTTGATGTTTCAGGTAAAGACAGGTGATGAAAATATTCTTCGTCCTGGGTGCGAAGAAAAATTTATAGTCACAATTATGATTATGAGTTATTCATATGATTGTGGAAAGGAACTGTTGAGTGATGTTACATGGATAAAACATTGTTGATGGATTTTTAACATGGAGAAGATAATAGACTTTATAGTCTATTTGACTCTTCTAATGGATTGCATGTTCCGCTGCAACTATGGTTGAAATTTTTTATCATTTACCATATGTTCTAAATCTCTGATTTATTGTTGATGAAGGCTATTGATAATTGAATTATCTTTAGTCATGATATTCTTTACTGAACTAGTTGTGCTCACCCTTTTGCTTCACAATTCCTTTCAGGTAATAAGAGTGTAGCTGGGTCGAGCGGGGGTAACGGGAAAATAGAACGGTGGTCTTTAGCTGTGGATGTTCTCCCGAAGCAGTATAGAAAAGTTCATTTAGTAGTTATATTTGGTGAATCCAATAGGGTAAGGTGTACCCAACGTTGGAAGGGTGGTTTGCCACTATCATACAAGATGTCTAACGACATACAACCTCGTGTCATCATAAGACAGGGATGTGCTCATCCACTTGCTGAGTATATATACGAGCACTACCTATATAATCTTGGTGTTTGTTTGAAGCATAATTCTCAATTAGAGACAGTGGAGATAATGATAAGTCAAGAGAAGACTCACCATTGGGAAGAATATGATAGTAATCTTCTCGTTTTTCTTTGGGGTCTATTGGGTAAACCAAGGATAATTCTGTGGCCATATGATATCTATCACAACCTAGAAGCATGGCCTCCCATGTACGAAGGTTTCCTTAAGCACTTCCCAAAGATTCTAATTTCCAAAACAGTTTTTGACTATACCTTTATGTAAGGTGTCATTGTGAGGTGATGTCCACGATTGGAACATGAGTCACATTTGGTATATATTTGTATCCAAACTCACAGCATATGTGTTGTTGTATTTTGCACGACAATTGTTGTAATAAAGTTGTAGTTGTTTTCTGTATCATGTATTTGATGACTCAGAATGGGTTGGGTGGAATGGACCTATTTTGGGGTTGTCACATATAGTGCTGCATAGTAAATAAAATTTTTTCAGAAATTTGGCCGAAGGATTCGGCACCCGTGAATGTACTGTACAGTCTGTGATTTTTTAAATTCAAATAGTATTCTTCCATTCTCCTATAAATAGGATGCTTAGTTTAGAATTGAAAATCACACCAGAATCAGAGAATTCTTCTTCTATAATATTGAGTGTAATTCTAAAGAGTTTTAAGAATTTTTGAGCGTAGAAAAAAGTAAAAATTTTCTTCAAGAATATCTCCACTATACCAGTCGGAGTACTTTCCTTTTTACGGTAAGGGATATTAATTTTGTTCAGTATTCGTATGAAATAATATTTTCTTACATACTCTGTAGTATGTAAATAATATTATTTCGTTTCAGATTCCGAATTCTATACTCATTTCGTTAAGTTTTGACTTCTATACTACATAAAATTAGTAGAATATCCTTGAAGTTTGCGCTTCATCTAGTATCTTTTCAAAAAAATATTATTCTGAACATTCTTAATAAGTTTTAAATTTTTCATGCCGGAGTACTATTCACGGGGTACTATTCACTCAGTTACTATTCACTCGGGGTACTATTCATGACAAAAATTGATTTTTTTTTTCTGTTCAAATCATTTTTGATACAATATTATTCTTGAATTTTACTCCACAGAGCAGTATCATGTTGACAATTTGGAAATTATTGAATTCTGAATAAATTAAATTATAAATCTTTAAAATTCATCCTTTCCTTTCATTTAATTAAATTTTTATATCATTGTCATCATCCTCATGCTTATATTGTGATGAAAGTCATCTTTGGCTAGTAGTGCATAGATGGACTGTTGATTGGTATGATTATGACCAGGGATTATTCGGTATAATCATGACCTGTAATGTTACAAATGATGTGATAAAAGTCCTCATTGGCCCGTAATGTATTGATGGACAGTTGTTGGCATGATCATGACCATTGATGATTACACGAATATCATTGGCCCGTTGTGCATGGATAATTCGTGGACTTGATACTAATGAATATCCTTGGCCCGTAATGCAGGGATGATTCGATGATGTGGATTATTTATTAAGCTGAGTCTCAACGATAAAATTGATGATAAACTTTTTAAATCATAGAAGATAGTAGATATCACGCTCTACTTGACTCTTCTAATAGATTGCTTGTTCCGCTACAGTTAAACTTGATATTTATTATATTTTATCAGTTTAACACTGTTGAAGGCTAACGATAATTTATTCTGCATTATCTTAGTCATAATATTTCTTACCGAGCTAGTTGAGCTCACCCTTTTACTTTCATTGTTCTCTTCAAGAAATGAGAACTTAGTCGGGACTAGTCGGGGAATGGAGTGACGGTCCGAGATAGTTGCTTTAGTAGTCCTAACTATTTAGTGTGATAATAAATGTAATGAGGATTGAATTTGAGTTTGGATATTGTCTATGAGACAATATTCGTATAAAAACTCAGCTTATGTTTTGTCGTATTTTACACGACAGTCGTATTAATTAAGTTTGTATTTGAATTCTGTACCATATATTTGGCGACTCAAGATGGGTGATGTATACCTATTTTGGGGGCGTCATAAATTATCCTTGCACTACAGGTTAAGGATATTCGTGTTATCACCAATGGTCATGATCATGCCAACAACTGTCCATCAATGCACTACAGGTCAATGATGACTTTTACCACATCATTTGTAACATTATAGGTCATGATTATACCGAATAATCCCTGATCATAATCATACTAATCAACAGTCCATCTATGCACTACGGGCCAAAGATAACTTTCATCATAATATAAACATGATGATGATGACAATGATATAAAAATTCAATTAAATGAAAGCAAATGATAAATTTTAAAGATTTATAATTTAAATTATCCAGAATTCAATAATGTCCAAATTGTCAACATGATAATATTTTGTGGAGTAAAATTCAAGAATAATATTGTATCAAAAATGATTTGGACCGAAAAGAAATTAATTTTTGTCATGAATAGTACTCCGGGTACATAGTATCCGAGTGAATAGTATCCAGTGAATAGTACTTTGAGAATAGTATCTCGTGAATAGTACCCCAACATGAAAAGTTTAAAAATTATCAAGAATGCTCAGAATAATATTTTCATGAAAAGATATTAAATGAAGCGCAAATTTTAAGGATATTCTACTAATTTCAAAGAGTATAGAAGCTATACTTTAACAAAATGAGTGTAAAATTTGAAATCTGAAACGAAATAATATTACTTACATACTACAGGGTATGGAAGAAAATATTATTTCTTACGAATATTGAACAAAAATAACATCCCTTACCTTAAAAGGAGAGTACTTCTGACTGGTAGGGCGGGGATATTCTTGAAAAAAACTTATACTATTTTCTACACTCAAAGCTTCCTAAAACTCGAAAGAAATACGCTCAATATTATAGAAGAATAGTTCTCTGATTCTGGTGTGATTTTCAATTCTAAACTAAGTATCTTATTTATAGGAGAATGAAATGATACTATTTAGAAACGGACGCACGGTAGAAGTTTCACGGGTGCAATTCAATCGGCTGAAAAATTTTCTGCATTAACTATGCAAACACTATGCAGACACTATACAAACACTATGCATAATAAAATATAATATATTCTATTTTTCATAAAAAATAAAACTTATTATTATAATATATATATATATATATATATATATATATATATATATATATATATATAAACAAAATTGAGATAACTTCTACCGACAGTTTTGAAAAATGGGTAAGTGAAGGTCCAAATAATAAGTCAAATTTATAACAAATACTTTATAAAAATTCTCTCAATATTTTTAACAATATTTAATCATCATTAATATTATAACTCACAATATTAACAACTAGATCATTCCCAGGAAAAAGGGGGCTTTCCGATAAGGATTTCTCCCTATTGGCGCGCAATTAGGTGACCAAACTCCTTTCCTCGACAGAACTTTCTAAACATTATTAATAATGCAAATAATAATATGAATAACTTTGTCATCTCAATTATTGATTTAATAATATAAAATATTGTGACAATAATTGAATCAATATCGTGAGATACTATGCAACAATTACTGTGGCAATAATTGAATAAAACTGAGTGACTTCTTACGTAAGCATCAATAATAAAAAATATTGTACAGTATCGCGTGTTACTATGCAACCACACGTATTATTGTACTTTTACCACCGGTATTTCAACAGTTAACGATAAAATTTTTGTCGTTATTTTTGTAAAAAGTTATTTCTTTCGTTTTCTTACTCCGATAATAATTCTATTGTAGGGTCCACCAATGATTGTGTCGTTGTACGAATATTCCCTGTTAAAACTAATATTCTCCGACCAATCGAATATTTTATAACAACTTGCTTACTTTGCAAAATTTATAAATATTACTCATAACTATAACATTATATCAAATCCACACCATAATATTCAAAATAAAATTTCGAGAAATTAAATCTTTATTCATAAAAGTTGGGGTCTTACACTATTCTCCTCGTCTTAGGTATTTTTTCGCTCTCGTTTCAATAAGATTTTAATCTATTGTTTATAATCATTTAGACCAATTTTTATTTGGATTGGTAATTTATCTGTATGACTGTATGTCTTTGTGGTTATGGTTTATATATTATTGGGTGTGAAATTTTAAGGGTTTATGAACCGGATTAGATTAAATCTAGAATTTACCGATTTAATTATTTATATTTGTGGGTTTATGATATTATATATTTTTGTGTTTATATATTAGATATTATATATTATTTGTTATTTGTTTATGTTCCAAATACAAATTTGATGTAATAAGCATCAATATATGACACATATATACCAATATATGTATAATGACACATGACACACATACATGACACATATATACATGTATAAATGATGTAATAAGCTTGTAGACTTGCAGTACCAATATATAGATAGGAGAGAAGCTAAAAATGGGTTTAACATATGGGATGTGGATTTTAGTGTTGTTTTCATAAATAATTTAATGATAATTTTGTATTAATTGCAGTACCAATAATTTTCTTCCTATGTTCAATTGTCCAATATTATTTCAGTTTGTAAGAAAAAAATTGAACTTTTTCACATTCAATTGCATGTTCTGACTCTGTACAATCTTTTATTAATTTTTACTTTGTTAGCTAATTATATTTTTAATTGAGTAATTGAGGAAGGTCTTGTAGGTAAGGTCTTGACTCTTGCAGGTAATTGTTGATCAATCTTGGATTGTTATTAAAGTTTATTTTTCACGTTGTTACTGTATATGATTCACAAGTTCATATGCCATTAACTTATAGATATCTAATATGATCAATATTGAAGCACTAGGATAGTTACCGAAGAATCGGGTGACACTATTAATTACATACTGTAATTACTTAATATCTAGTTTTGGTACATGTTACTCGTTAGTCATTACACTATTTATCTCATCCGTAGTCAATGTCATTATGTATGTCACAAAGTTGCAACTGCGTATGTTGTCCAAAATGAGGTTAACTTCTCAGACCTTCTAATACTAATAAGTCTTTGTAATCGAGTATGTGTTAATTGTTTAAAAATATTTTTTGTTTGTAGAGTTCTTATGGATCGACGGGATCGTGTAACAATTGATTTGATTGATGAGGGAGTTGAAAGCTCGAACAATTTAACACAACCAATTGACAGTTCGAAGAGAAAACGAAGAGAAGAAAGTTCAATTTGGATTCAATATGAAAAAAAGGTAGATCCTTCAACCAAAAAGTTAAGAGCATATTGTAAAACATGCACAAAAAGTTATGCTATTGGAGATGGTGTTAGTTCTCATGGGACTAGAAATTTGCATGCACATGAAAAGTCATGTCCCAGTTTAGTTAACCAAAATGTGACTCAAATGCATCTAGATCATGAAGGAAAAATGCTTAATAGAAAATTTAGTCAACTCATTTATAGGGATAAAATGGCTGAAGCAATCATGATGCATAACTATCCATTCTTGATTGTTGAACATGAAGGATTACGAAGAGTGCATAACTATTTGAATCTGGATGCAAAATCGTATACTAAAAACACTGCCAAATCGGATTGTATTAAAATTTATAAGCTTGAGAAAGTAAAATTAAAACGTGCATTTGAGAACATTCGCGGTAGAATTTGTCTCACTTTCGATTTGTGGTCATCCAGTACTAGTGAGGGTTATATTTGTCTAACCGCTCACTTTATTGATCATGATTGTGTCATGTTGCACAGTAGGATTATAAATTTCTGTCATTTCCCTTCCCCCCCCCCCACCACCACATACCGGTACTCTTTTATCAGAAAAAATCTTTGAGTTTTTAAAGGATTGGGGAATTGAAAAAAAGATATTTTCTCTCACTTTAGATAATGCAACAAACAACTACAACATGCAAGATTTCTTAAAGGCTCATTTGAAAGGAAACTTTCTTTGCAATGGTAGTTTTTTCCATGTTCGGTGTTCTGCTCACATACTAAATCTCATTGTTCAAGATGGTTTGAAAATTGCAAGTGAACCTTTACGCAAAATTAGAGAGAGTGTCAAATATATTAAGGGATCTGAAAGTAGATTATTAAAGTTTTTACATGTTGTGAATAATTGCTTGTGTCCGTAGAATTGGGTTTGCGTTTATATTGTGTGACTAGATGGAATTCTACATGAGAGATGCTTGATAGTGCTTTGAAATTTAAAGATGTATTCTTTCAATATGCCATGGTTGAATCATCTTACACAACTTGTCCATCAAATGATGAGTGGGAAATAGCACAAGCTATCACTACATTTTTGAAACCATTTTGGAAAATTACAGAACTTTTTTCGGGAACGAGTTATCCAACAGCAAATCTGTATTTCTTACATGTGTTGAAGATAAAAGAACTTTTGATGTTTAATAAGTCTTGTGAGATTGAGGTAATTAGAAACATGACAAATGAGATGTTGCCAAAATTCGAAAAATATTGGAACGACTATGTTGTTATCATGTCCATAGCTACTATTTTTGACCCAAGGTATAAGATGCAATTTGTCAAATTTAAATTGAAAAAATTTGAGACAGATGAGAATGTTATAAATAGAAAAGTGGAGAAAATTGTGGATGCTATGAAATCTTTATTCATGGAATATGTAATGGAGTTGTCAAAAGATGGTTCACAACAACCTCAAGATAGTGTAGGGACTTCAACTATTGCTACCACTAACACAAGTGAACATAGTGATGATGAGTTTGATGTAAGTTAAGTTTTCATGTATTATAATTTTTTTAATTTTTTGCATATTTATGTTGATGAACTTTTGATGTTTAAACTTTTAAATAGGAGTTTGTGAGGGAAGTGCAATGTACTACATCAACAAGAACGGAATGAGAACAATACTTAGAGGAGAAAATAGTCACTAACAAATCTTCTTTTAATATTCTAGAAGAGTGGAAAAAACTTTCTGAGAGGTACACAATCCTTATTTTTTATTCTAGTTTTATACCTTTCGTTTATACATGACTAATGACTATTTAGTACTTTCAAATATTTCGTTATTATATATATCCAATACTAGCGAACATGGCATATGATATCTTATCAATTCCAATTACAACAGTTGCTTCGGAGTCAACCTTTAGCATTAGAGCAAAAGTTCTCACAAAATATCGTAGTTCGCTTCTACCGGATAATGCACAAGCATTAATTTGTGGACGTAATTGGATTTGTGGATATGAAATACAAGCTTTGTTCTAGTTGTAAATATTTTTACTTTAATTGTAGTTTTTTAGTTTAATTTTGGGTATTAATATTTTAAATTGGCATTTTTAATATAGATGATGGGTTGACGGACGACCAACTTTTGGTACCACTAGTTGCAAATCAAGAGTCAAAGGGTTCTAACATGGGCGAAATTACAACGAGTGACTAGACATTACTCATTAGTAAGTACTTCATTTTTTATGGACTATTTCTTTGATTTTTGTTTGATTTTTCAAGTACTAAGAAAAGGTAATCTTGTGTTGTAATTGTGTAGTAAAAATATAGAATCGAATGCTTTGTTAAATAGCATTGCGATTTACATTTAAGAACCATGCATGCAATCGATGGTTTGAGTATGCAGTATAAGAAATTAATGCTATGAAGGGACAGAGAACATTTGTAACTCCTTGCTCTTTTATCTTTTATCGAGAGTGTGGTATTGTAGAAACATATTTGACAATTCAAGACGGATTTTCCTTTTCTTCTTTTTTTTTGTTTTTTTTCCCTGAGAAGTATCAGTATTCTGGAGTTAAGTAATACTAAGGTTATATGTGGACTTCTATGGATTACATATACATGCAAAAGAGCAAATCTCTTTTGTTTTGTACTCATATATAGTAAATTTCTGTAAGTGTACTAATAGAGGGCAATTTTGAAAACTGATGCCAATAAGCGTACACCATTTTAAAATTCTTCCACCTTAACTCTGTCTGCTACTTCTACCATATATAATGACACATTTATGAATTTTTCTGCACAGGATGTTAAGCCATTCTTTCACAAGCAGATGGGATTGCAAGTATGTATTTGGAGCTTATTCTGTTGATGGTGACATGTCAAATGAAATGAATAGTCTTGGTTTGAATTTGTGTACTTTATCATTTATCACTCAGAGCACTTCAAGGATTAGTTTGTCTCATTTGTATCATTGTATGAAATATGTTACTCATTTCCTTCTTGAGCTTTACAACAACTTTAGATTTTATTTTTTGTTCATTCTTCTGAACTTACCTTAGAAAGAAAGTGGAGACAGAAGAGAATGATTGATAAAATAGTATTGTGAATTTGTGATTTACAGATTTTTAAAATTAAAAATAAAATAAAATAAAATAAAAAGCCCGCGGGCCGGGCTAACCTGGGCCACGGGCCGCTTAATTCTAGCCCACCAAAACCCGGGCCATTTTGACCCCGCCCTTCAATGGCCCGGTCTGTTTGGGCCAGCCCGACCTGTTTGCCAGGTCTACATAAGCTAATGATATAGTTTTGGCTCTTTTGGGAGAGAGCTGGACACCATAAGCTCAAGATGAATTTAATTCAAATTTTTTATTTTTTTCAACTTGGACAATAATAATAAATTTTGATTATAATTGTGGTCAAAATACAATAAAAAAAAAGTATAGTACAATTATCTTGTAAATATAATAAATAAATACATAAATAACAGCATAAATCTTTTTTTTTTCACGTTTTGGTGTCTTGATATTTGCTAACAAATCAGTTATTGAAGTTTTGCAGCTTGAAAATTACTAATTTACTAAAATTTGAACTAGAAAAATGCAATGTTTATGATTTCAATTGTAGTACGCTCAACCAGCCATAATAAGTAAATGAATAAACAATAGGATTACTACTATTTTAGTAGTAATATTAATAATTCTAATAGTTTTTGCAATAAATAAAACGTTGATACACTATGTTAGTTCCCAGAGGCACAATAGTTATCTAGAAGGGAGGGTTGAATAGATATTTTAAATTCTTTTCGAAATACTTGTTAGTTTTGATAATGACTTAAACACAGCGGAATTTTGATTTGTTTATTCTCCCTTTAAGATATAACTAGTTAATAGGAGTTAAGCAGTTATAGCAATTATAGCAAGAATATAAGAGACACAGTGTTTTAAGTAGTTCAGAGCACTTGAATCTCCTAGTCCACTCTTTTACTCCTCGAGTAGGAAATCCAATAAAGATATCTTTACACTTTCTGAATCTCACAGATTCCTTCAAGACCAGCAGTCTTGGAACTTCTTAGTTCACTTTTGAACTCTTCAAGTCCAGCAGAATTGGTACTTCTCAATTTACTTAGAACTCTTCAAGTTCTTTTGACTTGAAACTTCTTACTTCACTTGATAGTAGTTGAGTTCTTGTGTGGTGCTACTCAGTTGCCGTTAAGCTTGTGTTCGAAAGAACTGAGTAGCTGAGCAAGCTTTCTTCTTCAGAACGTAGAGTTAAGCGTTGAGTGTTCTTCAACGTTTTTTTTCAATTGCTTACTTACTTATTTCATCTGCTCATATTTTGTATATATGATGCCTTTGAAATGTATCCATTGAAGACATCCGTTGAGGCATTAAATGTGTTTGACATTTCTGAGCTTTGATGGAGACTTCATGAACAACTTCTGATTTGTAGTCTGGCCCACTGACACAGCAGACTGCTATCTCACCTAAAACCTAAAAAGGTGTTTTCTGCTGACCTATAGTACTTTCCTTAGCTTCTTCAATAAGTTTCTTTGTTATATACTAAGGATGACTGTTGTGACATTGAGGCTCCCGAGGACTTCAACGTTTATAATCCATTCCATATTTGTTGTGATTTATCTTTACACAAATGGACAAGGCTTCGATGCTTCTGATAAAGGCGGATGATGCTCTACGATTCTGATCGTGGTGTCTAGGCACCATGGTGCTTGATCTGATACTAGCAAACGAGAACACTACGATTTTCTTTAAGTACTAGCATACTACAATCTTCACTTGCTTGACTTGCAAACTCTACGCTTTCGAGAGCATACTAAGATCTCTGAGTTGAATCGACAAGTGTTTGGACCACTCTACGATTCCGGGAGAGGCCCTCCAAAGCAGACACACTACGATTCTTGATGCTCTACAATTCTGCCTTGGCTTTTGCAATCTCTTGATCAGCTCGATAGACTACAATTCCATTGAAGCCTATCTATTAAATCTTAAGATATGGATCAACCTAACAGCTTTGATCTCTTCATCTATACATTCATTTACAGAATGATAAACATTAATAGCTCAGATCAACCTAACAGCTTTGATCTACCACTAAGTCCTTGTACATATGTTCCTTGAAGGACTTTACATATAATCATGAATATTTACTTTCAACATCAAATTTAAATATGTAATCACCCAACATACTATAATCATCGTCTGAATGCAGAGAACAACAAATCATACAAAAGACATTATTTGAAAAAGAGGGAAATGATTAAGAAAAACTATTAGGAAAAAAAAGGCTATCTTTACAAATAAAAATAGTTTCTTTTAGTGTAAAACACAAATAAAATTTATTAAAGAGACTATCCCATGTAGGGGTGGGTCAAATTTTCTCCCTCAAAACTTAGGTTCAATTATGACTCATAAGCCATGATTGTTGGGAATTAAGTCAATGCAAACCACACAATAAAATAAAAAAAGATAAAATAACACAAGATTTAATGTAGAAAACCCTTAAAGGGAAAAATCACATGTCAAACTCTGAATCTCCACTATATCAAAATAATGGGCTTACAATAATCATCCCAAATTTTACGCCCTAAAACTTGAGGTTTCACAATACCGCGACACAACTTTTTGCTCAGATTAAAAGCTGCAAAACCCTCCCACCTACAATACAACTTTTTTGCACGGAATATAAATTATGTAAAAACCCTCTCCCTTACACAAACACAAAAACTATTCATGCCCTCTTTTAACTTTTATGATGCTACATGACTTTTGATTGTGCTACACTTCAACAACTAAACATAATACTCTATTTATAGAGTACCCACAATTCTTTTTTTTCTATTCAAAATTTTTTCTAAAATAAAATTCCTACTACAAATTGATTTATTTCCAAAATAATACTCCAATTAAAAATAAAAGTTCTTCCTTTCCATATTAGCAATTCCTTTTCAAATAGGATTCGAGGAGTATCCAATAATTCCTCCAAAAAATCGAATCACTGAATACTTCAACTTTATATCTGAATAGGATTCGAGGAGTTTTCCAATAATTCCTCTCTCGACTCGAATCCGGGAACACTTTAAATTCATCACTATCACCGTTGTCGTAGTCGCCACCATTATCCGCATCACCCGCGTTATCCGTATCATCTTCACGATTGGTATCATTTGCAAAATACGCATCTTCCATATCATCCGCAACATCCGCATCTTCCATATTATCTGCATCATTCATATAATATGCATGATCTACATTACCACAATAATTTTTATCTTTATCAGCATCTTCATGACCTTAATCTAGCGATTGCAACGACGATCCTCCATAACTACAAAATGTATGACCCCAACTTTTATGAATAAAGATTAATTTTCTCTAAATATCATTTTGAATATTATGGTTTGGATTTGATATAATGTTATAGTTGTGGGTAATATTTACAAAATAAGCAAGTTGTCATAAAATATTCGATTGGTCGGGAAGTATTCGTTTTATCGGGGAATATTCGTACGACGACACAATTATTGGTGGACCTCACAATGGAATTACTGTCGGAGTTAGAAAACAACAGAAATAACTTTTTATAAAAATAACGGCAAAAGTTTTATCGTTAACTGTTAAAATACCTGGTGATAAAAGTACAGTAATACGCATGGTTGCATAGTAGCACACGGTATTGTACAGTATTTTTGATTATTGATGCTTACGTGAGAAGTCACTCAGTTTATTTCAATTATTATCACAGTAGTTGCTGCATAGTATCTCACGTTATTAATTCAATTATTGTCACAATATTTTATATTATTAAATCAATAATTGAGACGAAAAAGTTATTCATATTATTATTTGCATTATTGACGATGTCTAGAAAATTCTGTCAAGGAAAGGGGTTTGGTCACCTAATTGCGCGCCAATAAGGAGAAATTATTATCGAAAAGCCCCCTATTTTCTGGGAATGATCGATCTGGTTGTTAATATTGCGAGTTATAATATTAATGATGAATAAATGTTATTAAAAATGTGTTTTATGAAGCCAAGTGAATTGAGATAAATAGAGGGGATTTTTATGAAGTATTTATTATAATTTTGGCATATTATTTGGACCACACTTACTCATTTTTTAAAATCATCGGAAGAAGTTATCTCAGTTATATATATATATATATATATATATATATATATATATGCGTGTGTGTAAGGGTGTGTGTGTGTGAGTGGATGTTATATATATATTTTATATAAATTTTATTTTTTATATAAAATAGAATATATTATATTTTATTATGCATAGTAGTGCATAGTGTGTGCATTGTGTTATATAGTGTAGCATAGTAAAATCAAAATTTTTAAATGAATTCGTCTGTGAATTCGCCCGTGAATTTCCATATTGTGCAGTCCGTGATTTTCTAATTCAAATAGTATCATGCCATTCTCCTATAAATAGGATACTTAGTTTAGAATTGAAAATCACACCAAAATTAGAGAATTTTTCTTCTATAATATTGAGCGTATTTCTTTAGAGTTTAAGGACGCTTTGAGTGTAGAAAATAATGCAAGTTTTTTTCAAGAATATCTCCGTTATACCAGTCAAAAATATTCTCCTTTTAAGGTAAGGGATATTATTTTTGTTCAATATTCGTAAAAAATAATATTTTCTTCCATACTCTGTAGTATGTAAGTAATATTATTTCGTTTCAGATTCTAAATTCTATACTCATTTTGTTAAGTATTACTTCTATACTACTTGAAATTAGTATATCCTTGAAATTTGCGCTTAATCTAGTATCATTTCACAAGAATATTTTTCTGAACATTCTTGTTAAATTTTGATATTTTTATGTCGGGGTACTATTCATGAAGTACTATTTCCGGAGTACTATTCACCTAGGGTACTATTCATGACAAAATTAATTTCTTTTATGTCCAAATTATTTTTTATACATGAATATTATTCTTAAATTTTACTCCACAAAAGCAGTTATCATGTTGATAATTTGGACATTCTTGAACTCTGGATAAATTGATTTATAAATATTTAAAATTTATCCTTGCTCTTACTTAATTGAATTTTTATATCATTGTCATCATCCTCATACTTATATTATGATGAAAGTAATCTTTGACCCGTAGTGCATAGATGGACTGTTGATTGGTATGATTATGACTATGTATCGGTATAATCATGACATGTAATGTTACAAATGATGTGATAAAAATTCTCATTGGCCCGTAGTGCTTTGATGGACAATTGTTGGCATGATCATGACCACTAGTGATGCTAACGAATATCCTTGGCCCGTAGTATATGGATAATTCGTGGATGTGATAATAATGAATATCATTGGCCCGTAATGCATGGATAATTCATGGATGTGATACTAACGAATATCTTTGTCTGAAGTGCATGGATAATTCAATAATGTGAATTATTTATTGAGTTGTGCTACAGCGATAAAATATTGATGATAAACTTTTAAATCATAAAATATAGTAGATATTATGCTCTACTTGACTCTTCTAATGGATTGCTTGTTCCGGTTCAGTTAGACTTGTTATCTATTATATTCTATCAATTTTACACTGTTGAAGGGTAACGATAATTTATTCTACATTATCTTAGTCATAATATTCTTTACTAGGCTAGTTGAGCTCACCATTTGCTTTCATTGTTCTCCTCAGGAAATGATAATATAGCTGGGACTAGTCCGGTAATGGAGTTACGGTCCGAGATTGTGGCTATAGTAGTCCTCACTATTCTATGAAATAGTGTGATAATAAACGGAATGAGGACTCAATTTGAGTTTGAATATTGTCTACGAGATAATATTCGTGTTAAAACTCTCAACTACATTTTGTCGTATTGTATAAATTAAGTTTGTATTTAAATTTTGTACCATGTATTTGGCGACTCAGAATGGGTGATGTATATCTATTTTGGGGGTGTGATGCCCTCAAAATAGGTATACATCACCCATCTTGGATCGCCAAATACATGGCACAGAATACAAATACAAACTTAATTATACAATAAGAGCTGAGAGTTTTTACACGAATATTGTCTCATAGACAATATTTAAACTCAAATTCAATCCTCATTACATTTATTATCACACTAAATAGTGAGGATTACTAAAACATCCATCTCGGACCATCACTCCGTTCCCCGGCTATGTTCTCTTTTCCTGAAGAGAATAATGAAAGCAAAAGGGTGAGCTCAACTAGCCTAGTAAGAAATATTATGACTAAGATAATGCAGAATAAGTTATCATTAGCTTTCAACAATGCTAAACTGATAGAATATAATAGGCAATAAGTTTAACTGCAGCGAAACGAACAATCCATCAGAAGAGTCAAGTAGAGCATGATATCTACTATCTTCTATAATTTAAAAAGGTTTTCATCAACTTTATCGCTGAGACTCATCTTAATAAATAAACCACATCATTGAATCATCCATGCAGTACGGGCCAAGGATATTCATGTAATAATCAATGGTCATGATTATACCGAATAATCCCTGGTCATAATCATACTAACCACTGTCCCTCAATGCACTACAGGCCAATGAGGACTTTTACCACATCATTTGTAACATTACGGGTCATGATTATACCGAATGATCCATGGTCATAATCATATTAATCAACAGTCTATCTATGCACGTAAGCCAAAGATGACTTTCATCACAATATAAGCACGAGGATGATGACAATGATATAAGAATTCAATTAAAATAAAGCACATGATAAATTTTAAAGATTTATAATTTAATTTATCTATAATTCAATAATGTCCATATTGTCAACATGATACTACTTTGTGGAGTAAAATTCAAGAATAATATCTATGTATCAAAATTAATATGGACAGAAAAAAATAAATTTTTTGGTGAATAATACCCCGTGAATAGTACTTCGGGAATAGTACCCCTGAATAGTACCCCGGCATGAAAAGTGCCCCGAATACCCGAGTGAATAATATTTAAGTGAATAGTAACCCATGAGTAGTAACTCGTTAATAGTACCCCGGCATGAAAAGTTTCCCGAATACCTAAGTAAATAATATTTTAGTGAATAGTAACCGGTTGAATAGTAACCCATGAATAGTACCCCGGTGAAAATATTGATATTTAATAAGAAAACTCAGATCAATATTCCAACGAAACGATACTGGATGAAGCGCAAAACTCAAGGATATTCCACTAATTTCAAGAATTATAGAAGCAATACTTACCATAGTAAGTTTAGATTTAAGAATATGAAAAGAAATAACATACGAAACTGTAAATAGATTTTCACCTGTCATACGGTACGTAATCTGCGTAGACATGTTATTTCGACATATTAAAGGATGAATACGAAAAAAATAGTATTTCTTATGAATACGAAAGAAATAATACCCCTTACCTTAGTAGAAGACTGGATACTGTAATAGTGAAGTAGCAGAATACTCTTCTTCTTGCTCTCTATAGTTTCTCTCTCTATAGTTTCTCTTGTGAGTCTCAGTGAATTGGTGAGAATGAAAGAAGAATTAAGCTTCTATTTATAGGAGAAATGACTAAAAAATAACTAATTCACGAACGGTCCAGATTGATTACTATTAAAACCAAAGCCGACGGTTCAGATTGATTTACTTTTAAAACCACCACCGACGGTCTAGATTGATTTACTTTTAAAACCACCACCGACGGTCCAGATTGATTTACTATTAAAGCCACCATCGACGGTCCAGATTGATTTACTATTAAAACTACCACCAATGGTCCAGATTGATTTACTATTAAAACCACCACCAATGGTCCAGATTGATTTAACTTATTACACTTTAGTACCCCTAAAGTTTTCCAAGTTTGTATTATTCCCCTCTAACTTTTGTAATTCACTTATCTTCAATAAACACATTCTTAATACTTCAACAATTATTCATCATTAATATTATAACTCACAATATTTAACAACCAGATCATTCCCAAGAAAGAGGGGGCTTTTCGATAAGGATTTTTCCCTATTGGCGCGCAATTAGGTAACCAAACCTCTCATCGACAGAACTCTCTAGACATCGTTAATATTGCAAATAATAATATGAATAACTTTGTTGTCTCAATTATTGATTTAATAATATAAAATATTATGCAGATGATATTATGACAATAATTGAATCAAATAACGTGATATACTATGCAATAATTACTGTAGCAATAATTGAGTAAACTGAGTGGCTTCTTACGTAAGCATCAATAATCAATACCGTGTGCTACTATGCAACCACGCGTATTACTGTACTTTTACCACCGGGTAGTTCAACAGTTTAACGGTAAAACTTTCGCCGTTATTTTTATAAAAAGATATTTCTGTCATTTTCTATCTACGACAATATTTCCGTTGTGGGGTCCACCAATGATTGTGTCATCGTACGAATATTCCCTATTAAAACGAATATTCTCCGACCAATCAAATATTTCCCGACATAATGAATATTTTATTACAACTTGCATACTTTTCAAATTTAATAAATATTACCCACAACTATAACATTAAATCAAAACCACACCATAATATTAAAAAAAATATTTCGAGAAAAATTAATCTTTATTTATGAAGGTTGGGGTCTTACAACCTCCCCTTCTTATGAAATTTTGTCCTCGAAATTAGAGTACATACCTGGTATGTCGAAGAGGTGAGGATACTTTGATTTCATTCCAGATTCTAACTTCCAAGTCATTTCCTCAACATCGTGGTTTCTCCACAAAACTTTGACTTGAGGTATAATCTTGGAGCGTAGAATATGCTCCTTCTTATCCAAGATTTTAATAGGTACCTCTTCATACGTTAAATCTTCTGCTATCTTGTCCGGTTCAAATTCAATAATATGGTTCGGGTCTTCCACATATTTATGTAACATAGATATATGAAAAATATTATGAACACGAGACATACTTAGCGGTAAGGCAAGTCTATAAGCCACAGTTCCTACTCGATCGAGGATTTCGAATGGGCCAATGAATCGAGGATTGAGTTTTTCTCTCTTTTCAAATCTTGTAACTCCTTTTCATGGAGCAACACGTAACAACACATGTTCTCCAACATTGAATTCCACATCTTTCTGATGAAGATCAACATAACTCTTTTGTCAATCTTGTGAGATTTTAATATGTTGTCAGATCATTTGAATCTTTTTCGTTGTCATGCATACCAATTTCGGACCCAACAATGTTGCTTCACCTACCTCATCCCAGCATACTAGAGAACGACACTTGCGTCCATACAACGTATGACGGACCCAGAATAGGTATACATCACCCATTATGAGTCGTCAATAACATGGTACAGAAACAATTACAACTTTATTAATACAACATAAAAACTGTGAGTTTAAATACAAATATTATCTTCTAGACAATATCCACACTCAAATAAGTCCTCATTACAATTACTGATACATTATTTTACAAAAATGGTGAGGACTACTAAACAACTTTCTAGAACCATCATTCCATACCCCGACTAGTACTCGCTACATTCTCGCCTCCTGAGAAGAAAAATGGAACATAAAAGAAAAAAAGGTGAGCTCAACTAGCCCAGTAAAGAACATTATGACTAAGATAATATAGAACAAATTATCGTTAGTCCTCAACAGGAAAAAATTTAATAGAATACAATAGACAACAAATTTTAAATCAATATTCGCAGCGGAAATAATAATTCATTAGAAGAGTTAAGTAGAGTATGAAATCTACTATCATCTATGAATTTAAAAGTCCATCATCAATATTTTATCCCTGTAACATCAATCAATAAACATCTTGAATCAAATATTCATCTTTGCACTACAGGCCAAAGATATTCATCAGTTGGTCATGTTCATCTCAACACCAGTTCATCTTTGCACTACGGGTCAAAGATATTCATCATAAAATCATTAATATTTGCACTATAGGCCAAAGATATTCAGTTATATCATCATTTAGGACTGAGGATGTTGAAAAATATTTTAAAGGAAACGAATTCAGTGAAACAAAATAACAAATATTAAGGATTCGTATTTCGGTTTATCCATGTCCAAAAATACCTCATAAGTAATCACAGTGGAGTAAAATTCAAGAGTGATCAAAATATGGATACAATCAAACCTAGTATCCATAATAGATATCTTGGACAAAAACAAAAATTTAAATTTTTTCGGTGAATAGTGTCGTATTCGTAAATAGTGTCGTATACGTGAATAGTACCGTATACGTGAATAGTAATCCCGACACAAAAAGTTTTAAATTTGATAAAAAAATTCAGATCAATATTTCGGCATAATGATATTAAAAGAAATAATATCATTTATAAAAAAATAACATCCCTTACCTCGAAAAGACAGTACTTCTGACTGGAATATTGGATATAGAGCTGAAGGGAACTTGCACCATATAGCAACACTCAAAGTCTTAAAATACTCACAAGAATACGCTCGATAATATAGAGAGAAAAAGATTTCAGTTTCTGGTGTGATTTTTAATTCTAACCTAAGCACCCTATTTATAGGAAAATGCTTAGAACACCAAAGCAGAAAATTTAATATAATATTATTATTATTATTTGTTAAAATTCTATACGACCACTTTTGAAGATCTGAATTCAGCAATTAATAATACATGCTAGACCCAATTAACTCACCAAACACGTTTTTCTTAAAAAAAAAATTAAACTTCCAAAAATCAATTATTTCGGAACTTCAGAACTTAAATAATTCATAATAAATAGCTATTTTATCAGAAAAAATCGAGCCTCATGTTTTTTTTATTGAAATTCCATTCTCTACAACTTTACAAAAGAAATTTTTTCCAAATTCCAAACAGAAATTGACCGAAATCCACAAACGGACGATTTTACAAGCTATAATCAAATTTCAGTCAAGAAATAGGATCCACCGACACACAAAACATTTGTTAATCATTTAATACAACAAAAATACTCTTTCTCCTCATGTACCCATATATCCCACATTCGTTGTAAAAATATCACCATTATAATATTATTAAAATATAATAATATATTTAAATGAATTATTTTATCAGAAAAAGATAAAATATTAATTTTTAACAATTGTCACATTAAAAATTTTCTCTATCTATATCCATATAAAATTAATATTTTTCTCATCATATAAATTAATAATTAATTATTCACAAATAATATTACAGAATCACAATACTGACAACCAGATAGTTCCCAGGAAAGAGGGGGCTTTCTAATAAGGATTTCTCCTTACTGGCGCGTAATTAGGTGACCAAACCTCTCCTTAGACAGAACTTTCTAGACATTGCCAATAATGTTATCTAATAATATTATTCAGATAATGTGACGCCCCCAAAATAGGTATACATCACCCATTATGAGTCGTCAAAAACTTGGTACAGAAATAACTACTACTTCATTAATACAATTGTCGTGCAAAATACGACAACACATACTGTGAGTTTAAATACAAATATTATCTTCTAGACAATATCCACACTCAAATAAGTCCTCATTACAATTATTCAAACACTATTTTACAGAAATAGTGAGGACTGCAAAAACATCTTTTTAGAACCATCACTCCATACCCCGACTAGATCTTGCTATGTTCTCATCTCCTGAGAAGAAAAATGGAACAAAAAAGAAAAGGGTGAGCTCAACTAGCGCAGTCAAGAATATTATGACTAAGATAATATACAACAAATTATCATTAGTATTCAACAGGAAAAAATCTGATAAAATATAATCAACAACAAGTTTTAGATCAACAACTGCAGCGGAAACAACAAACCATTAGAAGAGTCAAGTAGAGAATGAATTCTACCATCTTCTAATAACTAAAAGTCCATCATCAATATTTTATCCCTGTAACATCAATTAATAATCATCTTTAACCAAATATTCATCTTTGCACTACAGGCCAAAGATATTCATTTGTATCACCAGTCAGTCATGTTCATCTCAACACCTGTTCATCTTTGCACTACAGGCCAAAGATATTCATCAGGTAATCATACATCTTTGCACTACAGGCCAAAGATATTCAGTAATATCATCATTTAGGACTGAGGATGATAAAAAATATTTTATAGAAAACGAATCCAGTGAGACAGAAGGACAAATAGTAGGGATTCGTATAACAGTTTATCCAAGATCAATAATACTTCATAATAATCAATTGTGAACCAGAATTCAAAAATAAAGATCAAAACATGGATACAATCAAGGATAGTAACCATAATAGACATCTTGGACAAAAAGAAAAAATTTCATTTTTCGGTGAATAGTGCCGTATTCGTGGATAGTGCCGTATACGTGAATAGTAACCCCGACACAAAAAATTTCAAATTTGATAAAAAATTCAAACCAATATTTCGGCATAATGATATTGAAGAAAATAATATCATTTAAGAAGAAAATAACATCCCTTACCTCAAAATAACCGTACTTCTGACTAACTATCGGATATGAGGCTGAATGAAACTTGTGCTGAATAGCAACTCTCAAAGTATCAAAATACTCACAGAATACGCTCAATAATATAGAGAGAGAAAGAGAGAAAACTTATGAATTCTTGTGTAATTTTCAATTCTAACTTAGCCCTCTATTTATAGGAAAATGTTAGCACGCCGAAGCAGACTTGAGCTGTAACCTGATGGCTTTACCTGCTACTATTCCCACCCACCACATTTGAATAAAAATTTTAACATATTTATCACCAACCAAAAGTGGGGCCCACCAATTCTAGAATTTTTCACCAAAATGATTAACTCCGAAAATTCAACAATTTCTGAACCAGTCATCTCGTAAAATTCATAACAAATCATATGCTCATTTTTAACGGTTCAAAATTTGTGGACATATACTCAACTTATATATGTATAACATATCCAAATATTACCACGATCCAACGGTCGGATTAAAAATTATAACTCCCGCAAAATATCTCAAAAACCCTAATTTGATTTTCAATATCTCCGTTCCGACAAAAATACAGATAAAACACCTCAACATTAACTCCTTCATTTTTAACCACAAAAATATATCCCTCATTTATATCCACATAAAATAAATATTTCCTTATCATATGAATCAATAATTAATTATTCATAAATAATATTACAGAATCACATTTATGACAACCAAACCGTTCCCAAGAAAGGGGGGGCTTTCCAATAAGGATTTCTCCTTACTTACGCGTAATTAGATGACCAAACATCTCCTTAGACAGAACTCTTTAGACATTGCCAATAATGCTATCTAATAATATTATTTAAATAATATGAATTATTGATCTGATAATGGAAAATACTGTGCAACAATAATTATTGAAACAACAATAATATAAAATATCAACGCAACAATTTTTGAATCAATAAAATAAAATATTGAACAGTAACTACTGTAACAATTATTGAGTAGTGCCTTCTTACGTAAGAATCAATAATTGGTGCAATACCGTGTGCTACTGTATTTTAACCACCAGGTATTCCAACAGTATTAACGGTAACAACTACGCCGTTATTTATAAAAACTCATTTTTTGTCGTTATCTTCATCCAATCATTTTTCGTTTGGGGCCCACAAATAGCTGCGCCGTCGTACGAATATTCCCCGACAGAAAGAATATTCCACGACCAAACGAATATTTCCCGACAAAATGAATATTTTATAACCACTTGTTTATTTTGTAAAATTTGCACATTTCACCCATAACCAAAGTATTATATCAAATTAACACCATATTATGCACAATAATATTTAGAGAAAATTTGATTTTATTCATTAATAAGTTGGGGTCTTACAACCTCCCCTCCTTATGAAATTTCGTCCTCAAAATTGACGTACGTACCTGGTGTTTCGAAAAGGTGAGGATACCTCGCTTTCATTTCTGATTCCAACTCCCAGGTCATTTCTTCAATAGCATGGTTTTTCCACAAAATCTTAACTTATGGTATAACCTTCGTGCGTAGAACATGCTCTTTCCTATCCAAGATCTTAACAGGTACCTCCTCGTACGTTAAATCTTCGGCTATCTCGTCTGGTTCTAACTCAATTATGTGGTTCAGGTCTTTCACATATTTACGAAGCACAGATACGTGAAAAACATTATGAACACGAGACATGCTTGGAGGTAATATGAGTCTATAGGCCACATTTCCTATTCGATCAAAAATCTCAAATGGACCAACAAATCTTGGATTGAGCTTTTCTCTCTTTCCAAATCTTGTAACTCCCTTCCATGGTGCAACACGTAACAGTATATGATCTCTAATATTAAACTTCACGTCCTTTCTATGAAGATCAGCATAACTCTTTTGTCGATCTTGTGAGGTTTGAATACGTTGTCAAATCATTTGGATCTTTTTTGTAGTCATGCGTACTAATTCTGGTCCCAACAACGTTGCTTCACCCACCTCGTCCCAACATACTGGAGAACGACATTTTCTTCCATACAATGCCTCGAATGGAGCCATGCCTATACTTGCCTGATAACTATTGTTGTAGGAGAATTCCACCAGTGGCAAGTACTTATCCTAACTTCCTTTTAAATCTAGAACACAGAGTCTTAATAGATCTTCAAGGGTTTGAATAGTCCTCTCTGATTGCCCGTCTATTTGAGGATGGTATGCTGAACTGAATCGTAAATCCGTGCCCATAGCTTTCTGCAAGCTAACCCAAAATCGTGAAGTGAATCTTGGGTCACGATCCGAAACTATGGATACTGGCATGCCATGTAATCTCACAATCTCATTCACGTACATACTAGCAAGACGTTCAAGGGAATAAGTCTCACATATAGGCAAGAAATGGGCAGACTTGGTTAATCTATCAATAATGACCCATATCGCATCTAAGCCTTGAGAAACCTTGGGAAGACCCGTAACGAAATCCATAGTAATGTGTTCCCACTTCCATTTCAGAATCTCAAGTGGTTGCAATGGACCCTTTGGTACTTGATGCTCCGCTTTTACATGTTGACAAGTTAAACACCTCGAGATAAACTCCGCGATCTCTCTTTTCATATTGCTCCACCAAAATATATGTCGAAGATCGTGATACATTTTGGTACTCCCAAGATGGATTGTAAATGGTGTGTTGTGTGCCTCCATCATTATTCTATGCTTCAAGTCAAAATTGTTAGGAACACAAAGTCTGGAGTTGACTCGAAGTATTCCTTCTTCATCGATTCTTGCTTCTTGAATAGCACCTTCTTGCACTTTCTTCTTCATACGCATCAGCTCCATGTCCTTAGCTTGAGCAGCTTTAACTTTATCGATTAAAGTCGATTCTACTCGTATATTTGATATCATCATGTGGGTACTTGGAGCCTTCATCTCTATCTCCATCCTTTGTAAATCATACAAAATGGGACTTTGCATTAACAACATTGCACTCGTACCCGTATATGATCTTCTACTCAATGCATCAGCTACTACGTTAGCTTTTCCAGGATGATATTGGATGGTATGATCGTAATCTTTCAACAGCTCGAGCCAACGTCGTTGCCGCATGTTGAGTTCCTTTTGGGTGAAGAAATATTTGAGGCTTTTATGATCTGTATAGATCTCCACTTTCTCCCCATACAGGTAGTGTCTCCAGATCTTCAACGCGAAAACGACTGCTGCCAACTCCAAATCATGAGTAGGATAATTCCTCTCATATTCTTTGAGTTATCGCGAGGCATAGGCTATGACTTTCCCATGTTGCATGAGAACACATCCTAACCCTTTGCCTGAAGCATCGCTGTAGATAACAAATCCATCCAAACCAGATGGTATTGTCAGAACAGGTGCCGAAATGAGTCTCCTCTTGAGTTCTTGAAAACTCTTCTCACAATCCTCGCTCTAACCGAATTTTGTATCCTTCCGAGTCAGCTGAGTTAACGGAGTAGCGATTCTAAAAAATCCTTCCACGAATCTTCGGTAATACCTAGATAAGCCCAGAAAGCTACGTACTTCGGTCACCGACTTCGGTTGCTCCCAACTTTGTATGGATTCAATCTTCGCCGGGTCGACAGATACTCCATGTTTTGACACCACGTGCCCAAGGAATGCTACTTCCTCAAGCTAGAACTCGCATTTCTTCAAATTGGCATATAACTTGTTTTCACGAAGCCTTTGCAGTACCAGCTTCAAATGGCGCTCATGATCTTCACGACTTTTCGAATAGATGAGGATGTCATCAATAAAGACAACAACGAACTGATCTAAATATTCTTTGAATACACGGTTCATCATATCCATGAAGGCAGTAGGGGCATTAGTCAATCCAACAGACATGACTAAGAATTCATAATGCCCGTACCGAATTCTGAAGGCAGTCTTTGGAATATCCTCAGTTTTAATCTTCAGCTGATGATATCCAGAACAAAGATCGATCTTTGAAAAGAATTGTGCTCCTTGCAACTGGTCAAACAGGTCATCAATGTGAGGTAGCGGATACCTATTCTTGATAGTGACATGATTCAATTCTCAGTAGTCGATACAAAGTCGCATACTCCCGTCTTTCTTCTTTACGAATAACACAGGAGCACCCCAAGGAGATGTACTAGGACGAATAAAATCGATGTCTGACAACTCCTGTAGTTGAACCTTTAACTCCTGAAGTTCAATAGGAGCCATTCGATATGGAGTTTTAGAAATGGGCTTTGTACCAGGTTCAAGGTCAATAAAGAATTTAACTTCACGTTCTGGGGGTAGACCGGGAAGTTCTTTAGGAAATACGTTAGGAAATTCACTAACAATAAAAATATTATTCAAATCTGACGTGTTTTTGTTCAAGTCCATAACATGGGCTATGAAAGCTTAACATCCATTTTTCAATAAACGAATGGTTTTATGGCTTGGTATGACAGCGATTGATTTTAGTGGTTTAGTTGCTTGAATTCGCATGACAGGTTGGTTAGGAATATGAAAACAATCAATTTTGGTATGATGAGTAGTTAACCAATCAATTCCTAAAATCACATCAAAAGCAAGTATCTTTAAAGAGATAAGGTCAACAGGTAATGTGATTGTGCCAACTTAGATTAAGCAAGATTTATAAACTGTAGATGTAATGAAAGTTTCTCCTAACGGGGTTTCAACAGATAAGTCAAAGTCTAATTTCTCTGGGGTCAAGTTTAAACGTTGAGCACAAGCAGGAGAGATAAAAGAATGGGTAGAACCGGTATCTAATAAGGTATAAACTTCGCAAGAATTCAAGATTAGCTTACTCGTGATCACCTCGTTCGGGTTTCTCGCGTTTTGGCCAGTCACAACAAACGCCCTTTCAGGAACCGCTGATTTCGACTTATCCGGGACAACTTTTGGAGTCATCATCCCCGCTGAACTTGGTTTTGCTACAGAACACTCTCGAGCTATATGACCCTCCTTTCCACAGTTATAACATACCTTAGATTGTTGTGGGCAGTTTGGGCTGATATGTCCCTCTTTCCCACTTTTGTAACATACGACTGGTGGTCGTTCTCCTCCCCTAGAAATAGTTGATGTTTGTACTGACGTCTTCACGTTATCATTGTTGTACCTTTTCTTCTTGAAATCTCCTCCCGACTCGCTCCTTCTATTATCACGACCACGATTACCACAAGAGTGGTTACCGCTTTTGTCCGAATACTTTCCTTCCCTCTGGTTGTCATTGCTCCGATGACCGCTGCCACCGGTATGACCCTGGTTGTGGTCCCTCGGTTGAACATACTCATTATCTCGCTCTAATAATTGAGCCCTGTTTACAACATCTAAATATAAAGAAAATTTATGAGAGATAAGATATTGCCGAATCTCGGGTTTTAGACCTCTCAAAAATATCCTTGTCATTCGTTCCTCATTTTCGACCAAATGAGGTGCAAACCTGGATAACTCAGCAAACTTCGCCTCGTACTGGGACACCGTCATATTATTTTGTTCCAGTCTAATAAACTCTACCTCCTTCATATGACGAATACTTTCAGGAAAGTACTTGTCATTAAACAGTTTTTGAAATGTTTTGCAGGACATGTTGAGTGCGTCAGGCTGGGTACACTTCACAGACTCCCACTAGTAGTCTGCCTCACCGGGGAACATAAAGGTGGCGAATGGAACCTTCTGTTCCTCAGTGTATCCCAAGACAACAAATATCTTGGTAATTTGTTTGACCCACGTTTCCGCCTTAATCGGATCCGGCTTTCCCCAGAATTCTGGTGGTCCCAACTCCTTGAACTGCTTGGCTGTGACAAACCGCGCGTTGTTATCATTTCCACCCGTATTTTGTACACGAGTCTCCCTCATCTGATTTTGCATGAACTGTAAGAAGCTCCTAAACATTCCATCATTCATCGTTTGCTCGGTAACGTTGTTTACAGGAGGAATATTGCCTTCCTGTTGCACGTTCCCCTGGGTGGTGATCAAAGGTGTCTCCACGGTCTGATTTACTCAATTATTAACGTTCTCAGCTGCCATTCTTAAATACTGCCATAAAACAAAGGTTAATAGTCATGTCATATATTATCCGTATACTCTGACCGACCAAATAAACTTAGTCAGGTCATACTAGCGAAGGAATTTCCCGTCTCTCTCCTCCTAGTTCTTGTCTCACATCTCAGCCAGGGATCATATCCCTAAGCTCTGATACCAACTGTGACGCCCCAAAAATAGGTATACATCACCCATTATGAGTCGCCAAAAACTTGGTACAGAAACAACTACTACTTTATTAATACAATTGTCGTGCAAAATACGACAACACATACTGTGAGTTTAAATACAAATATTGTCTTCTAGACAATATCCACACTCAAATAAGTCCTCATTACAATTATTCAAATACTATTTTACAGAAATAGTGAGGACTGCTAAAACATCTTTCTAGAACCATCACTCCATATCCCGACTAGATCCTGCTATGTTCTCACCTCCTGAGAAGAAAAATGGAACAAAAAGGAAAAGGAAGAGCTCAACTAGCCCAGTAAAGAATATTATGACTAAGATAATATACAACAAATTATCATTAGTATTCAATAGGGAAAAATTTGATAGAATATAATCGACAACAAATTTTAGATCAACAACTGCAGCGGAAACAGCAAACCATTAGAAGAGTCAAGTAGATAATGAATTCTACTATCTTCTAATAATTAAAAGTCCATCATCAATATTTTATCCCTGTAACATCAATTAATAATCATCTTTAACCAAATATTCATCTTTGCACTACAGGCCAAAGATATTCATTTGTATCACCAGTCAGTCATGTTCATCTCAACACCTGTTCATCTTTGCACTACAGGCCAAAGATATTCATCAGGTAATCATACATCTTTGCACTACAGGCCAAAGATATTCAGTAATATCATCATTTAGAACTGAGGATGATGAAAAATATCTTAAAGAAAACGAATCAAGTGAGACAGAAGGACAAATAGTAGGGATTCGTATAACAGTTTATCCAAGATAAATAATACTTCATAATAATCAATTGTGAAGCAGAATTCAAAAATAAAGATCAAAACATGGATACAATCAAGGATAGTAACCATAATAGACATCTTGGACAAAAAGAAAAATTTTCAATTTTTGGTGAATAGTGCCGTATTCGTGAATAGTGCCGTATACGTGAATAGTGTCGTATAAGTGAATAGTAATCCCGACACAAAAAGTTCTAAATTTGATAAAAAGTTCAAACCAATATTTTGGCATAATGATATTGAAGAAAATAATATCATTTAAGAAGAAAATAACATCCCTTACCTCAAAATAACCGTACTTCTGACTGAATATCGGATATGAGACTGAATGAAACTTGTGCTGAATAGCAACTCTCAAAGTATCAAAATACTCACAAAATACGCTCAATAATATAGAGAGAAAAAGAGAGAAAACTTATGAATTCTTGTGTGATTTTCAATTCTAACTTAGCCCTCTATTTATAGGAAAATATTAGCACGCCGGAGTAGACTTGACCTGCAAACTGATGGCTTTACCTGCTACTATTCCCACCCACCACATTTGAATAAAAATTTTAGCACATTTCTCACCAACTAAAAGTGGGGTCTACCAATTCTAGAATTTTCCACCAAAATGATTAACTCTGAAAATTCAATAATTTCTGAACCAGTCATCTCGTAAAATTCATAACAAATCATACGTTCATTTTTAACGGTTCAAAATTTGTAGACATATACTCAACTTATATATGTATAACATATCCAAATATTACCAAGATCCAACGGTCGGATTAAAAATTATAACCCCCGCAAAATATCTCAAAAACCCTAATTTGATTTTCAATACCTCCGTTCCGACAAAAATACAGATAAAACACCTCAACATTAACTCCTTCATTTTTAACCACAAAAATATATCCCTCATTTATATCCACATAAAATAAATATTTCCTTATCATATGAATCAATAATTAATTATTCACAAATAATATTACAGAATCGCATCTATGACAACCAGGTCATTCCCAGAAAAGAGGGGGCTTTCCAATAAGGATTTCTCCTTACTAGCGCGCAATTAGATGACCAAGCATTTCCTTAGACAGAACTTTCTAGACATTGCCAATAATGCTATCTATTAATATTATTTAAATAATATGTATTATTGATCTGATAATGAAAAATACTGTGCAGCAATAATTATTGAAACAACAATAATATAAAATATCAACGCAACAATTATTGAATCAATAAAATAAAATATTGAACAGTAACTACTGTAACAATTATTGAGTAGTGCCTTCTTACGTAAGAATCAATAATTGGTGCAATATCGTGTGCTACTGTATTTTAACCACCAGGCATTCCAACAGTATTAACGGTAACAATTACGCCGTTATTTATAAAAACTCAATTTTTGTCGTTATCTTCATCCAATCGTTTTCCGTTATGGGGCCCACAAATAGCTGCGCCGTCGTACGAATATTCCCCGACAGAAAGAATATTACACGACCAAACGAATATTCCCCTACAAAATGAATATTTTATAACCACTTGTTTATTTTGTAAAATTTGCACATTTCACCCATAACCAAAGTATTATATCAAATTAACACCTTATTATTCACAATAATATTTAGAAAAAATTTAATTTTATTCATTAATAAGTTGGGGTCTTACAGATAATATGAATTATTGCTTCGATAATAAAAAATACTGTGTAATGACAATTATTGAAACAACAGTAATATAAAATATCAACGCAATAATTATTGAATCAATAAAATAAAATATTGAACAATAATTACTGTAACAATTATTGAGTAGTGTCTTCTTACGTAAGAATCAATAATTGGTACAATACCGTATGCTACTGTGCAACAGCGCGTATTACTGTGTTTTAACCACCGGGTATTCCAACAGTATTAACGGTAACAACTACGCCGTTATTTATAAACAACTTATACTTGTCGTTTTCTTCATCCAATCGCTTTTCGTTATGGGGCCCACAAAAGACTGCGCCGTAGTACGAATATTCCCCGACAGGAAGAATATTTTATAACCACTTGCTTATTTAAAATATTTGCGCATTTTACCCATAACTAACCTCATTAATCAATTCAACCCTTACTATTTTAAAATAATAAATAGAGGAAATTAAATTTTATTTATTAATAATTTGGGGTCTTACAACCTCCCCTCCTTATGAAATTTTATCCTCGAAATTAACGTACGTACCTGGTGTTTCGAAAAGACGAGGATACCTCGCTTTCATTTCCGTTTTTAACTCCCAGCTCATTTCCTTAATAGCATGGTTCCTCCACAAAACTTTAACTTGTGGTATGACCTTTGTGCGTAGGACATGCTATTTCCTATCTAAGATCTTGACAAGTACCTCTTCGTACGTTAAGTCTTCGGCTATCTCGTCCGGTTCTAACTCAATAATGTGGTTTAGGTCTTTCACATATTTACGTAGCTCAGATATATGAAAAACATTATGAACACGAGACATACTTGGAGGTAACGCGAGTCTATAGGCCACATTTTCTACTCGGTCAAGAATCTGAAATGGACCAATAAATCGTGGATTGAGTTTTTCTCTCTTTCCAAATCTTGTAACTCCCTTCCATGGAGCAACTCGCAACAATACATGATCCCCAATACTAAATTTCACGTCCTTTTGATGAAGATCCGCATAACTCTTTTGTCGATCATGTGCCGTTTGTATACATTATCGAATCACTTGGATCTTTTCCGTAGTCATACGTACCAACTCTGGTCCCAATAATGTTGCTTCACCCACCTCATCCCAACATATTGGAGAGCGACACTTTCGTCTATATAATGCTTCGAATGGAGCCACACCCATACTTGCCTGATAACTGTTATTGTAAGAGAATTCCACCAATGGTAAATACTTATCCCAACTCCCTTTGAAGTCTAAGACACAGAGTCTTAATTAATCTTCAAGAGTTTGAATAGTTCTCTCTGATTATCCGTCTGTTTGAGGATGGTATGCTGAACTGAATCGTAAATCCGTGCCCATAGCTTTTTGCAAGCTAACCCAAAATCTTGAAGTGAATCTTGGGTCACGATCCGAAACTATGGATACTGGCATGCCATGCAATCTCAAAATCTCATCTACGTACATACGAGCAAGACGTTCAAGGGAATAAGTCTCCCGTATCGGCAAAAAATGAGCAGACTTGGTTAATCTATCAACAATAACCCAAATAGCATTTATACCTTGAGAAACCATGGGAAGACCCTTAACAAAATCCATAGTAATGTGTTCCCACCTCCATTTCGAAATCTCAAGTGGTTGCAATGGGCCTTTAGGCACTTGATGCTCCGCCTTTACATGTTGACAAGTTAAACACCTCGAGATAAACTTTGCAATCTCTATCTTCATATTGTTCCACCAAAATGTATGTCGAAGATCACGATACATTTTGGTACTTTCAGGATGGATTTCAAAAGGTGTATTGTGTGCCTCCATCATGATCTTGCACTTCAAATCAGAATCATTAGGAACACAAAGTCTGGAGTGGACTCGAACTATTCCTTCTTCATCGATTCTTGCTTCTGGAATGGCACCTTCTTGCACTTTCTTCTTCATACTCGTCAGCTCCGGGTCTGTGGCTTGAGCAACTTTAACTTTTTCGATTAAAGTTGGTTCTATACGTATACTTGACATCATTGCATGGGTCCCCGGTGTCTTGAATTCTATCTTCATCTTTTGTAAATCACACCAAATGGGTCTTTGTGTTGACAACATCGCACTCATTCCTGCGTATGGTCTTCTACTCAATGTGTCGGCTACCACGTTCACTTTTCCTGGATGGTATTGAATGGTATGGTCGTAGTCTTTCAACAGCTCGAGCCAACGTCGTTGCCGCATGTTGAGTTCTTTTTTAGTGAAGAAATATTTGAGGCTTTTTGGTCTGAATATATCTCCACTTTCTCCCCATATAGATCGTGTCTCCAGATCTTTAGCGCGAAAATGACTGCTGCCAACTCTAGATCGTGAGTAGGATAATTCTTCTCATATTCTTTAAGTTGTCGCGAGGCATAGGCTATAACTTTCTCACGTTGCATGAGAACACATCCTAGCCCTTTTCCTGAAGCATCGCTGTAGATAACAAATCCATCCGAACCAGATGGATGGTCAAAACAGGTGCCGAAACGAGTCTCCTCTTAAGCTCTTGGAAACTCTTCTCGCATTCCTCACTCCATACGAATTTGATATCTTTTCGAGTCAGCAGAGTTAATGGAGTAGTGATTCGAGAAAATCCTTCTACGAATCTCCGATAATAACCAGCTAAGCCTAGAAAGCTACATACTTCGGTCATCGACTTCGATTGTTCCCAACTTTGTATTGCTTCAATCTTCGCCGGGTCAACAGATACTCCATGTTTTAACACCAGTGCCCAAGGAATGCTACTTCCTCAAGCCAGAACTCGCATTTCTTCAACTTGGCATATAACTTGTTTTCACGAAGCCTTTGGAGTACCAGCTTCAAATGGTGATCATGATCTTCACGACTTTTGAAATATATGAGGATGTCATCAATAAAAATAACAACAAACTGATCCAAATATTCCTTGAATACTCGGTTCATCATATCCATGAAAGTCGCAGGAGCATTAGTCAATCTAAAAGACATAACTAAGAATTCATAATGCCCGTACCGAGTTCTAAAGGCAGTCTTTGGAATATCCTCAGTTCTAATCTTCAGTTGATGATATCCAGAACGAAGATCGATTTTTAAAAAGAATTGTGCTCCTTGTAACTGGTCAAACAGGTCATCAATACGAGGTAACGGATACCTATTCTTGATAGTGACATAGTTTAATTCCCGGTAGTCGATACAAAGTCGCATACTCCCGTCTTTCTTCTTTACGAATAAAACAAGAGCACCCCAAGGAGATGTACTAGGACGAATGAAATCGATGTCCAACAACTCCTGTAATTGGACCTTTAACTCCTGAAGTTCAATAGGAGCCATTCGATATGGGGTTTTAGAAATGAGCTTTGTACCAGGTTCAAGATAAATAAAGAATTCAACTTCACGTTCTGGGGGTAGACCGGGAAGTTCTTCAGGAAATACGTCAGGAAAGTCAATAACAACATGAATATTATTCAAATATGACGTGTCTTTATTCAAATCCATAACATGGGCTAAGAAAGCTTGACATCCGTTTTTTAATAAACGAATAGCTTTATGACTTGATATAACAGTGATTGATTTTAATGGCTTAGTTGCTTGAATTCGCACAACAGGTTGGTTAGGAATATGAAAACTAACAACCTTACGAAAACAATCAATTTTGGCATGATGAGTAATTAGCCAATCAATCCCTAAAATCACGTCAAATGCAAGTATCTTTAAAGAGATAAGGTCAACAGGTAAGGTGATGGTGCCAACTTGGATCAAACAAGATTTATAAACAGTGGATGTGATGAAAGTTTCTCCTAACGGAGTCTCCACATATAAATCAAGGTCTAATTTCTCCGGAGTCAAGTTTAAACGTTGAGCACAAGCAGGAGAAATAAATAAATGGGTAGTACCGATATCTAGTAAGGTATAAACTTCGCATGAATTTATGATTAGCTTACCCGTGATCACCTCGTTTGGGTTCCTCGCATGTTGACCAGTCACGACAAACGCTCTTCCAGGAACCGTTGACTTTGACTTTTCCGGGACAGCCTTTTGAGTCACCATCCCCGCTGGACTTGGTTTCTCTACAGTGCAATCTCGAGCGATATGTCCTTCCTTTCCACAGTTATAACATACCTTAAACTGTTGTGGGCAATTTGGGCTGATATGTCCTTCTTTTTCGCACTTATAGTATATGACTAGTGGTCGTTCTCCTCCCTTTGAACCAGTTGCTGTTGGTGCTGACGTCTTCGTATTGTCATTGTTGAATCTCCTCTTTTTAAAATCTCCTCCTGACTCGCTTCTTCTATTTTCATAGCCACGATTACCACCAGAGTGGTTGCCGTTCTTGTCTGTATTTTTCTTTCTCCGCTGGTTATCATTGTTCTGATGACTGTTGTCACCGATATGATCCTGGTTGTGGTCCCTCGGTTGACCGTACTCGTTATCTCGCTCTAATAATTGAGCCCTGTTGACAACATCTGAATAGAGAGAAAATTTATGAGAAATGAGATATTGACGTATGCCGGATTTCAAACCTCTCAGAAACATCCGCATCATACGTTCCTCATTCTCCACCAAATGAGGTGCAAACCTAGACAACTCTGTAAACTTCGCCTCGTACTGGGACACCGTCATGTTATTCTGCTCCAGTCTAATAAACTCTACCTCCTTCATATGACAAATACTTTCAGGAAAGTACATGTCATTGAACAGTTTCTGAAACGTTTCCCAAGACATGCTAAGTGCGGCTGGATGAGTATGCTTTACAAATTCTCACCAATAATCTGCCTCATTACGGAACATAAAGGTGGCAAATGGAACCTTCTGTTCTTCCGTGCATCCCAAGACATCGAATATCTTGGTAATTTGTTTGACCCACGTCTCCGCCTTAATCGGATTCGGCTTTCCCCAGAATTCTGGTGGTCCCAACTCCTTGAACTGCTTCGTTGTGACAAACCGTGAATTGCTATCATTTCCTCTGGTATTTTGAACACGAGTCTCCCTCGTCTGATTTTGCATAAACTGCAAAAAACTTATAAACATCCCATCGTTCATCATCTGCTCAGTGAAGTTCTTCACAGGAGGAACATTGCCAGCCTGTTGCACGTTCTCCTCGTTGGTGAGTTAAGGTGTCTCCACGGTCTCGTTTACTCCACTGTTAACATTCTCAGTTGTCATTCTTAAATACTGTCATAAAACAAGGGTTAATTAAACAAATTAACAAATCACATAATACCCTTATATTATGACTGACCAACAAATAAGCTTAGGTAGGACACACTAGCGAAGAATTTACTCGTCTCTCCCCTCCTAGTTCTACTCCCCGATCTCCGCCAGAGATCATATCCCTAAGCTCTGATACCAACTGTGATGGCCTCAAAATAGGTATACATCACCCATTTTGAGTCGTCAATAACATGGTACAAAAACAATTACAACTTTATTAATACAACATAAAAACTATGAGTTTAAATACAAATATTGTCATCTAGACAATATCCACACTCAAATAAGTCCTCATTATAATTATTGAGACATTATTTTACAAAAATAGTGAGGACTACTAAATAACTTTCTAGAACCATCATTCCATACCCCGACTAGTACTCGCTACATTCTCGCCTCCTTAGAAGAAAAATAAAATAAAAAGGAAAAAGGGTGAGCTCAACTAGCCCAGTAAACAATATTATGACTAAGATAATATAGAACAAATTATCGTTAGTCCTCAACAGGGAAAAAATTAATAGAATACAATAGACAACAAATTTTAAATCAATATTCGCAGCGAAAATAATAATTCATTAGAAGAGTTAAGTAGAGTATGAAATCTACTATCATCTATGAATTTAAAAGTCCATCATCAATATTTTATTCCTGTAACAACAATCAATAAACATCTTGAATCAAATATTCATCTTTGCACTACAGGCCAAAGATATTCATCAGTTGGTCATGTTCATCTCAACACCTGTTCATCTTTGCACTACGGGTCAAAGATATTCATCATAAAATCATTAATCTTTGCACTACAGGCCAAAGATATTCAGTTATATCATCATTTAGGACTGAGGATGATGAAAAATATTTTAAAGGAAACGAATCCAGTGAAACAAAATAACAAATATTAAGGATTCGTATTTCGGTTTATCCATGTCCAAAAATAACTCATAAGTAATCATAATGGAGTAAAATTCAAGAGTGATCAAAACATGGATACAATCAAAGCTAGTATCCATAATAGATATCTTGGACAAAAACAAAAATTTAATTTTTTTCGGTGAATAGTGCCGTATTCGTAAATAGTGTCGTATGTATACGTGAATAGTAATCCCGACACAAAAAGTTTTAAATTTGATAAAAAATTCAGATCAATATTTCGGCATAATGATATTGAAAGAAATAATATCATTTATAAAAAAATAACATCCCTTACCTCGAAAAGACAGTACTTCTGACTGGAATACTGGATATAGAGCTGAAGGGAACTTGCACCATATAACAACACTCAAAGTCTTAAAATACTCACAAGAATACGCTCGATAATATAGAGGGGGAAAGATTTCAGTTTCTAGTGTGATTTTCAATTCTAACCTAAGCACCTTATTTATAGGAAAATGCTTAGAAAACCAAAGCAGAAAATTTAATATATTATTATTATTATTTGTTAAAATTCCATACGCCCATTTTTGAAGATCTGAATTCAGCAATTAATAACACATGCTAGACCCACTTAACTCACCAAACACGTTTTTCTTAAAAAAAATAATTAAACTTCCAAAAAATAATTATTTCGGAACTTCAGAACTTCAATAATTCATAATAAATAGTCGTTTTATCAGAAAAATTTGAATCTCATGTATTTTTCATTGGAAATTCCATTCTCTACAACTTTACAGAAGAAAATGTTTCTAAATTCCAAACATAAATTGACCAAAATCCACAAATGGGCGATTTTTACAAGCAATAATCAAATTTCAGTCAAGAAATGGGATCCACTGACACACAAAACATGTGTTAATCATTTAATGCAACAAAAATACTCTTTCTCCTCATGTACCCATATATCCGACATTCATTGTAAAAGTATCACCATTATTATATTATTAAAATATAATAATATATTTAAATAAATTATTTTATCAGAAAAAGATAAAATATTAATTTTCAACAATTGTCACATTAAAAATTTTCTCCTTCTATATCCACATAAAATTAATATTTTCCTCATCATATAAATTAATAATTAATTATTCACAAATAATATTACAGAATTACAATACTGACAACCAGGCAGTTCTTAGGAAAGAGGGGGCTTTCCGATAAGGATTTCTCCTTACTGGCGCGTAATTAGGTGACCAAAAATCTCCTTAGACAGAACTTTCTAGACATTGCCAATAATATTATCTAATAATATTATTCAAATAATATGAATTATTGCTTCGATAACAAAAAATATTGTGTACTGACAATTATTGAAACAACAGTAATATAAAATATCAACGCAACAATTATTAAATCAATAAAATAAAATACTGAACAGTAATTATTGTAACAATTATTGAGTAGTGCCTTCTTACGTAAGAATCAATAATTGGTGCAATACCGTGTGCTACTGTTCAACAATGCGTATTACTGTATTTTAACCACCGGGTATTCCAACAGTATTAACGGTAACAACTACGCCGTTATTTATAAACAACTTATACTTGTCGTTTTCTTCATCCAATCGCTTTTCATTATGGGGCCCATAAAAGACTGCGCCGTCGTACGAATATTCCCCGACAGGAGGAATATTTTATAACCACTTACGCATTTTATCCATAACTAACCTCATTAATCAATTCAACCCTTACTATTTCAAAATAATAAATAGAGAAAATTAAATTTCATTAATTAATAATTTGGGGTCTTACACAACGCCTCGAATGGAGCCATGCCAATACTTGCTTGATAACTGTTGTTGTAGGAGAATTTCACTAGTGGCAAGAACTTGTCCCAACTTCCTTTGAAGTCAAGGACACAGAGTCTTAATAAATCCTCAAGAGTTTGAATAGTCCTCTCCGATTGCCCGTCCGTTTGAGGATGATATGTCAAACTAAATCGTAAATCCGTGGCCATAGCTTTTTACAAACTAACCCAAAATCGTAAAATGAATCTTGAGTCTCAATCAAAAACTATGAATACTGGCATGCCATGCAGCCTTATAATCTCATTTATGTACATACGAGCAAGACGTTCAAGTGAATAAGTTTCTCGTATAGGTAAGAAATGAGCAGACTTGGTCAATCTATCAACAATGACCCAAATCGCATATATTCCTTGAGAAACTTTGGGAAGACCAGTAACGAAATCTATAGTAATGTGCTCCCACTTCTATTCTGGAATTTCAAGTGGTTGCAATGGACCTTTTCGCACTTGATGCTCCGCCTTGACTCGTTGACAAGTTAGACTCCTTGATATAAACTCTTCTACCTCTCTCTTTATATTGCTCCACCAAAATGTATGTCGAAGATCATGATGTATTTTGGTACTCTCAGGATGGATTACAAACGGTGTGTTGTGCGCCTCCATCATGATCTTATACTTTAAAACAGGGTCATTTGGAGCATAAAGTCTGGAGTTGACTCGTAGTATTCCTTCTTCATCGATTCTTGCTTCTGAAATGGCACCTTCTTGCACTTTCTTCTTTATACGCATCAGCTCCAGGTCCGTAGCTTGAGCAGCTTTAACTTTATCGATTAAAATCGGTTCTATTCGTATATTTTCCATTATCACGTGGGTCTCTGGAGTCTTTATCTCTATCTCCATCCTTTGCAAGTCATACAAAATGGGCCTTTGCGTTGACAATATCGCACTCATACCCGCATATGATCTTCTACTCAATGCGTCAGCTACCACGTTAGCTTTTCCAGGATGGTATTAAATTGTATAATCGTAATCTTTTAACAGCTCAAGCCAACGTCGTTGCCGCATGTTAAGTTCCTTTTGAGTGAAGACATATTTGAGGCTTTTATGATCCATATAGATCTCCACTTTCTCTCCATAAAGGTAATACCTCCAGATCTTTAGTGCGAAAACGACAGCTGCCAATTCTAGATCATGAGTAGGGTAATTCCTCTCATATTCTTTGAGTTGTCGTGAGGCATAGGCTATAACTTTTTCATGTTGCATGAGAACACATCCTAACTCTTTGCCTGAAGCATCGCTGTAAATGACAAATCCCTCCGAACCAAATGGTATTGTCAAAACAGGTGCTGAAATGAGCCTCCTCTTGAGTTCTTGAAAACTATTCTCACATTCCTCGCTCCAACTGAATTTTTTATCTTTTCGAGTCAGCTGAGTTAATAGAGTTGCGATTCGAGAAAATCCTTCCACGAATCTCCGATAATAACCAGCTAAGCCGAGAAAGCTACGTACTTCAGTCACTGTCTTAGGTTGTTCCCAATTTTGAATTGTTTCAATCTTTGTCGGGTCAACAGTATTCCATAATTTGATATTACGTGCCCAATGAATGCTACTTCCTCAAGCCAAAACTCGCACTTCTTCAACTTGGTATAAAGCTTGTTTTCACGAAGCTTCTAGAGTATCAGCCTCAAGTGTTGCTCATGATCATCACGACTTTTGAAATATATGAGGATGTCATCAATAAAGACGACAAAATGATCCAAATATTCCTTGAATACTCGGTTCATCATATCCATGAAGGCAGCAGGAGCATTAGTCAATCTAAAAGATATGACTAGAAATTCATAATACCCGTATTGAGTTCTGAAAGCAGTCTTTGGGATATCATCGGTTTTAATTTTTAACTGATGATATCCGGAACGAAGATCGATCTTTGAAAAGAATTTGACGCCTTGCAACTGGTCAAATAGGTCATCAATGCGTGGTAATGGGTACCTATTTTTGATGGTGACATGATTCAACTCCCGAATAATCAATATAAAGTCACATACTCCCATCTTTCTTCTTTACAAATAGAACAGGAGCACCCCAAGGAGACGTACTAGGACGAATGAAACCGATGTCTAACAATTCCTGTAGTTGGGTCTTTAACTCCTGAAGTTCAACAGGAGCCATTCGATATGGAGCTTTAGAAATGGGTTTTGTACCGGGTTCAAGGTCGATACAAAATTTAATTTCACGCTCTAGGGGTAGGCCAGGAAGTTTTTCAGGGAATACGTTAGAAAATTTATTAACAATGGAAATATCATTCAAATCTGACGTATTTTTTTTAAATATGTGACATGGGCTAAGAAAGCTTGATATCCGTTTTTCAATAAATGAATAGCTTTATGGCTTGATATGACAGTGATTGACTTTAGTGGTTTGGTCGCTTGAATTCTCATAATAGGTTGGTTAGGAATATAAAAGCTAACAACCTTACGAAAATAATCAATTTTTGCATGATGAGTAGTTAACCAATCAATCCCTAAAATCACATCAAGCGCAAGTATTTTTAAGGAAATAAGATCGACAGTGTGAGATCCCAAATTTTATGAAATGAAAGTATTCAATTTTTTTAAAATTATTATTTTATTTCGTAAATGGTTAAATTGATAAAAAGTTAAAGTTAAGGGTGATATGTGAAAAATTTTCAAAGCAGACAAGTTGTCATAAAATACCCAGTTACTATTCACTCTAGTATTGTTCACTCGAGTATTTGGGACACTTTTTGTGTCGGAGTACTATTTACGAGTTACTATTCACGATTTACTATTCACGAGTTACTATTCACCTGTAAGATATATTTCTTTTTTGTCCAAATCATTTTTGGGTACAATATTATTTCATGAGGAGATGTGCTAATTTTTCAAACCGTTGGTTAAAATTATATTAGTAAATTAATATGAATCGCTGGTTTAAAGTTTTAATAGTGAATCAGTATAGACCGTTGCTTTAAAGTTTTAATAGTGAATCAGTATGGACCGTTGCTTTAAGTTTTAATAGTAAATTTTTTTTATATAAAACAGAATACTTTTATAAAGTTATTCTATAAAATATATTATATTTTATTATGCATAGTATTTGCATAGTGCCTGCATAATATTTGTATAGTAAAATCTTTTATAAAGTTATTCATTTTATTATATTATAAATAGAATATATTATACTTTATTTAAAAGATTTTTCTTTAAATATGGACCGTCAGATTAAAGTAAATCAATCTAGACCGTTCATGAGTTAGTTACTATGCAGTCCATTTTTCTATAAATAGAAGCTCATTCCTTCATTATTTTCTTACGAATTCACTAAAACTCTAGAGAGAGAAATTATAGAGAGAAAGAAGAAAAATATTCTGCTACTGTACTACTCATATATCCAGTACTCTTCTTCTTAAGGAAAAGGGTATTATTTCTTTCGTATTCGTAAGAGATATTATTTGTTATACCCGTAAGGGTGTTATTCTTTCTTATTCATGAAGAGAACTTCTGTTATTCTATTATTTATTATTCTGTTGGAATAACCTGTATACGCGGCATATCCTAACATAACCTGTATACGCGGCATACCATATACTTGGTGAAATCCCTCTGTTATTCCATTCTATATTATTATGTTGGAATAACCTGTTTATGCGAAGTACCGCATACATGGTGAAATTCTTCTATTATTCCGTTCTTTATTCTTCTGTTGGAATATCCTGTCGGTGCGTATTACGCCTGACCTAGTTCCATTATTTATTATTCCGTTCTTTATTATTCTATAGGAATATCCTGTCTGTGCATTTATGTCGGACCTAGTTTCATTATTTATTATTCTGTCGGAATATCCTGTCTGTGCATTTTACGCCGGACCTGGTTTCATTATTTATTATTCTGTTGGGAATAACCTGCCTGTGCAGTCTATCGCACGCATGGTGAATCCTTCTGTTATTCCATTCTTTATTATTATGTTGGAATAACCTGTTTATGTGGATTACCACATGCATGGTGAATGATCCTCTGTATTCATTCCTTATTAAATTGTGAAAATGATCTGTTTACGTGGATTACCGCATGGCGGGCGAAAATCCACTTGTAGTTTCATATATTTTATTATACTCAGTTGGTTAAAGTTTTGGCTTCTACACTCTATGAAATTAGTGGAATATCCTTGATATTTGCGCTTCATCCAGTATCTTTTCATAGAAATATTCTTCTGAGCATTCTTGAATTTTACTCTACAAAGCAGTATCATGTTGACAATTTGGACGTTATTGGTTCCTGGATAAATTAATTATTGAACTTGTTTTATTGAATTCTTATATCATTGTCATCATCCTCATGTTTATATTTTGTTGAAAGTCATCTGTGGCCTGTAGTGCATAGATGGACTTGGCATGATTATGATCAGGGATTATTCGGTGTAATCATGACCGTAATGTTACAAATGATGTGGTAAAAGTCCTCATTGGCCCGTTGTGCATTGATGGACAGTTTTTGGTATGATTATGGCTATGGATTCTCTTCGGCCAAGGGTGCAAAGATGAATTATTTTATGGCATGATCAGGACCGTTGATGAAAACACGATTATCTTTGGCCCGTAGTGCATGGATATTTCGTGGTTGTGATACTAAAGAATATCCTTGGCCTTTAGTGCAGGGATGATTCGATGATGTGGAATAATTATTGAGCTGAGTCTCAGCAATAAAATATTAATTCATGGATGTGATAATAATGAATATCCTTGGCCGTAGTGCATGGATAATTCATGGATGTGATATTAACGAATATCCTTGGCCATAGTGCAGGGGTGATTCGATGATGTGGATTATTTATTAAGCTGAGTCTCAGCATTATTGGTTTTACAGTTGTATATCTTTAGCCGTAGTGCAAAAATGAATTTAATTAGTATGAATATGAGCAGGAATTATGATTTGGTATAACCATGATTTTTGATGTTTCAGGTGAAGATAGGTGATTAAAATTATCTTCGTCTTGGGTGCGAAAAGGAATTCAGAATCAAAATTATGATTATGAGTTATTCATATGATTGTGGACAGGAATTATTGATTGATGTTACAGGGATAAAATATTATTGGTGAACTTTTAACATGGAGAAGATAATAGACCTGATGGTCTATTTGACTCTTTTAATAGATTGTTTGTTCCGCTGTAACTATGGTTGAAAAGTTTTATCATCTACCATATGTTCTAAATCTCTGAGTTATTATTGATGAAAGCTATTGATAATGTAATTATCTTTAGTCATGATATTCTTTACTGGGCTAGTTGTGCTTACCCTTTTTCTTCACAATTCCTTTCAGGTATTAAAAGTGTAGCTGGGTCGAGCGGGGTATTAAGAGGATTAGAATGGTGGTCTCTAGCTGTGCAGGTTCTTGCTAAGCAGTATAGAAAAGTTCATTTAGTAGTTATATTTGGTGAATCCAATAGGGTGAGGTGAACCCAACTTTGAAAAGGTGTTTTGCCACTATCATACAAGATGTCTAATGACATACAACTTCGTGTTATCATAAGACAGGGTTGTGCACATCCACTTGTTGAGTATATCTACGAGCACTACCTATATGATCTTGGAGTTTATTTGAAATAAAATTTTCACTTGGAGACAACGGAGATAATTATATGTCAAGAAAATACTCAACATTGGAAAGAAGATGATAGTAATCTTCTCGTTTTTCTTTGGGGTCTATTGGGTCAACCAAGGATAATTCTGTGGACATATGATATCTATCATAATCTAGATGCATGGCCTCCCATGTACGTAGGTTTCCTTGAGCACTTCCCAAAGATTTTAATTTCTAAAACAATTATTGACTGTACCTTTATGTAAGGTAACATTGTAAGGTCTTGTGGTCAAGGCACCACTAGAGTATTATATATATTTGTATTAAAACTCACAACTTATCTGTTGTCGTGCTCTACACGATAGTTCAATAGTTGTATAAATGAAGTTTGTATTTGATTTTTATAATATAATATTTGGTGACTCAGAATGGGTCGTGTAGACCTATTTTGGGGGCATCACAGACAGATAACGTGCGGTTACCGATTTGAATCAAACAAGACTTATAAACAGTGGATGTAATAAAAGTTTCTCCCAACGGAGTTTCAACCGATAAGTCAAAGTCTAATTTCTTCGGAGTCAAATTTAAATAAGGTATAAGCTTCGCAAGAGTTTATGATTAGCTTATCTGTGATCACCTCGTTCGGATTCCTTGCTTTTTGGGAGGTTACGACAAACGCTCTCCCTTGAACTACCGGTTTTGTCTTATCTGGGAAGGCCTTTGATGCCTCTATCCTAGCTGGACTTGACTTTCGTGCACGACAAAATTGGGCTAGGTGACCTTCTCTTCCACAATTGTAACATGCTTTGGACTGTTGCGTACAGTTTGGACTGATGTGTCCCTCCCCTCCGCATTTGTAACATACGACCGGCGGTCGTTCTCCTTCCTTAACAACAGGTGCTGGTGCTGACGTCTTTCCATCATTATTGAATCTCCTCTTCTTGAAATTTCCACTTCTATTACCTTGGCCATGATTACCACCGGAGTGGTTACCATTTCTGGCATGTTGATTCCCTCCACGTTTATTGTTACTGCTTCTATGACTGTTGCCACTGGTATTATCGACTTGCCGGCTGCTCTCTCTTGGTTAGGTCGACTCATTATCGCGCTCCAATAACTGAGCCCTATTTACAACATCTGAATAAAAACACAGTTTGTGAGAAATTAGGTATTGACGTATCTCGAGTTTCAAACCTCTTAAAAACATCCGCGTCATTCTCTCCTCATTATCAACCAAGTGGGGCGCAAACCGGGACAACTCAGCAAACTTAGCTTCGTTCTGTGACACGATCATATTATTTTTGTGACTCCCCCAAAATAGGTATACATCACCCATCTTAAGTCGCCAAATATATGGTACAAAATTTAAATACAACTTAATAATACAACTATCGTGTAAAATACGACAAAACATAAACTGAGAGTTTTAATACGAATATTGTCTTCTAGACAGTATTCAACTCAAATGGAGTCCTCAAAATATTTATTATCACACTATTTTATAGAATAATGAGGACTACTAATGCTATCATCTGGATCGTCACTTCTTTCTCCGACTAGTCCCGGCTACATTCTCATTTTCTGAAGAGGACAATTAAAGCAAAAGGGTGAGCTCAACTAGCCCAATAAGAAATATTATGACTAAGATAATGCAGAATAATTTATCGTTAGTCTTCAACAGTGTTAAACTGATAAAATATAACAAACATCAAGTTTAACTGCAGCGAAACAAGCAATCCATTAGAAGAGTCAAGTAGAGAATAAAATCTACTATATTCTATTATTTAAAAGATTTTTCATCACTTTTATCGCTGAGACTCAGCTTAATAAATAATTCACATCATCCCTGCACTACGGCCAAGGATATTCATTAGTATCAAGGCTATAAATTATCCATGCACTACGGGCCAAGGATATTCGTGTATTCATCAATGGTCATGATCATGCCAACAATTATCCACCAATGCACTACGGGCCAATGAGGACTTTTACCACATCATTTGTAATATTACGATCATGATTATACCAAATAATTCCTGGTCATAATCATACCAAGTCTATATATACACTACAAGTCACAGATGACTTTCAACAGAATATAAACATGAGGATGTTGACAATGATATAAGAATTCAATAAAACAAGTTCAAGGATAATTTTTTAAAGATTTATAATTTAATTTATTCAAAAATCAATAACGTCCAAATTGTCAACGTGATACTGCTTTGTGAAGTAAAATTCAAGAATAATATTGTACCAAAAATAATTTGGACCGAAAACGAATCAATTTTTATCATGAATAGTACCCCAAGTGAATAGTAACCTCGTGAATAGTACTCCGGCATGAAAGAGTTAAAAATTTATCAAGAATGCTCAGAATAATATTTCTATGAAAAGATACTAGATGAAGCGTAAATATCAAGGATATTCTACTAATTTCATGGAGTATAGAAGCCAAAATTTTAACAAAACGAGTATAAAATTCGAAATATGAAACGAAATAATATTACTTACATACTACAGAGTATGGAAAAAAATATTATTTCAAGCAAATATTGAACAAAAATAGCATCCCTTATCTCAAAATAACAGTAGTTCTGATCGGAATATTGGATGTAAAGCCGAAAGAAACTTGCACTGAATAGTAACTCTCAAAATATCTAAATACTCACAAAAATACGCTCGATAATATAGAGAGAAAGAAAACTTGTTTCTGGTGTGATTTTCAATTCTAACTTAAGCGCCTATTTATAGGAAAATGCTAGAACGCCAAAGGAAACTAAACAATAAAATAATATTATTATTTATACAAAATTTCTACGCATGTTTTGTTGAATTGTTGGGCAGCCATTTCAGAAATTTTTTGGCAGCCCACATGTAAAAAAAAGTGGGTCCCACCCAATTTTAATAAAAATTATTTTATTTTCCAAAACTTTAGTAATTCATATAAAATAGTCTTTTTATCAGAAAAATACGAATTTTATGTCCATTCCACACGAAATCGAATTCTCTACAACTTTATAACTTTAAGTTTTTTCAAATTCCAAACAGAAAATATCCGAAATCCACAAACGGACGATTTTCAATACCTCATAAAATTCATAACAAATCATACGTTAATTTTTTACTGTTCAAAATTTGTGGACATATATTCAACGGTCGGATCAAAATTATAACTCACGCAATAGAGCTTTAAGAACACCGATTTGATTTTTTAATACTTCCAATCTGACAAAATACTGATAAAACACCTCAACATTAAATCCTTCATTTATAACCACATAAAATAAATATTTTCCTATCCATCATTTATGTCCACATAAAATAAATATTTTCTTATCGTATAAAGCAATAATTAATTATTCACAAATAATATTACACAGTCACAATAATGACAACCAGGTATTTCTCAAGAAAGAGGGGGCTTCCAATAAGGATTTCTCCTTACTGGCGCACAATTAGGTGACCAAACCTCTCCTTGACAGAACTTTCTAGACATTGTCAATAATGCTATCTAATAATATTATTCAAATAATATGAATTATTGATCTGATAATGGAAAATAGTGTGCAGTGAAATTATTGAAACAACAATAATATAAAATAACAACGTAGCAATTACTGAACCAATAAAATAAAATATTGAACAGTAATTACTGTAACAATTATTGAGTAGTGCCTTCTTACGTAAGAATCAATAATTCAAAAATACTGTGCAATACTGTGTGCTACTGTACAACAACGCGTATTACTGTATTTTAATCACCAGGTATTCCAACAATTAACGGTAAAACTTTCGTCGTTATTTTATAAAAATATATTTTTGTCGTTTTCTCAATCCAACAATAATTTCGTTGTGGGGTCCACCAATGATTGTGTCATCATACGAATATTTCCTGTTAAAACGAATATTTCCCGAGCAATCGAATATTATATAACAACTTGCGTACTTTGCAAACTTTATAAATATTACCCACAACTATAACATTATATCAAATTCACTCCATAATATTCAAAAATGATATTTATAGAAAATTCATCTTTATTCATAAAAGTTGGTGTCTTACAACCTCCCCTTCTTATGAAATTTCGCCCTCGAAATTAGGGTACGTACCTGGTATGTCGAAGAGGTAAGGCTACCTTAATTTCATTTCAGATTCTAACTTTCAGGTTATTTCCTCAACATCGTGGTTTCTCTACAAAACTTTGACTTGAGGTATAACCTTAGAGCGTAAAATATAATCCTTCTTATCCAAGATTTTAACAGGAACCTCTTCATACGTTAAATCTTTCGCTATTTCGTCCGGTTCTAACTCAATAATGTGGTTCGGGTCTTTCACATATTTACGTAACATAGATATGTGAAAAACGTTATGAACACGAGACATACTTGGCGGTAAGGCGAGTCTATAGGCCACCGTTCCTACTCGTTCGAGGATTAAAAATGGGCCAATGAATCGAGGATTGAGCTTTCCTCTCTTTCCAAATCTCGTAACTCCTTTCTATAGAGCAACACGTAACAACACATGTTATCCAATATTGAATTCCACGTCCTTTCGATGAAGATCGGCATAACTCTTTTGTCGATCTTGTAAGGTTTTTATACGTTGTCGGATCGTTTGAATCTTTTCCATATTTATATGCACCAACTCCGGTCCTAACAACGTTGCTTCACCCACTTCATCCCAACATACTAGAGAACGACACTTTCTCCCATACAACGCCTCAAATGGAGCCATGCCAATACTTGCTTGATAACTGTTGTTGTAGGAAAACTCTACCAATGGTAAGAACTTGTCCCAACTTCCCTTGAAGTCAAGGACACAGAGTCTTAATAAATCTTTAAGAGTTTGAATAGTCCTCTCTGACTGTCCATCCGTTTGAGGATGATTTGCTGAACTAAATCGTAAATTCGTGCCCATAGCTTTTTGTAAACTAACCCAAAATCTTGAAGTGAATCTTGGGTCTCGGTCATAAACTATGAATTTTAACATACCATGCAATCTTACAATCTCGTTTATGTATATACGAGCAAGACGTTCAAGTGTATAAGTTTCTCGTATAGGTAAGAAGTGAGCAGACTTGATCAATTTATCAACAATGACCCAAATTGCATCTATGCCTTGAGAAACCTTGGGAAGACCAGTAACGAAATCCATGGTAATGTGCTCTCACTTCCATTCTGGAATTTCAAGTGGTTGCAATGGACCTTTTGGTACTTGATGCTCCGTCTTGACTCGTTGACAAGTTAAACACCTTGAGATAAACTCCGCTATCTCTCTCTTCATATTGCTCCACCAAAATGTATGTCGAAGATCATGATACATTTTGGTACTCCCAGGATGGATTGCAAACGGTGTGTTGTGCGCCTCCATCATGATTTTATACTTTAAATCAGGGTCGTTAGGAACATAAAGTCTGGAGTTGACTCGAAGTATTCCTTCTTCATCAATTCTTGCTTCCGGCATAGCACCTTCTTGTACTTTCTTCCTCATACGCATCAGCTCCAGGTCTGTAGCTTGAGCAGCTTTAACTTTATCGATTACAGTGGTTCTACTCATATATTCGCCATCATTACGTGGGTCCCTAGAGTCTTTAACTCTATCTCCATCATTTTCAAGTTATATAAAATGGGTCTTTGCGTTGACAATATCGCACTCGTACCCGCATATGATCTTCTACTCAATGCATCAGCTACTACGTTCGCTTTACCAGGATGGTATTGAATGGTATGATCATAATCTTTCAACAATTCAAGCCAGCGTCATTGTCGCATGTTGAGTTCCTTTTGGGTGAAGAAATATTTGAGGCTTTTATGATCTGTAAAGATCTCCACTTTCTCCCCATACAAGTAATGTCTCCAAATTTTAAGTACGAAGACAACAGCTGCCAACTCTAGATCATGAGTAGGATAATTTCTCTCATATTCTTTGAGTTGCCGAGAGGCATAAGCTATGACTTTCCCATGTTGCATGAGAACGCATCCTAACCATTTACCCGAAGCATCACTGTAGATGACAAATCCCTCTGAGCTAGATGGTATTGTCAGAACAGGTGCTGAAATGAGTCTCCTCTTGATTTCTTGAAAACTCTTCTCACATTTCACGCTACAACCGAATTTTCTATCTTTCCGAGTCAGCTGAGTTAATGGAGTAATGATTCGAGAAAACCATTCTACGAATCTCTGATAATAATCAGCTAAGCCGAGAAAGCTACGTACTTTGGTCACTGATTTAGGTTGCTCCCAGCTTTGAATAGTTTCAATCTTTGCCGGGTCAACAGATATTCTATGACTTGATACTACGTGCCCAAGGAATGCTACTTCCTCAAGCCAGAACTCGCATTTCTTTAACTTGGCATAAAGCTTATTTTCACGAAGCTTTTGGAGTATCAGCCTCAAGTGTTGCTCATGATCTTCACGACTTTTGAAATATATGAGAATGTCATCAATAAAGACAACCACAAAATAATCCAAATATTCTTTAAATAATTGGTTCATCATATCCATGAAGGTAGCAGGAGCATTAGTCAATCCAAAAGACATGACTAGGAATTCATAATGCCCGTACCGAATTCTGAAAGACGTCTTTGGAATGTCATCGGTTCTAATCTTTAACTGATGATATTCGGAACGAAGATCGATCTTTAAAAAGAATTTGGCGCCTGGTAACTGGTCAAACAGGTCATCAATACGTGGCAATGGGTACCTATTCTTGATGGTGACATGATTCAACTCCCGATAATCAATACAAAGTCGCATACTCCTATCTTTCTTCTTCACGAATAGAACAGGAGCACCCCAAGGAGACGTACTAGGACGAATAAAACTGATGTCTAACAATTCCTGCAATTGAGTCTTTAACTCCTGAAGTTCAATAGGAGCCATTCGATATGGGGCTTTGGAAATGGGTTTTGTACCATGTTCAAGGTCGATACAAAATTCAATTTCTCGCTCTGGGGGTAGGCCAGGAAGTTCTTCAGGGAATACGTCAGGAAATTTATTAACAATAGAAATATCATTCAAAACTGAAGATTTTTTGTTTAAATCCGTGACATGAGCTAAGAAAGCTTGACATTCATTTTTTAATAAACGAATAGCTTTATGGCTTGAGATGACAGTGATTGATTTTAATGGTTTGGTTACTTGAATTCGCATAATAGGTTGGTTAGGAATATGAAAGCTAACAACCTTACGAAAATAATCAATTTTTGCATGATGAGTAGTTAACCAATCAATTCCTAGAATTACGTCAAATGCAAGTATTTTCAATGAAATAAGATCGACAGGTAATGTGAGGGTACCGATTTGAACCAAACAAGACTTATAAACAGTGAATGTAATGAAAGTTTCTCCCAACGGAGTTTTAACAGATAAGTCAAAGTCTAATTTCTCCGGAGTCAAATTTAAACGTTGAGCGCAAGTAGGAGAAATAAAAGAATGGGTAGAACCGATATCAAATAAGGTATAGACTTCGCTAGAGTTTATGATAAGCTTACCCGTGATGACCTCGTTCGGGTTCCTTGCTTTCTGGGAGGTCATGGTAAACGCTCTCCCTTGAACTATCGGCTTTGACTTTTTTGGGACGGCCTTTGGTGCCTCCATCCCAACTGGACTTGTCTTCGGTGCACGATAAAATCGGGCTAGGTAACCTTCTCTTCCACAATTACAACACGCTTTGGACTGCATCGCGCAGTTTGGACTGATGTGTCCCTCCCCTCCGTATTTGAAGCATATGATAGGTGGTCGTTCTCCTTCCTTAACAATGGGCGCTGGTGCTGACGTCTTTTTATCATTGTTGAATCTCCTCTTCTTGAAATGTCCACTCTTATTGTCTTCGCTATGATTACCACCGAAGTGGTTACCATTTTTGGCATGTTGATTCCCTCCATGTTTGTTGTAACCGCTTCGATGACTGCTACCACTGGTATTATCATTTTGTCGTCTGCTCTCTCTTGGTTGGGTTGACTCATTATCACGTTCCAATAACTGAGCCCTATTCACAACATCTGAATACAAGCAAATTTTGTAAGAGATAGGTATTGACGTATCTCGGGTTTCAAACCTCTTAGAAACATCCGCGTCATTCTCTCCTCATTATCAACTAAGTGGAACACAAACCAGGACAACTCAGCAAACTTGGCTTCATACTGTGACTTTTGCTCCAGTTTAATGAACTCTACCTCTTTCATCTGACGAATACTTTCGGGAAAGTACTTGTCATTGAACAGTTCTTGGAACTTTTTCCAAGACATCTTCAGTGCGGCAGGATGAGTACGCTTTACAGATTTCCACCAGTAATCTGCTTCTTCCCGCAACATGAAGGTGGCAATGGGAACCTTTTGCTCCTCGGAGCATCCCATGACATCAAATATCTTGTTGATCTGCTTTATCCACGTCTCCGCCTTAAGTGGTTTTGGCTCTCTAAAAAACTCCGGTGGTCCCCGTGAATAGTACTCCGGCATGAAAAAGTTAAAAATTTATCAAGAATGCTCAGAATAATATTTCTATGAAAAGATACTTGATGAAGCGTAAATATCAAGGATATTCTACTAATTTCATGGAGTATAAAAGCCAAAATTTTAACAAAACGAGTATAGAATTTGAAATTTGAAACGAAATAATATTACTTACATACTACAGAGTATGGAAGAAAATATTATTTCAAGCGAATATTGAACAAAAATAACATCCCTTACCTCAAAATAACAGTAGTTCTGATCGGAATATTGGATGTAAAGCCGAAGGAAACTTGCACTGAATAGCAACTCTTAAAGTATTTAAATACTCACAAAAATGCACTCGATAATATAGAGAGAAAAAAAATTTGTTTCTGGTGTGATTTTTAATTCTAACTTAAGCACCTATTTATAGGAAAATGCTAAAACGTCAAAGGAAACTAAATAATAATATAATATTATTATTTATACAAAATTTCTACGCATGCTTTGTTAAATTGTTGGGCAGCCATTTCTAAAAATTTTTGGCAGCCCACATGTAAAAAAAAAAATGGGTCCCACCCAATTTTAATAAAAATTATTTTATTTTCTGAAACTTCAGTAATTCATATAAAATAGTCCTTTTATCAGAAAAATACGAATTTTATATCCATTCCACATGAAATCGAATTCTCTACAACTTTGTAGTTTTAAAATTTTCCAAATTCCAAACAGAAAATATCCGAAATCCACAAACTGACGATTTTCAAAACCTCATAAAATTCATAACAAATCATACGTTAATTTTTAACGGTTCAAAAATTATGGATATATACTCAACTTATATATGTATAACATATCCAAAAATCACAACGATCCAACGGTCGGATCAAAATTATAACTCACGTAATAGAGCTTTAAGAACACCGATTTAATTTTTTAATACTTCCAATCCGACAAAATACTGATAAAACACCTCAACATTAAATCCTTCATTTATAACCACATAAAATAAATATTTTTCTATCCATCATTTATGTCCACATAAAATAAATATTTTCTTATCATATAAATTAATAATTAATTATTCACAAATAATATTACATAATCACAATAATGACAACCAGGTCGTTCCCAGAAAAGAGGGGGCTTTCCAATAAGGATTTCTCCTTACTGGCTCGCAATTAGGTGACCAAACCTCTCCTTAACAGAACTTTCTAGACATTGCCAATAATATTATCTAATAATATTATTCAAATAATATGAATTATTGATCTGATAATGGAAAATATTGTGCAGTGATAATTATTGAAATAACAATAATATAAAATATCAATGTAGCAATTATTGAACAAATAAAATAAAATATTGAACAGTAATTACTGTAACAATTATTGAGTAGTGCCTTCTTACGTAAGAATCAATAATTCAAAAATATTGTGCAATACCGTGTGCTACTGTGCAACAACGCGTATTACTGTATTTTAACCACCAGGTATTCCAACAGTTAACGGTAAAACCTTTGCCGTTATTTTATAAAAAAATATTTTTGTCATTTTCTCAATCCGATAATAATTCCATTGTGGGGTCCACCAATGATTGTGCCGTCGTACGAATATTCGCTGTTAAAACGAATATTCCCCAACCAATCGAATATTATATAACAACTTGCGTACTTTATAAAATTTATAAATATTACTCACAACTATAACATTATATCAAATTCATTCCATAATATTCAAAAATGATATTTATAGAAAATTCATCTTTATTCATAAAAGTTGGGGTCTTACAATTTTGCTCTAGCTTGATGAACTCCACCTCTTTCATGTGACGAATACTTTTGGGAAAGTACTTGTCGTTGAACAACTCTTGGAACTTCTCCCAAGGCATTTTGAGTGTGGCAGGCTGAGTACGCTTTACTGATTTCCACCAGTAATCTGCAGCTCCTCTCAACATGAATGTGACAAAGGGAACCTTTTGCTCCTCAAAGCATCCTAAGACTTCGAATATCTTGGTGATCTGCTTTATCCACGTCTCCGCCTTAAGTGGTTCTAGCTTTTTCCAAAACTCCGATGGTCCCAGCTCCTTGAATTGCTTAGCGGTGACTATCTGTTAGTTGCCAGTGTTTTCACCTGTATTTTGAACACGAGCCACTCTCGCCTGATGTTGTATGAATTGCATAAAGCCTCTGAACATCCCATCGTTCATCATTTGATCGGTGTTGTTGTTTATTTAAGGATTATTATCTTTCTGTTGCACATTATCCTGGGTATTGATCGTTGGTGACTCAACGGTCTCATGTGCTTCATTGTTGATCTCAACATTTTCAGATGCTATTTTTAAACATTGTCACAAAATAAAGGTTAATTTACATGTCACATATTATTCTTATACTCTGACCGACCAATTAAATACCAAATAAACTTAGGTAGGTCATACTAGCGAAGGAATACCCCGTCTCTCCCCTCCTAGTTCTTGTCTCACATCTCAGTCAGGAATCATATCCCTAAACTTTGATACCAACTATGACGCCCCCAAAATAGGTATACATCACCCATCTTGGGTCGCTAAATACATGGTACAGATTACAAATACAAACTTAATTATACAACAAGAGCTGAGAATTTTTACACGAATATTGTCTTATAGACAATATCCAAACTCAAATTCAATCCTCATTACATTTATTATCACACTAAATAGTGAGGATTACTAAAACAGCCATCTCGGACCATCACTCCGTTTCCTGACTAGTCCCGACTATGTTCTCATTTCCTGAAGAGAATAATAAAAACAAAAGGGTGAGCTCAACTAGCCCAATAAGAAATATTATGACTAAGATAATGCAGAATAAGTTATCGTTAGCCTTCAACAATGCTAAACTGATAGAATATAATAGACAACAAGTTTAACTACAGCGGAACAAGCAATCTATTAGAAGAGTTAAGTAGAGCATGATATCTACTATCTTCTATGATTTAAAAAGGTTTTCATCAACTTTATCGCAGAGACTCAGCTTAATAAATAAACCACATCATTTAATCATCCCTGCACTACGGGCCAAGGATATTCATGTAATCATCAATGGTCATGATTATACCGAATAATTCCTGGTCATAATCATACCAACCACTGTCCCTCAATGCACTACAGGCCAATGAGGACTTTTACCACATCATTTGTAACATTACGGGTCATGATTATACCGAATGATCCCTGGTCATAATCATACTAATCAACAATCCTTCTATGCACGTAAGCTAAAGATGACTTTCATCACAATATAAGCATGAGGATGATGACAATGATATAAGAATTCAATTAAAATAAAGCACATGATAAATTTTAAAAATTTATAATTTAATTTATCAAGAATTCAATAATGTCCAAATTGTCAACATGATACTGCTTTGTGGAGTAAAATTCAAGAATAATATCTATGTATCAAAAATAATTTGGACAGAAAAAAAATAAATTTTTCGGTGAATAGTAAGTACTTCGGGAATAGTACCCCGTGAATAGTACCCCGGCATGAAAAGTGCCCCGAATACCTGAGTGAATAATATTTAAGTGAATAGTAATTGGGTGAATAGTAACTCGTGAATAATACTCCGGCATGAAAAGTGCCCCGAATACCCGAGTGAATAATATTTTAGTGAATAGTAACTGGGAGAATAGTAACCCGTGAATAGTACCCCGGTGAAAATATTGATATTTAATAAGAAAGTTCATATCAATATTTCAACGAAAGGATACTGGATGAAGCGCAAAACTCAAGGATATTTCACTAATTTCAAAAATTATAGAAGCAATACTTACCATAGTAAAATTAGATTTAAGAATATGAAAAGAAATAACATACGAAACTACAAATGAATTTTCACCTGTCATGCGGTACGTAATCCGCGTAGACAGGTTATTCTGACATATTAAAGGATGAATACGAAAAAAATAGTATTCCTTATGAATACGAAAGAAATAATACCCTTTACCTTAGTAGAAGACTTGATACTGTAATAGTGAAGTAGCAGAATACTCTTTTTCTTGCTCTCTATAGTTTCTCTTGTGAGTCTCAGTGAATTGGTGAGAATGAAAGAAGAATTAAGCTTCTATTTATAGGAGAAATGACTAAATAGTAACTAATTCACGAACGGTCCAGATTGATTTACTATTAGAACGAACGGTCCAGATTGATTACTATTAAAAGCACAACCGACGGTCCAGATTGATTTACTTTTAAAACCACATTGATTTACTATTAAAACTGCCACCGACGGTCCAGATTGATTTACTATTAAAACCACCATCGACGGTCCAGATTGATTTACTATTAAAACCATCACCAATAGTCCAGATTAATTTAATATTAAAACCACCACCAATGGTCCAGATTGATTTAACTTATTACACTTTAGTACCCCTAAAGTTTTTTAAGTTAGTATTATTCCCGTGTAACTTTTGTAATTCACTTATCTTCAATAAACACATTCTTAATACTTTAACAATTATTTATCATTAATATTATAACTCACAATATTTAACAACCAGATCATTCCCAGGAAAGAGGGGGCTTTTCGATAAGGATTTCTCCCTATTGGCGCGCAATTAGGTGACCAAACCTCTTATCGACAGAACTTTCTATCTAGACATCGTCAATATTACAAATAATAATATGAATAACTTTGTTGTCTCAATTATTGATTTAATAATATAAAATATTATGCAGATGATACTGTGACAATAACTGAATCAAATAACGTGAGATACTATACAACAATTACTGTAGCAATAATTGAGTAAACTGAGTGGCTTCTTACGTAAACATCAATAATCAATACCGTGTGCTACTATGCAACCACGCGTATTACTGTACTTTTACCACCGGGTAGTTCAACAGTTTAACGGTAAAACTTTCGCCGTTATTTTTATAAAAAGATATTTATGTCGTTTTCTATCTATGACAATACTTCCGTTGTAGGGTCCACCAATGATTGTGTCGTCGTACGAATATTCCCTGTTAAAAGGAATATTCCCCGACCAATCGAATATTTCCCGGCACAATGAATATTTTATAACAACTTGCATACTTTGCAAAATTTATAAATATTACCCACTACTATAACATTATATCAAAACCACACCATAATATTAAAAAACATATTTCGAGAAAAATTAATCTTTATTTATGAAGGTTGAGGTCTTACAGGGGGCGTCACACAAAATCTGTAAGACCTCAACTTTTATAAATAAAGATGAATTTTCTATAAATATCATTTTTGAATATTATGGAGTTAATTTGATATAATGTTATAGTTGTGGATAATATTTATAAATTTTATAAAGTACACAAGTTGTTATATAATATTCGATTGGTCGGAGAATATTCGTTTTAACAGGGAATATTCGTACAACGGCACAATCATTGGTGGACCCCACAACGGAATTATTGTTGAATTGAGAAAACGACAAAAATATTTTATTAAAAATAACGGCGAAAGTTTTACAATTGATACTGTTGAACTACTCGGTAGTAAAAGTACAGTAATACGTGTGATTGCATAGTAGCACACAGTATTGATTATTAGTGCTTATGTGAGAAGTCACTCAGTTTGATTCAATTATTGTCAGTTTATAATATGAATTATTTAGCGATAATGAAGTTTTGTTTTATTCGTATTATTAACGTAATAAAACAGAAACATCTTTTTATATAAAACAGAATACTTTATTAAAGTTATTCTATAAATTGAATATATTATATTTCATTTAAAAGATTTTTCTTTAAATATTGACTGTCAGATTAAAGTAATCAATCTGGACCGTTCATGGATTAGTTACTATGCATTCCATTTTTCTATAAATAGCAGCGCATTTCTTCATTATTTCTTACGAATTCACTGAACTCTAGAGAGAGAAACTATAGAGAGAAACTATAAAGAGAGAGAAGAAAAGTACTCTGCTACTTAACTACTTCCTTATTTCAGTTTTTCTTTAAAACGGTAAGGGGTGTTATTCTTCTTATTCATGAAAAGAACTGTTGTTATTCCATTTCTTATTATTCTGTTGGAATAACCTGTATACGCGGTCTACCCTATACTTGGTGACATTCTTCTGTTATTCTGTTGGAACATCCTGTCTGTGTATTTTACACCGGACCTGGTTCCGTCTTGTTATTATTATGTTGGAACATCTTGTCTGTGTGTTTACACCGGACCTGGTTCCGTTTTTATTATTATTCTGTTGGAACATCTTGTCTCTGTGTTTTACACCGAACCTGGTTCTATTATTTATTATTCTGTCGGAATATACTGTCTGTGCGTTTACGCCGGACCTAGTTCCATTATTTATTATTCTATCGGAATATCCTGTCTGTGCGTTTACGTCGGACCTGGTTCCATTATTTATTATTCTGTCGGAATATCCTGTCTGTGCGTTTACGTCGGACCTGGTTCCATTATTTATTATTCTGTTGGAATAACCTATCTGTGCGGTCTATCGCATGTCGGGTGATTTTTTTTGTTATTCCATTCTTTATTATACTCAGTTGGTTAAGTTTTAACTTCTATACTCCATAAAATTAGTGGAATATCCTTGATAATTGCGGTTCATCCAGTATCTTTTCATGAAAATATTCTTCTAAGCATTCTTGAATTTTACTCCACAAAGCAGTATCATGTTGACAATTTGGACGTTGTTAATTCTTGGATAAATTAATTCTTGAACTTATTTTATTGAATTCTTATATCATTGTCATCATCCTCATGTTTATAAAATGTTGAAAGTCATCTGTGGCATGTAGTGCATAAATGGACTTGGTATGATTATGACCAGGGATTATTCGGTATAATCATGACCGTAATGTTACAAATGATATGGTAAAAGTCCTCATTGGCCCGTAGTGCATTGATGGACAGTTGTTGGCATGATCATGACCATTAATGAATACACGAATATCCTTGGTCGTAATGCAGGGGTGATTCGATGATGTGGATTATTTTATTAAGCTGAGTCCCAGTGATAACAGTGTTGAAAAACCTTTTAAATCATAGAAGATAGTAGATTTTATTCTCTACTTGACTCTTTTAATGGATTGCTTGTTCCGCTGTAGTTAAACTTGATGTTCGTTATATTTTATCAGTTTAACACTGTTGAAGGCTAATGATAATTTATTCTGCATTATCTTAGTCATAATATTTCTTACTGGGCTAGTTAAGCTCACCCTTTCTTTCACTGTTCTCTTCAGGAAATGAGAATATAGCTGGGACGAGTCGGGGAACGGAGTGATGGACCAGATGATAGTATTAGTAGTCATCACTATTCTATTAAATAGTGTGACAATAATTGTAATGAGGACTCCTTTTGAGTTTGTATAGTCTCTAGTAGACAATAATTGTATTCAAACTCACAGTTATGTTTTGTCGTATTGTACACGACAGTTGTATTAGTAAGTTGTATTTGTATTCTGTACCATGTATCTGACGACCCAAGATGGGTGATGTATACCTAATTTTGGGGGCGTCACAGTTGGTATCAGAGCTTAGGGATATGATCCCTGCCTAAGATGTGAGAATAGAACTAGGATGGGAGAGACGGGGAATTCCTTCGCTAGTATGACCTACCTAAGTTTATTTGCATGGTATTTAATTGGTCGGTCATAATATAAGGATAATATATGACATATCAATTAACTTTTATTTTGTGGCAGTATCTGAAAATGGCATCTGAGAATGTTGAGAATAGCAATGGAGCACAGACGACTGTTGATTCACCACATATCAATAATCAGGATAATGTGCATCAGGAAGGTGACAATCCTCATGCAAACAACAACACTGACCAGATGATGAATGATGGAATGTTCAGAAACTTTATGCAGTTCATGCAACAGCAGGCGAGAGCGGCTCCTGTACAAAATATAGGTGGAAACACTGAAAACTCTCGGACGATCACCGCTAAACAGTTCAAGGAGCTGGGACCACCGGAGTTTAAGGGAGAGCCAAAACCACTTATAGCGGAAACATGGATAAAGTAAATCACCAAGATATTTGATGTCTTGGAATGCTCCGAGGAGCAAAAGGTTCCCTTTGCCGCCATTATGTTGCGAGGAGAGGCAGATTACTGGTGGGAATCGATTAAGCGTACTCAACCTGCCGCACTAAAGATGTCTTGGGAGAAGTTCCAAGAGCTGTTCAATGACAAATACTTTCCCGAAAGTGTTCGTCACATGAAGGAGGTGGAGTTCATCAAATTGAAGCAGAATAATATGACCGTGCCGCAGTATGAGGCTAAATTTACTGAGTTATCCTGATTTGTGTCCCACTTGGTGGATAATGAAGAGCGAATGACGCGAATGTTTTTACGAGGTTTAAAACCTGAGATACGTCAACATCTTATTTCCCATAAACTGTGTTTGTATTCAGATGTTGTGAATAGGGCTCAGTTAGTGGAGCGCGATAACGAGTCAACGCAACTAAAAGAGAGCAGTCGGCAAAATGATAATACCAGTGAGAGCAGTCATCGAAGCGGTGACAACAAGCGTGGAGGGAATCAACAGGCCAGAAATGGTAACCACTTCGATGGTAATCATGGCCAAAACAATAAGAATGGTCATTTCAAGAAGAGGAGATTCAACAATGATGGAAAGACGTCAGCACCAGCACCCGTTGTTAAGGAAGAAGATCGACCACCTATCATATGTTTCAAATGCGGAGGGGAGGGGCACATCAGTCCAAACTGCGCGATGCCGTCTAAAGCATGTTACAATTGTGGAAGAGAAGGTCATTTAGCTCGATTTTATCGTTTACCAAAAATAAGTTCAGCCAAGATGAAGACACCAAAGACCGTCCCAGAAAAGTCAAAACCGGTAGTGCAAGGGAGAGCGTTTGTTATGACCTCCCAGAAAGCAAGGAACCCGAATGAGGTCATCACGGGTAAGCTTATCATAAACTCTAACGAAGTCTATACTTTATTTGATACCGGTTCTACCCATTCTTTTATTTCTCCTACTTGCGCTCATCGATTAAATTTGATTTCGGAGAAATTAGACTTTGACTTATCTGTTGAAACTCCATTGGGAGAAACCTTCATTACATCCACGGTTTATAAGTCTTGTTTGGTTCAAGTTGGTACCCACACATTACCTGTCGATCTTATTTCATTAAAAATACTTGCATTTGACGTGATTCTAGGGATTGATTGGTTAACTACTCATCATGCAAAAATTGATTGTTTTCGTAAGGTTGTTAGCTTTCATATTCCTAATCGACCTATTATGCGAATTCAAGCAACCAAACCATTAAAATCAATCGCTGTCATCTCAAGCCATAAAGCTATTCGTTTATTGAAAAACGGATGTCAAGCTTTCTTAGCTTATGTCACGGATCTAAACAAAAATACGTCAGTTTTGAATGATATTTCTATTGTTAATAAATTCCCTGACGAATTCCCTGAAGAACTTCCTGGCCTACCCCCAGAGCGTGAAATTAAATTTTGTATCGACCTTGAACCCGGTACAAAACCCATTTCCAAAGCCCCATATCGAATGGCTCCTATTGAACTTCAGGAGTTAAAGATCCAACTGCAGGAATTGTTAGACATTGGCTTTATTCGTCCTAGTACTTCTCCTTGGGATGCTCCTGTGCTATTCGTGAAGAAGAAAGATGGAAGTATGCGACTTTGTATTGATTATCGGGAGTTGAATCATGTCACCATCAAAAATAGGTACCCATTGCCACGTATTGATGACCTGTTTGACCAGTTGCAAGGAGCACAATTCTTTTCAAAGATCGATCTTCGTTCTGGATATCATCAGCTGAAGGTTAGAACTGAGGATATTCCAAAGACGGCTTTTAGAACTCGGTACGGGCATTATGAATTCCTAGTCATGTCCTTTGGATTGACTAATGCTCCTGCTGCCTTCATGGATATGATGAACCGGGTATTCAAGGAATATTTGGATCACTTTGTGGTCGTCTTTATTGATGACATCCTTATTTATTCCAAAAGCCGTGAAGATCATGAGCAACACTTGAGGCTGGTACTCCAAAAGCTTCGTGAATACAAGATTTATGCCAAGTTGAAGAAATGCGAGTTCTGGCTGGAGGAGGTAGCATTCCTTGGGCACGTAGTATCAAGTCATGGAATATCTGTTGACCTGGCAAAGATTGAAGCTATTCAAAGCTGGGAGCAACCTAAATCAGTGACCGAAGTACGTAGCTTTCTCGGTTTAGCTGGTTATTATCGGAGATTCGTGGAAGGATTTTCTCGAATCGCTACTCCACTAACTCAGCTGACTCGGAAAGATATAAAGTTCGGTTGGAGCGAAGAATGTGAGCAGAGTTTTCAAGAACTCAAGAGGAGACTCATTTCAGCACCTGTTCTAACAATATCATCTGGCTCGGAGGGATTTGTCATCTACAGTGATGCTTCGAGCAAAGGGTTGGGATGCGTTCTCATGCAACATGGAAAAGTCATAGCCTATGCATCAAGACAACTCAAGGAATATGAGAGAAATTATCCTACTCATGATCTAGAGTTGGCAGCTGTTGTCTTTGCACTTAAAATTTGGAGGCATTACTTGTATGGGGAGAAGGTGGAGATCTTTACGGATCATAAAAGCCTCAAATATTTCTTCACTCAAAAGGAACTCAACATGCGACAACGACGTTGGCTTGAACTGTTGAAAGATTATGATCATACCATTCAATACCATCTTGGAAAAGCGAACGTGGTAGCTGACGCATTGAGTAGAAGATCATATGCAAGTACGAGTGCAATATTGTCAATACAAAGGCCCATTTTGTGTGACTTGCAAAGGATGGAGATAGAGTTAAAGACTCCAGGGACCCATGTGATGATGGCGAATATACGAGTAGAACCAACTTTAATCGATAAAGTTAAAGCTGCTCAAGCTACAGACCTGGAGCTGATGCGTACGAGGAAGAAAGTGCAAGAAGGTGCTATGCCGGAAGCAAGAATCGATGAAGAAGGAATACTTCGAGTCAACTCCAGACTTTGTGTTCCTAACAACCCTGATTTAAAGTATGAAATCATGATGGAGGCGCACAACACACCGTTTGCAATCCATCCTGGAAGTACCAAAATGTATCATGATCTTCGTCATACATTTTGGTGGAGCAATATGAAGAGAGAGATAGCGATGTTTATCTCAAGGTGTCTAACTTGTCAACGAGTCAAAGCGGAGCATCAAGTACCAAAAGGTCCATTGCAACCACTTGAAATTCCAGAATGGAAGTGGGAGCACATTACCATGGATTTTGTTATCGGTCTTCCTAGGGTTTCTCAAGGTATTTATGCGATTTGGGTCATTGTTGATAGATTGACCAAGTCTGCTCATTTCATACCGATACGAGAAACTTATACACTTGAACGTCTTGCTCGTATGTACATAAACAAGATTGTAAGACTGCATGGTATGCCAGTATCCATAGTTTATTATTTTTCTGTTGGAACATCCTGTCTGTGTGTTTTACACCGGACCTGGTTCCATTATTTATTATTCTGTCGGAATATCCTGTCTGTGCGTTTACGCCGGACCTGGTTTTATTATTTATTATTTTGTCGGAATAACATGTCTGTGCGGTCTATCGCATGTCGGGTGATTTTTTTTGTTATTCCATTCTTTATTATACTCAGTTGGTTAAGTTTTAACTTCTATACTCCATGAAATTAGTGGAATATCCTTGATAATTGCGGTTCATCCAGTGTCTTTTCATGAAAATATTCTTTTAAGCATTCTTGAATTTTACTCCACAAAGCAGTATCATGTTGACAATTTGGACGTTGTTAATTCTTGGATAAATTAATTCTTGAACTTGTTTTATTGAATTCTTATATCATTGTTGTAAGACCTCAAATTATTAATAAATGAAATTTAATTTCCTCTATTTATTATTCTGAAATAGTAAGGGTTGATTTGATTAATGTGGTTACTTATGGGTAAAATGCGTAAATATTTTAAATAAGCAAGTGGTTATAAAATATTCATTGTTGTCGGGGAATATTCGCTTGGTCGTGGAATATTCTTACTGTCGGAGAATATTCGTACGACGGCGCAGTCTTTTGTGGGCCCCATAACAAAAAACGATTGAATGAAGAAAACGACAATAATAAGTTGTTTATAAATAACGACGTAGTTGTTACCGTTAATACTGTTGGAATACCCGGTGGTTAAAACACAGTAATACGCGTTGTTGCACAGTAGCACACGGTATTGCACCAATTATTGATTCTTACGTAAGAAGACACTACTCAATAATTGTTATAGTAATTACTGTTCAATATTGTATTTTATTGATTCAATAATTGCTGCGTTGATATTTTATATTACTATTGTTTTAATAATTGTCACTACACAGTATTTTCTATTATCGGAACAATAATTCATATTATCTGAATAATATTATTAGATAACATTATTGGCAATGTCTAGAAAGTTTTGTCTAAGGAGATGTTTGGTCATCTAATTGCGCGCCAGTAAGGAGAGATCCTTATTTGAAAGCCCCCTCTTTCTTGGGAACGGCCTGGTTGCCAGTACTGTGGTTCTGTAATATTATTTGTGTAATTAATTATTGATTTATATGATGAGGAAAATAGTGATTTTATGTGGATATAGATGGAGAAAATTTTTAATGTGACAATTGTTGAAAATTAATATTTTATCTTTTTCTGATAAAATAATTCATTTAAATATATTATTTTAATAATATATTGATGGTGGTATTTTTACAATGAATGTAGGATATATGAGTATATGAGGAGGAAGAGTATTTTTGTGGCATTAAATGATTAACACATGTTTTGTGTGTTGGTGGACATAATTCTTGACCGAAAATTTATTATTGACGATAAAATCGTCCGTTTGTGAATTTCGGTCAATTTCTGTTTGGAATTTGGAAAAACTTTCTTCTGCAAAGTTGTAGAGAATTGAATTTCCTATAAAAACTCGCGAGATTCGAATTTTCTGACAAAAGGGCTATTTATTATGAATTATTGAAGTTTCGAAGTTCCGAAATAATTGATTTTTGGGAGTTTTAGTTAATTATTTTGAGAAAAATATTTTTTGTATTTTTTTGGACATCATAAACATGTGCAAGGTGGCTGATTTCAGATTTTCTAAGGTGGGCTTGAAAATATATATATATATATATATATATATATATATATATATATATATATATATATTATATTAAATTTTCTGTTTTGGTGTTCTAAGCATTTTCCTATAAATAGGGTGCTTAGGTTAGAATTGAAAATCACATCAGAAACACAAGTTTCTCTCTCTTTCTCTCTCTATATTAGTGAGCGTATTCTTGTGAGTATTATAATACTTTGAGTATTGCTATACGGTGCAAGTTCAAGTCATAACCTATATCCGGTGTTTCAACTAAAAGTACTGTTTTTGCTGAGGTAAGGGATGTTATTTCTTCTTAAATGATATTATTTTCTTCAATATCATTATGCCGAAGTATTAATCTGAACTTTTTATGAAATTTGAAACTTTTCATGTCGGGGTTACTATTCACGAGTTACTATTCACCGAAAAATAAAATTCTCTTCTTTTCGTCCAAAATATCTATTCTGGATACTAGCTTTGATTGTATCCATGTTTTGATCATTCTTGAATTTTACTCCACTATGATTATTTATGAGGTATTTTTGGACATGGAATAGCTGAAATACGAATCCTTAATATTTATTATTTTGTTTCACTGGATTTGTTTCCTTAAAAATATTTTTCATCATCCTCAGTCTTAAATGATGATATAACTGAATATCTTTGGCCTGTAGTGCAAAGATGAATGATTTCTGATAAATATCTTTGGCCCGTAGTGCAAAGATGAACAGGTGTTGAGGTGAACATGACCAACTGATGAATATCTTTGGCCTGTAGTGCAAAGATGACTATTTGATTCAAGATATTTATTGATTGATGTTACAGGGATAAAATGTTGATGATGGGCTTTTAAATTCATACATAATCGTAGATTTTATTCTCTACGTAACTTCTCTATGAATTATTATTTTCCGCTGCGAATATTGATTGAAAACTTGTTGTCTATTGTATTCTATTAAATTTTTCCCTGTTGAAGACTAACGATAATTTGTTGTGTATTATCTTAGTCATAATATTCTTTACTGGGCTAGTTGAGCTCACCCTTTTCCTTGTTGTTCCATTTTCTTCTCAGGAGGCGAGAATGTAGCAAGTACTAGTCGGGGTATGGAATGAAGGTTCAAGGAAGTTGTTTTAGTAGTCCTCACCATTTTTTTTTTGTAAAATATTGTACCAATAATTGTAATGAGAACTTATTTAAGTGTGGATATTGTCTAGATGACAATATTTGTATTTACACTCACAGTTTTTATGTTGTATTAATAAAGTTGTAGTTGTTTCTGTACCATGTTATTGACGACTCAGAATGGGTGTTGTATACCTATTTTGGGGGCGTCACAGTTGGTATCAGAGCTTAGGGATATGATCTCTGGCGGAGATCGGGGAATAGAACTAGGAGGGGAGAGACGAGTAAATCTTTCGCTAGTGTGTCCTACCTAAGCTTATTTGTTGGTCGGTCATAATATAGGGATATTATGTGATTTGTTAATTTGTTAAATTAACCCTTGTTTTATAGTAGTATTTGAGAATGTCGACTGAGAATGTTAACAGTGGAGTAAATGAAACCGTGGAGACACCTGTACTCACCAACGAGGAGAACGTGCAACAGGCTGGCAATGTTCCTCCTGTGAACAACACCACTGAGCAGACGGTGAACGATGAGATGTTTAGAAGCTTTTTGCGATTTATGCAAAACCAGACGAAGGAGATTCCTGTTCAAAATATAGGAAGAAACAATGGCAACGCACAGCTGGTCACAGCCAAGCAGTTCAAAGAGTTGGGACCACCAGAATTTAAGGGAAAGCCGGATCCGATCATGGCAGAAACGTGGGTCAAGAAAATTACCAAGATATTCGATGTCTTGGGATGCACGGAGTAACAGAAGGTTCCATTCGCCACCTTTATGTTCCGTGGCGAGGCAGACTACTGGTGGGAATCTGTGAAGCGTACCCATCCAGCCGCACTCAGCATGTCTTGGGAGACATTTCAGAAACTATTCAATGACAAGTACTTTCCTGAAAGTATTCGTCATATGAAGGAGGTAGAGTTTATTAGACTGGAGCAGAATAACATGACGGTGTCCCAGTACGAGGCGAAGTTTGCAGAGTTGTCCAGGTTTGCACCTCATTTGGTGGAGAATGAGGAACGTATGACGCGGATGTTTCTTAGAGGTTTGAAACCCGGCATACGTCAATATCTCATTTCTCTTAAATTTTCTCTCTATTCAGATGTTGTCAACAGGGCTCAATTATTAGAGCGAGATAACGAGTACGGTCAACCGAGGGACCACAACCAGGATCATATCGGTGACAACAGTCATCAGAACAATGATAACCAGCGGAGAAAGAAAAATACAGACAAGAACGGCAACCACTCTGGTGGTAATCGTGGCTATGAAAATAGAAGAAGCGAGTCATGAGGAGATTTTAAAAAGAGGAGATTCAACAATGACAATACGAAGACGTCAGCACCAGCAGCAACTGGTTCAAAGGGAGGAGAACGACCACCGGTCATATGCTATAAATGTGGAAAAGAGGGACATATAAGCCCAAACTGTCCACAGCAGTTCAAGGTATGCTATAATTGTGAAAAGGAAGGACATATCGCTCGAGATTGTACGGTAGCGAAACCAAGTTCAGCGGGGACGGTGACTCAAAAGGCTGCCCCAGAAAAGTCAAAGTCAACGGTTCCTGGAAGAGCGTTTGTCGTGACTGGTCAACATGCGAGGAACCCAAACGAGGTGATCACGGGTAAGCTAATCATAAATTCATGTGAAGTTTATACCTTACTAGATACCGGTGCTACCCATTCATTTATTTCTCCTGCTTGTGCTCAACGTTTAAACTTGACTCCGGAGAAATTAGACTTTGATTTATCCGTGGAGACTCCGTTAGGGGAAACTTTCATCACATCCACTGTTTATAAATCTTGTTTGATCCAAGTTGGTACCATCACCTTACTTGTTGACCTTATCTCTTTAAAGATACTTGCATTTGACGTGATTTTAGGAATTGATTGGTTAACTACTCATCATGCCAAAATTGATTGTTTTCGTAAGGTGGTTAGTTTTCATATTTCTAATCAACCTGTTGTTCGAATTCAAGCAACAAAGCCATTAAAATCAATCACTGTCATATCAAGTCATAAAGCCATTCGTTTATTAAAAAACGGATGTCAAGCTTTCTTAGCCCATGTTATGGATTTGAATAAAGACACTTCAAATTTGAATAATATTCATGTTGTTAGCAACTTTCCTGACGTATTTCCTAAAGAACTTCTCAGTCTACCCCCGGAACGTGAAGTTGAATTCTTTATTGATCTTGAACCTGGTACAAAGCCTATTTCTAAAACCCCATATCGAATGGCTCATATTGAACTTCAGGAGTTGAAGGTCCAACTACAAGAGTTATTGGACATCGGTTTCATTCGTCCTAGAACATCTCTTTGGGGTGCTCCTGTTTTATTTGTAAAGAAGAAAGACGGGAGTATGCGACTTTGTATCGATTACCGGGAATTAAACCATGTCACTATCAAGAATAGGTATCCGCTACCTCATATTGATGACCTGTTTGACCAGTTATAAGGAGCACAATTCTTTTCAAAAATCGATCTTTGTTCTGGATATCATCAGCTGAAGGTTAAAACTGAGGATATTTTGAAGACTGCCTTTAGAACTCGGTACGGGCATTATGAATTCTTAGTCATGTCTTTTAGATTGACTAATGCTCCTGCGGCTTTCATGGATATGATGAACCGAGTATTCAATGATTATTTGGATCAGTTCGTTGTTGTCTTTATAGTTGACATCCTCATATATTCCAAAAGCCGTGAAGATCATGAGCACCATTTGAAGCTGGTACTCCAAAGGCTGCGTGAAAACAAGTTATATGCTAAGTTAAAGAAATGCGAGTTCTGGCTTGAGGAAGTAGCATTCTTAGGGCACGTGGTGTCGAAACATGGAGTATCTGTGGACCCGGCGAAGATTGAAGCAATACAAAGCTGGGAGCAACCGAAGACGGTGACCGATGTACGTAGTTTTCTGGGCTTAGCTGGTTATTATCGGAGATTCGTAGAAGGGTTTTCTCGAATCGCTACCCCGTTAACTCAGCTGACTCGGAAGGATATCAAATTCGTATGGAGCGAAGAATGCGAGAAGAGTTTCCAAGAACTTAAGAGGAGACTCATTTCGGCACCTGTTCTTACAATACCATCTGGTTCGGATGGATTTGTTATCTACAGCGATGCTTCAGGCAAAGGGTTAGGATGTGTTCTCATGCAACGTGAGAAAGTCATAGCCTATACCTCGCGACAACTTAAAGAATATGAGAGGAATTATCCTACTCATGATCTAGAGTTGGCAGCAGTCGTTTTCGAGCTAAAGATCTGGAGGCACTATCTATATGGGGAGAAAGTGGAGATATATTCAGACCATAAAAGCCTCAAATATTTCTTCACTCAAAAAGAACTCAACATGCTGCAACGACGTTGGCTCGAGCTGTTAAAAGATTACGACCACACTATTCAATACCATCCTGGAAAAGCAAACGTGGTAGCTGACGCGTTGAGTAGAAGATCATATGCAGGAACGAGTGCGATGATGTCAAGTATACGCGTAGAACCAACTTTAATCGATAAAGTTAAAGTTGCTCAAGCTACAGACCCGGAGCTGATGCGTATGAAGAAGAAAGTGCAAGAAGGTGCTATTCCAGAAGCAATAATCGATGAAGAAGGAATACTTCGAGTCCACTCCAGACTTTGTGTTCCTAACGATTCTGATTTAAAGTACAAGATCATGATGGAGGCACACAATACACCATTTGCAATCCATCCTGAAAGTACTAAAATGTATCGTGATCTTCGACATACATTTTGGTGGAACAATATGAAGAGAGAGATTGCAAAGTTTATCTCAAGGTGTTTAACTTGTCAACGTGTAAAGGCGGAGCATCAAGTACCAAAGGGTCCATTGCAACCACTTGAGATTCTGAAATAGAAGTGGGAACACATTACCATGGATTTTGTTACGGGTCTTCCCACGGTTTCTCAAGGTATAAATGCTATTTGGGTTATAGTTGATAGATTAACCAAGTCTGCTCATTTCTTGCCGATACGGGAGACTTATTCCCTTGAACGTCTTGCTAGTATGTACGTGAATGAGATTGTAAGGTTGCATGGCATGCCAGTATCCATAGTTTCGGATCGTGACCCAAGATTCACTTCAAGATTTTGGGTTAGCTTGCAAAAAGCTATGGGCACGGATTTACGGTTCAGTTCGGCATACCATCCTCAAACGGACGGGCAATCAGAGAAGACTATTCAAACTCTTGAAGATTTATTAAGACTTTGTGTCCTAGATTTCGAAGGAAGTTGGGATAAGTACCTACCATTGGTGGAATTCTCCTACAACAACAGTTATCAGGCAAGTATAGGTGTGGCTCCCTTTGAAGCATTGTATGGACGAAAGTGTCGCTCTCCAGTATGTTGGGATGAGGTGGGAGAAGCAACGTTGTTGGGACCAGAGTTGGTACGAATGACTACAGAGAAGATCCAAACGATTCGACAACGTATACAAACGGCACAGGATCGACAAAAGAGTTATGTGAATCTTCATCGAAAGGACGTGGAATTTGACATTGAGGATCATGTATTATTACGTGTAGCTCCATGGAAAGGAGTTACAAGATTTGGAAAGAGAGAAAAGCTCAATCCACGATTTATTGGTCCATTTCAGATTCTTGACCGAGTAGGAAATGTGGCCTATAGACTTGCGTTACCTCCAAGTATGTCTCGTGTTCATAATATTTTTCATATATCTGTGCTTCGTAAATATGTGAAAGACCCGAACCACGTTATTGAGTTAGAACCGGACGAGATAGCCGAAGACTTAACGTACGAGGAGGTACATGTCAAGATCCTGGATAGGAAGGAGCATGTCCTACGCACGAAGGTCATACCACAAGTTAAAGTTTTGTGGAGAAACCATGCTATTGAGGAAATGACCTGGGAGTTGGAAACGGAAATGAAAGCCAGGTATCCTCATCTTTTCGAAACACCAGGTACGTATGTCAATTTCGAGGATGAAATTTCATAAGGAGGGGAGGTTGTAAGACCCCAAATTATTAATAAATGAAATTTAATTTCCTCTATTTATTATTCTGAAATAGTAAGGGTTGATTTGATTAATGTGGTTAGTTATGGGTAAAATACGCAAATATTTTAAATAAGCAAGTGGTTATAAAATATTCATTGTTGTCGGGGAATATTCGCTTGGTCGTAGAATATTCTTACTGTCGGAGAATATTCGTATGACGGCGCAGTCTTTTGTGGGTCCCATAACGGAAAATGATTGGATGAAGAAAACGACAAAAATAAGTTGTTTATAAATAACGGCGTAGTTGTTACCGTTAATACTGTTGGAATACCCGGTGGTTAAAACAAAGTAATACGCGTTGTTGCACAGTAGCACACGGTATTGCACCAATTATTGATTCTTACGTAAGAAGACACTACTCAATAATTGTTACAGTAATTACTGTTCAATATTATATTTTATTGATTCAATAATTGCTGCGTTGATATTTTATATTACTGTTGTTTTAATAATTGTCACTACACAGTATTTTCTATTATCGGAACAATAATTCATATTATCTGAATAATATTATTGGATAATATTATTGGCAATGTCTAGAAAGTTCTGTCTAAGGAGATGTTTGGCCATCTAATTGCGCGCCAGTAAGGAGAGATCCTTATTTGAAAGCCCCCTCTTTCCTGGGAACGGCCTGGTTGCCAGTACTGTGGTTCTGTAATATTATTTGTGTAATTAATTATTGATTTATATGATGAGAAAAATAGTGATTTTATGTGGATATAGATGTAGAAAATTTTTAATGTGACAATTGTTGAAAATTAATATTTTATCTTTTTCTGATAAAATAATTCATTTAAATATATTATTTTAATAATATATTGATGGTGGTATTTTTACAATGAATGTAGGATATATGAGTATATGAGGAGGAAGAGTATTTTTGTGGTATTAAATGATTAACACATGTTTTGTGTGTTGGTGGACATAATTCTTGACCGAAAATTTATTATTGACGATAAAATCGCCCGTTTGTGAATTTCGGTCAATTTTTGTTTGGAATTTGGAAAAACTTTCTTCTGCAAAGTTGTAGAGAATTGAATTTCCTATAAAAACTCGTGAGATTCGAATTTTCTGACAAAAGGGCTATTTATTATGAATTATTGAAGTTTCGAAGTTCCGAAATAATTGATTTTTGGGAGTTTTAGTTAATTATTTTGAGAAAAACATTTTTTATATTTTTTTGGACATCATAAACATGTGCAAGGTGGCTGATTTCAGATTTTCTAAGGTGGGCTTGAAAATTTATATATATATATATATATATATATATATATATATATATGTATATATTATTATATTAAATTTTCTGTTTTGGTGTTCTAAGCATTTTCCTATAAATAGGGTGCTTAGGTTAGAATTGAAAATCACATCAGAAACACAAGTTTCTCTCTCTTTCTCTCTCTATATTAGTGAGCGTATTCTTGTGAATATTATAATACTTTGAGTATTGCTATACGGTGCAAGTTCAAGTCATAACCTATATCCGGTGTTTCAACTAAAAGTACTGTTTTTGCTGAGGTAAGGGATGTTATTTCTTCTTAAATGATATTATTTTCTTCAATATCATTATGCCGAAGTATTAATCTGAACTTTTTATGAAATTTGAAACTTTTCATGTCGGGGTTACTATTCACGAGTTACTATTCACCGAAAAATAAAATTTTCTTCTTTTCGTCCAAAATATCTATTCTGGATACTAGCTTTGATTGTATCCATGTTTTGATCATTCTTGAATTTTACTCCACTATGATTATTTATGAGGTATTTTTGGACATGGAATAGCTGAAATACGAATCCTTAATATTTATTATTTTGTTTCACTGGATTCGTTTCCTTAAAAATATTTTTCATCATCCTCAGTCTTAAATGATGATATAACTGAATATCTTTGGCCTGTAGTGCAAAGATGAATGATTTCTGATAAATATCTTTGGCCCGTAGTGCAAAGATGAACAGGTGTTGAGGTGAACATGACCAACTGATGAATATCTTTGGCCTGTAGTGCAAAGATGACTATTTGATTCAAGATATTTATTGATTGATGTTACAGGGATAAAATGTTGATGATGGGCTTTTAAATTCATACATAATCGTAGATTTTATTCTCTACGTAACTTCTCTATGAATTATTATTTTCCGCTGCGAATATTGATTGAAAACTTGTTGTCTATTGTATTCTATTAAATTTTTCCCTGTTGAAGACTAACGATAATTTGTTGTGTATTATCTTAGTCATAATATTCTTTACTGGGCTAGTTGAGCTCACCCTTTTCCTTGTTGTTCCATTTTCTTCTCAGGAGGCGAGAATGTAGCAAGTACTAGTCGGGGTATGGAATGAAGGTTCTAGGAAGTTGTTTTAGTAGTCCTCACCATTTTTTTTTGTAAAATATTGTACCAATAATTGTAATGAGGACTTATTTGAGTGTGGATATTGTCTAGATGACAATATTTGTATTTACACTCACAATTTTTATGTTGTATTAATAAAGTTGTAGTTGTTTCTGTACCATGTTATTGACGACTCAGAATGGGTGTTGTATACCTATTTTGGGGGCGTCACAATTGTCATCATCCTCATGTTTATAAAATATTGAAAGTCATCTGTGGCCTGTAGTGCATAGATGGACTTGGTATGATTATGACCAGGGATTATTCGGTATAATCATGACCGTAATATTACAAATTGGGGGGCGGTCCGGTGCACTAATGACCGGTACCGTCCGGTACACTTTGTTTTTTGTTTTTTTTTTGTTTTTTTTAAACCACAATTATGAGAAAAATAAATAAAAAATAACAGAGCAAGTTTGAACAAAAAATTGTAAAAGAAAGTATATTTTTTATTAAAAAAACACTGTAAACATCAAAAAAAAAACTTAAAGTGTACCGGTCATTAAGCCTACCGGACCTCCCCCTTCCTGGGCAAATTGGGGGGCGGTCCGGTGCACTAATGACCAGTACCGTCCGGTACACTTTGTTTTTTATTTTTTTTTAAACCACAATTATGAGAAAAATAAATAAAAAATAATAGAGCAAGTTTAAACAAAAAACTGTAAAAGAAAATATATTTTTTATTAAAAAAACGCCGTAAACATCCAAAAAAAAAAAAAAAAAAAAAAACTTAAAGTGTACCGGTCATTACCGGTCATTAAGCCTACCGGACCTCACCCCCTCCCGGTCTTTCTCTCTCTCTCCTCATAAACATTTACAGAGAATACGCCATTATTATCCCTGCCCTGCAATCAAAACCTAAATCTGAGCACCATAATCATCATCCAATCAGTCATTGTTTGTTTGGATGCGTGAGTAATTAACGTTATCGTCATGTACAAAAAGTCGTACTCTTCGGCTACTTTTTCTTTCGTCAAGAGAGCTTCTTCTTCTTCTCGTCCTATCTCTAAACCCATCTCTACGATTCCTCATCAGTCATCTCCTCCCTCTGTATCCAACCAGTACCGATCGCTCTGCTTCTTCCGCTCTCTCCCCCGGTGGAGCCACGGCGTCGATTGGAAGTCGCCGGTGAGTCTTACGTCTCAGATCAGGACTGTCTCTCCTCTCCTTGAACGCCTCCAAAGAAAGTTCGCTACTATGGGTACTCTTTTTCTCTCTCTTGGATGTTGAATACATTCGTTTATCTCAATATAGAAGCTGCAAATTGAATCAGTTTGTGTGTTTCGACAATTGAAAATGTTAATTTAGTAGTTTTAGAAGATCCAGGGGTCTCCTTGTTATCTGTTTTATGGAGGGAATGAAGAATTACGATGTTCTTTAAGTTCACTAGATTTATTGAGATCGAGGAATCTGACTCTTTGTATTGAAGAGTTATAGCTGGTGTTTTGTGTTTGAGAACAAATGTTGTACTAAGTTCTAATGATTCTGTATCTGAAAGATTATAAATAATCAAAATTCATTATTAGAATATGGTAGAATTATAGCTAGCATTTTGTTTTTGTTAACAAATGTTTCATCTTTATATACCAAGTTGTAATGTTTCTGTATCTGAAAAGGTTATAAATTATCAAAATTCATCATCAGAATATGATTAATGATTTTTGAGGTTACTACCCAAATAGCAAATCTAATCTGTGTACCTGTATGAGTTCAGCCTCTGAGCATGCTTTCAAGGGAATCCTGACAAATCTTCCCAAGCCCGGTGGTGGCGAGTTTGGAAAGTTTTATAGCCTCCCTGCTCTGAATGATCCGAGGATAGGTAATTTTCTTAGACTCAAGCAAGAAATTTACATATAAATGCCGATTTTTCTGTAAACTAATCAGCATTTGTTAATTTGGATTTTTATGGATGCATAACAGAAAAGTTGCCATACTCTATCAGAATCCTTCTTGAATCAGCAATTCGTAATTGTGACAATTTTCAAGTAACCAAGGAAGATGTTGAGAAAATTATTGACTGGGAAAATACATCTCCCAAGTTAGTTGAGATCCCATTCAAGCCTGCTCGTGTTCTCTTGCAAGTAATTGTCATTAGTCTATTAAAGTTTTAATTAAAAAGTTATAATCACTGAGCACATGGTATCTAATTTTTTTGCTTTGGTGGCAGGATTTTACTGGTGTACCGGCCGTGGTTGACCTTGCATGTATGCGTGACGCTATGAACAAACTTGGCAGTGATTCTAACAAGATCAATCCTTTGGTATGAGTAGTTTCTTTTGGTAGCATCACAAATTCACAACAATTTTTAGTAGAGTGAGATATTAGTGTTTTTTTAACTGTGCATTAGATTCACAAGTCACAACAATGAAAATTTCTGTTTGTATATGCCCCTATTATTTAGCATTGATTGAAAAACATTTAGGTTTTTGTTATCACCAGTAATTAGTTTGTTTGGTCTCTGATTTAAAGGTGCATGATTTCAATCACAATTGTGAATTGTTATTCTGTTCATTTTTTTCTATATTAAAAGTTTTCCTACTAACATATATATATATATATATATATATATATATATATTCAACTATCCTGGGTGCAGGTTCCTGTAGATCTTGTCATTGATCATTCAGTTCAGGTTGATGTTACAAGGTCAGAAAATGCCGCGCAAGCAAATATGGAGCTGGAATTTCAGAGAAACAGAGAGAGATTTGCTTTTTTGAAGTGGGGATCAAATGCTTTCCACAACATGCTTGTTGTTCCTCCGGGTTCTGGTATTGTGCATCAGGTAACAGAGTCTAAGAACAATACTATTTAATTACTTGCAAAGATCCACCATATTGAATTGCGTCTGTTTTGAGACGGTATAAATATTACATATTATTTGTGATTCACCTTTTGATATTTCTTTTATTTATTTAATGAAGCAATCTTTTACTCAATTGCATTGTCTTCAGTTATAATTGACAAGGAGGAATCAAGAGTAAATCAACCAGATGCTTTTTCAGGTTAATCTTGAATATCTTGGACGGGTTGTTTTCAACACTGATGGCATACTATACCCTGATAGCGTGGTTGGAACTGATTCCCATACTACTATGATTGATGGCTTAGGAGTTGCTGGGTGGGGAGTTGGAGGTATTGAAGCAGAGGCAACAATGCTTGGGCAGGTAACTATTGCTAAACAATCAAGAGAAATTTTCCTATTGTACTACGACTGAAACCAATGTTCTAAAAGGCGCTAGGCGGGAGTCGGGCGGCCGAGGGGGGCCTAGCGCCTAGGGGGCCTGGGCGGGGCCTAGGCGGGATTTTTTATTTTAAGGCAATTCTAATATTTTATCTTACATTTATCCAAACAAAATAATAATATAAAGCAAAACAATCTATAATAAATATAATGAAGACATTTTCTTAAAATTTAAACACATATCCATATTGCTAATGTCAAAGTTCAAGCACAAACATGCAATTGTTCAAAGTTTAAACTTATTTTTAAATTATTCGTTTTATTTATAAACAATATTGCTATTAAATAATAAAATTTAAAATTTCAAGAATTTAATTCAATATTAAAACTTAAGAAACTAAACATAAATTTAAGAATTATAAAATTGAATTAAACTAAATATTACAAATGTATTCTCATTTATATAATTTGAAGTTGGTACAAGTTCAAAAAATTATAATTATAATAAAATTATCCATTTTGACTTATATTGTTCATTTCTTGTTGTGATTTGATATGCTACAATCTGTGTTATGAATATGACAAATCATTAGAAAAATAAATATATCAAGATTTGGTTTGACTATTAAAATAAAAAAAATCTCTCCGCCTAGAACCCGCCTAATTTTCTAAAGAAATTTTTTTGTCGCCTTGGGCCTAGGTGAGGCGCCTGGGGGGCTTAGAGGCGCCAAGGGGGGCCTAGGTCCTAGGCGGGGCGCCAAGGGGGGCCTAGCGCCTAGGCGGGGCCTAGGCGGACCTAGGCGGGGATTTTTAGAACAGAGACTGAAACTACACAAATTTATGGCGTTCACCAGTAACATCTATTTTATTCGTAAATACTACATCATGGTTTAATGTTAATGGTCAATTACTTGTACTTAATGGAAGCATCAACACCTTCTGTAATCTGTATATTGTGTCATAGGATTGTGCTCCTTGGTTATGATGTCCTTCTGTATCACGTTAGATGGATGGAAACCAGGGAATTAAGTCTATCATGTTACTTTTCCCATGCTACATCCCAAAGGAATGGGGAACTTGGACATCATCTGGATTGTTTTCCATTTCCATGTGGCTTTTGGGTTCAGGGTTTGTGAGGCATGAGCTTCCTAAAGCTTTTGTAAAAGTATTTTCTTTTGCATCCTATTGGCACACCTAAAAGCCTAAAACTGTTATAGGCACTCCAAATATGTGATTTTCTACTCTATTTTGCAACTACGTATTGAAATTTCAAGAGAACCTGCACAATACCCCATACTTTTATCATATATGCACTACACTTGTAACTAGAGTTTTCACAACTCACATTCCCTTCCCCATCAGTCTTTTGTTTCATGATTGGTATATGCGGCTTTTGTGCTTTCGTACTAGTCTCGAAAACACCATGGGTGATGGGTCCATGCATACGTGGCATGTATATGTATTCACTTTTAATTAATTAATTCAATCAAGTCTTTTTGTACCTCAGTCATCCAGTCTTGCACTTTTTGTGTTACTTGATTGTTTTAGTGATAAATTACTACTATAAACCCTTAAAAAGCAGGCTGAACTATCTTAGACAAATCTTGATCACATGAATGATATTCTTCAGTGAAGTCATATTTATTTTCTTATACTTTCTTGAAAATATTACAATGAAGAGTTCTGCTGAAAATGCGGTCTTATTCTAAAACTCCCATATTGACAGCCAATGAGTATGGTCCTGCCTGGTGTTGTTGGGTTCAAGTTATCTGGAAAATTACGCAATGGTGTTACGGCTACTGACTTGGTTTTAACTGTGACACAAATGCTTAGGAAGCATGGTGTTGTTGGCAAATTTGTTGAGTTCTATGGTAATTAAAGCTGAAAACTGTGATCTTCAACTTCCTTGCTTCTTACCTGTAAAGAATAGAAGGTTTAACATTGATTTGTGTGTAGGGGATGGAATGGGTAAGCTATCATTAGCTGACAGGGCAACCATTGCAAACATGTCTCCTGAGTATGGGGCAACAATGGGGTTCTTCCCTGTAGATCATGTTACTTTGCAGTATCTTAAATTAACTGGAAGAAGCGATGATACTGTAAGTATTCTTTGTCATTTGTGTGAATTCCAGTGGCAATGATGATAATAAGACATTTTTTTCTTCCTTCCTCTCTTTCAATATATTCTCTTTCAATATATGGATATTCTCTATGTTAATTTCAGGTGGCAATGATAGAAGCATACCTGCGTGCTAATAAAATGTTTGTGGACTATAATGAGGTAAGGTACTTTATGACATCTAATCATTAATAAGGTTTATTTCCAGATGGTTCCATCTTAGAGCAACCTTCACTCTTCTAAAATGCAGCCTCAACTAGAAAGGGCATACTCATCTTACCTAAATCTAGACCTTGAAGAAGTTGAACCCTGTGTTTCAGGGCCAAAGAGGTGTGCACTAAATTTTTTTGTCACTGTTTAGTATATCTTTGATTATATAGCAGTCATAACTTGCATTTCTTGACAGACCTCATGACCGGGTTCCTTTGAAGGAAATGAAGGCTGATTGGCATTCTTGCCTTGATAACAAAGTTGGATTTAAAGTGAGTTTAAAACTTAATACTTCTCCAATGTTTTCTAGTCATCTCTTTTGACTTATTTTAATAGCTTTTATTTGTGAAATTACTTTAAATAAACTATCAGATTTTAAATATACATTGGTAATCTTTCAGCCCTGTGTCTATAAAGGTATCTTAAAATTTCTATGGACTCAAAACTTGTAATTATGGTGCAGGGCTTTGCTGTACCAAAGGAGACACAAGAAAAAGTTGCAAAATTCTCATTCCACGGACAGCCAGCAGAGCTCAAGCACGGCAGCGTTGTGATTGCCGCTATCACAAGTTGCACAAATACATCAAACCCCAGTGTTATGCTTGGGGCAGCCCTTGTTGCAAAGAAGGCTTCTGAACTGGGTCTACAGGTCAGTTGCAGTAGAATGAGTTATATAATCTTAGATTGCTACTTTGTATATCCTGAAGTCTTCCTTATTTGTCAGCTCCAATTCTATTTGCCTTCTGCTATATTAGATAATGACTAAGATCTTCTCTATTTCCTCTCAATGCTCAAGTATGCTGATGATTTGGCAGGTCAAACCATGGATAAAAACGAGCCTTGCTCCAGGATCTGGCGTTGTTACAAAATATTTACTCCAGAGGTAGTGTTTTACACAAGAAATAGTTCAATTAAACAATCAGTTATCTGTAATTGTCACTCACAAAAGAAAGTTTGGTATTTTTCTTGGTGCAGTGGGCTGCAAAAGTATTTGAATCAACAAGGCTTCCATATTGTTGGTTATGGCTGCACAACATGTATTGGAAATTCTGGGGATTTAGATGAATCTGTTGCTTCTACTATATCAGAAAATGGTATTGGTGCTTTTTTTATCTTTTTTTTTTCAACCAAGTTTATTCTTGGTTAATTGAGCACTCAATTTTCTCCCATCAACTATTTTTTTAAATGGATGAGTTAGTTTTATTCAAAACTTGAGATAATTGGTGTAAACCAAAAAAGGATTCATAAGTAGTTGTTAATGAAGTTGAAGTTACCAAATTCTGAGGAGTTCGGTATCAATTTATGCCCAAGTGCTCTGCATATAGTTCCTCGAACCACATTTTCTAAATGAAGCAAAGGCAGAATTGATCTTGTTAAAGATCTAGTACAGAACGAAATATGTCTATTTTTCAATTGATGTCTGGCTGGTTCTTCCAAAGCATTTAGCAGGATTACGAAATTAATTCTTAATCTTGTTCAATTGTGGTATTTTCTGCAGACATTGTTGCAGCTGCCGTTCTTTCTGGGAATCGGAACTTTGAGGGACGTGTTCATGCTTTGACTAGAGCAAACTACCTTGCTTCGCCGCCTCTAGTTGTTGCCTATGCCCTTGCAGGCACGGTAATGAATTAATAATGATTTTATTTCTTAATTGTTTTTTGAAATTTTTCCCTGTTAAGAATATAACGTAGTAAATTTGAGAAATGAAGAACATGCTTTAGACGAGTGTTGAAACATGTGGACATTGTCCTAGCAACATCTTCTAAAAACTGGTACTTGATGTATGTATTAGAATATAGAAAACGGACTAGGGGAAATGCATCTAAGAATTAGGTGGTGTAACTTAGGAAGGGAAAAATGTTAACTATAAACTGGTAAAAGAATGTCAAAAGTAACACCACAAACTTGAAAGTAGTAATAGAAGAGTGTCAAACTATTGGTGCCTCATTCTGTCGTGCCAGAGAATGACAAACCATTGATAGTTAATCTACATGAACATATTAAGATAATGACACAAAGTTAAACATGAGGTTTATGTGTTTCGTCTTGACGACAATGTGCCTTGCCAAAAGATAAAGAAACCCACTATATCAAGATGTAATACTCTTACAATTTGTCTCCAGACTATTTTTAAGGTGAAATACTCAAAACTACAACACATGCCTTTTGTTTAGGTCATACTTGGTGCACAAGGTTCCCAGAAATAATAAGGTTCACAAAACTATTTTAGCTGTTGTCTTTTATGAGTAGTCTAAATTGTTACAGATTGGGTCAGATCCTAGATAGAAAACGTTTAAAAATAGTTTTGGCTTTAGTGCCCTGCAGGTTAACCGTTGTCCATTTTCTTAAAGCTGGCCTTGTTGCTCGTACTCCCTTCCAGTTGTAAAATGATGCTTAAAAATATCGTGTTGGGTTTCACATAATCTTGTGTGTTGGATCAGGTTTTGGTTGAATTGGAATACATGACTAGCAATAATTGTTTGCATAAGGATGTACAGTTCATTTGTTGTAAACTAAGAATATGTTTTTATCTTGTAAAACAATTAAAGAGAGCACATATACAACGACAAAACTAGCAATTAACCCACTGTACTTGGCCACTTTTGTGTATTAGGCCATTATACTTTTAATTTATACAATTGTCCCATTAAACTAATTAAAATTTTGTAATTGGGTAATTTCGTCAAATTAATTGGATGGACGTTAATTTATTGCTTACGTGGCAGTTTAAACAAAATAATTTTTTTAAAAAAATGACTTGAATATATAAATAAATACACGTAAGAAGACAACGAAGGTGGTTTTAACTACCTCCGGCCACCACACTCCCCTTCCCTCCACCGCGTCTCTTTCTATTCACTTTCTTTCTCCTTACAACTAAATTCTGCAACACCCCATCTTGTTCTGCTTTCTATCTCTACTTTCTCACACCTCCTACTCTATCTCCCTCCTCGATGCTGCCGCTGCCATAAATTTTACTACTTCAAACTCTTCGCTTTTGAGATCTGTTGAGGATGATATCTTCGGTGGTATAATTGTTCGAGCGCTTGAAAAGGAGTTCCAGGAGAATGACGAACAGTTCAAAGGTTTGTTTGATCTAAGTTCTAGCTATTTTTGTTTTGTATTCTAGATGCGGGTGGAAGCAAAAGAAATTTAATATAATTGGGTTATTATATTATTATTAATGGATGGTTTCAGTGTAATTAGTTTATTTAGTAGATAATATTAGGATATATTTAATTATATTAGTAGAACATTCTAGATAATTAATTATTAAAGGTAGTAGGTAATTACTAGGATTTTATTTTCTTATTTAATTAGGTTACTTAATATTTTACTTAGCCTCAAAGTATTAAGATTTTTCCTACTCCTATATAAGCAGTTGTAATCCATCATTAGAATTATTATTGAATGATTGATATTATTGAATTTTAAGTCTTGTGCTTGTGGCTTTTCCTGTCACCATCCTTGTCCTACGTCAATTCTGTTATAGCTCTTAGGGTTTATTTGGTGTGTTTTATAGCCTAGGGTTTGAGATTTTAGGATTTTTTCAGTCGGTTCTAATAGCTTGAGCAATTCTAGTTAGGGTTTAAGATTTTAGGAATTCTAGTTAAGGTTTTTTTGTTTTAATTATCTTATGGAACTAATTATTTTTTCCTTTAATTCTATTTTGTGTCTTTATTTATTGATCCAAGTCATTTCTTTTAATTTTTATTTTATTTAAACTGCCACATAAGCAATAAAGTAACGTCCATCCAATCATTTTGACGGAGTAACCCAATTACAAAATTTTAATTAGTTTAATGGGACAATTTCATAAATTAAAAGTTCGATAACCTAGTACACAAAAGTGGTCAAGTAAGGTGGGGTAACTGCTAGTTTTGCCCATATACAACTGTAGTGGAACAGTGGAATTTTTGAAGAGGCAATAAATATTTTATAAAGGAAGTTGTATTAGTGTTAGTGGAGGGTTATGCTAATGCAAATGATGATTTTATCCTTAGTTAAATATGAATATGGGTAAAATACAATTTACCGCCTATGGTTTAGGGTGTTTTGCATGACACCATCTGTGGTTTAGAAACCACAAAATTACCACTTGTGGTCTACACAAAATTGCACACCACCTCTTGTTCCATTTTTCGTCATTACACTTTTAAAAAAGATGACTAATGTCTGTTCTGCCCTCTATAATATTGTTTAACTATATTTTTAAATTTGACTTTCTTGAACCGAGCAGTTTGGGTGGATAATTTATTCAGTTTAGGGTCGGGGAAAATTAAAACACAACAAATTATAAGATCAAAACATATGAAATTAAAAATCTTAATTTAACTATTTTGAAAAACAAATGTTATCAGCTAAATTAAAACTAGAACAACATTTAAATGATGACTATTTTTTAAACAAAAAAATTAAGACTTATTTTACCAAAGCAAGTATCTCTTTTAGAAAAGATGAGGACTTTTTTAACAAATATCGGTTATATAATGCATAACTGTTAAAATATTATTATTTAAATTAATTATTTTTATAAAAAATATTTCTACTTTGAATAAATAGAGTAATACTACTACCTTGTTATTTATCTTAAGATATAACTTTTTAAAATATAACTTCTTCAATGCATTATACATATTATTTATAAGACCAATTTTAAACTTTTATAAACAATGTAAATTTAAACTTATTTTTCACTTGATTTATTATTTTTTTGAAAAAAACCAACTTTGTAATTAGTATTGTATAGAAAGTTTATAATAAAAATTGGTAGAGATAACTGGTGTAAAGACTTGGTACGAATGCATCCCTTTCTTAAAATATAATCGCCATTATGGCACACGCGGTGCATGTGCTATAAAAATTATGTTCTAACTTAATGCAAATATTATTTATTTAAAATTGTATAAAACATAGTCATCAAAAATATTTGACCACATTTGGCTTCTTCAACTTCATGAAAATTTCTTAAATTTTAATATAATTATTCTAATACAATTTTAAAACCTTTTCTTCTTATGAAATAAGACACCATGTAAACTACAAATGATGTTCAAAAAGTTAATTAAAATTTAATTCTAATACAAAAAAATAAAGTAATACTCTTTCCATTCCAAATTATAAGATCAATTTAAAATATTCAAATTCAAAATTGATATAATTAATGTAACTTTGTAAATAATAAATCTTATAATTAATATTATTTTTGAATATTCTAAAATTTATATATCTATATCGTCCAAAATTAAATGTGTTTATTTCATTTTGAAATTTAATAAAAATTCAAATTAATTTAATTAATTATATATTTTAAAACAAAAAGAATAATTAAAATTGAAATAAAGTATAGAAAATCCCATGCACGCAAGTTTTTTATAGAAAGAAATAAGTAGAATGCAAGTACAAGCATTATTAGTATGTTTACCTTTTAATATATTTATTTTGATAACATAATTAATATGTTTTCCTTTAATAATTTTTAATATTAGAATTTTTGATGATGTAAATGTGAGATGATTGAAATTTTATAGTGTTTTTTATTTAATTTAATTTTAATTAAGTGGTTGAGTTTCTTTGAATTATTATTTAATTTAATTTTTTTTACTTTGGTTTAAGTATTGTTTAGTTGGTGATAAATTAGGTAGAAGTTAAAAATAATTCAATTTACCTTTTTAAGTTATATATGAGCAAAGGGTAGTTTGGACTTTTGGATATAGAAAACCACTAATGGATAGCTTAATAACTTGCTTGTGGGTGAGTGAAGCACACTCGTAATATTGGATGGAAAATAGGTAACATGCAACTTTTTGTAAACCACTGGTGGTAATTTGGTAGTTTTTAGACCACAAGTGGTGACTTACGAAACCCCCTAAACCACAAGTGGGTAAATTGCATTTTACCCTATGAATATGGAAAAAGATGCATAGGTTGACAAGGGACATGTCACTTTATGATTTTTGAAAGTGCATGCACCTTGTGGTCTCCATGGCGAGCTACTAGAAGCAAATCAATCAATCCAATTTCAGGGGAGAATTTTTTAATTTTTTTTGGGGTTTCATTCTGGCTATATAATAGTAGTGTCGTAGTATCACTGGCTACATTGAACAAAAATCTACCTACCTTTATGTTAGAGATTTAAAATTTTAGTCTTCACATAGTTTTATTCGACAAGTCTTTACAGTTGAGTACTAAGGAGGGAATGTTTTAGCTAAATCTTACTACGTCACACCTTCATGTTAACCATATGCGGACCAAATTTGTGCTAGTGGTATTAATATTTCTATCTGTGTTAGTGGTTATAATGAAAGTGAATTATTACCTTCATTTCTCTCTCTAATTCATTCTCTCTCACACACTAAAAATAGGAATTGGGAGTATTGTTTGTATGGCAAGTTTAAGTACATTCAACCCATCTGTAATAACTTCAGATTAACTTTTGGTCCCATGCGTCAGCCCACGTGACAAGTGTATCGAATTTGTTTTCCAGGTTGACATTGATTTTGAGAAAGATCCAATTGGAGTAGGTAAGGACGGTAAGAATGTCTATTTGAGGGATATCTGGCCATCTACTGAAGAAGTTACAGAGGTACCAAATCGTAACCTTGCAGATCATTTGACAAAAATCAAAGATGTTATAGTGTAAAATAAATTAACTTGGAATAGCATACGTTTTAGGCTGTTCAATCCAGTGTCCTGCCCGATATGTTCAAGAGTACTTATGAGGCTATCACAAAGGGTAATCCAATGTGGAATGAGCTATCAGTCCCTCCGTCCAAGTTGTACTCATGGGATCCAAATTCTACTTACATTCACGAGCCACCATATTTTAAGAACATGACCATGGATCCTCCTGGATCCCATGGAGTGAAGGATGCCTATTGCTTGCTAAATTTCGGTGACAGTATAACAACAGATCATATCTCGCCAGCAGGAAGTATTCACAAGGATAGTCCTGCTGCAAAATTCCTACTTGAGCGTGGGGTGGAGCGCAATGACTTCAATTCTTATGGAAGTCGTCGTGGTAATGATGAAATCATGGAAAGAGGAACTTTTGCAAATATACGCATTGTTAACAAGCTATTAAATGGGGAAGTTGGCCCAAAGACGGTGCACATTCCCACAGGAGAGAAACTTTATGTGTTTGATGCAGCTGCTGTAAGTTCCATTCTGATAACCTCTTTGCATATTTGGAGTACTTCCTTTCCTTGTAACTTTTTATATGATTACATTTTCAGATGTTAATTTCTAATTTATGATCTGTCGCAACTTTCAGAGGTACAAGGCTGCTGGTCAGGATACTGTTGTCTTGGCTGGGGCAGAATATGGGAGTGGAAGCTCCCGAGATTGGGCTGCCAAGGGCCCAATGTTGTTGGTGAGTATTTATGTATTGGGCTTGACGAAGTTATCATGCCATCAGTAATTTAACTCTACTTTATTTTTGTTAGTTATAGTAACTAGTTATTTATGTAACAGGGAGTTAAAGCCGTAATTGCAAAAAGCTTTGAGAGGATCCACCGGAGTAATTTGGTAGGGATGGGTATTGTTCCACTTTGCTTTAAGGCCGGTGAAGATGCAGACACACTTGGACTCTCCGGTCATGAGCGTTATACCATTAATCTGCCTACCAAACTTGATGATATCAGACCTGGACAAGATGTTACTGTTACTACCGACACGGGAAAATCTTTCACTTGCACTGTCCGCTTTGACACGGAGGTACTTCTCATTTCCATTTTCCTTTATATGGTGTTTGATATAGTGGAAATGATCAAGTCTTGTTCTTATAAAGAAAATGTTGGTTTAGGTGGAATGCTAGTTGAAATTTGCACGAATTATTCAAGAATATGAAAATTTGTAACCTGTCTTTGATTCTCCGAATACAAGCTATATGGCTTATTGCTTAATATATTCTGTTGCATATTTTGTGAAATGCATTTGTAAGGTAACAAGTAGCACTGACGAGATGGAAATGCTTATATGAACATTTACAGTTGGCACATTATTATATGTACACAACAAAGTCAGAGAGATTATACAGTTGTGTATGTGTGTGTGCGCGTGTGAGTGTGGTTTGCTTGAATTGTTTTCTAGTTCTTGTACTTAAGTTTGGCTATGTTTTGGTTCCACATGAGATTGGATTTAGATTTGACACAATCATATATGGTTTGCAGGTGGAACTGGCTTATTTCAATCATGGGGGTATTCTTCCATATGTTATTCGGCAACTAAGCAGTAAGTAATACCGTTGTTAGTTCGAGGACTTGATCTATTTATGACCCTTTTCAGTTGTAAAATGTTGAGAAAATAAAAGTATTCAACAATACAAAGGTCCCTTCGAAAGGGAACGGAAGTCTAGCGACTTCCTAGATCATAGCAAAGTTTCATTTGCCAAGAAGTAAAAGTTACATATATATTTTTTTGTAATAATTCTTATTGGGATCAAATCCTGCTTTCATTTGAGCGAGCTTCTGGGTGAGATGGGGTGGGTTTGGTGTACTTGGAGTATTACCCCATTGTGTAGTTCCATGATCATGAAATAGGAAAAAAGAGAGAATCAGGAAAGATAATTCTCTCTTTAAGCGGCATCTGAGAGCTCAAGATAGTGCAACACTCTGTGAAAGCTTATATCACTTGGAAGGGTAGTTCTCCTGTTTTTGTAACCTGAAATTTGGCCACATTGAGTAACATAGCGACCTGTTGACCCCAGCCATGATAAGGATTGAAAGTTGATGTCCAAATATTTATTTAGTTATCATTGTCGTTTTGTATAGCTCAGCTAATAATTATTACAACACTCTGAATTGATGTCATGTTTGGTGGCATGGAATGGAGCTGTGGAAAGGAATCCTATTCTGCACAAAATCCATATATGACATTTGGTATGTTTATTTGAATTTGATTCCTACAGGGTTTGGAAGTGATTTAACGGTTGTGCGTTAATTTTAGTAATTTGTACGTCTTTTAACTAGTGCTGTTGCTAGCTTGTAAGTGGACAAGTGTTCTTGTATGGAAAATTAGTAGGATAAGAGTTGCCTAAATATATAATAGCATGTTCCTTGTCTGTTTTTTCTGGGTTACCAACCAGCAACTAGCCTACAAATATTAGGAAGTGGTTAACATGAAGTTAATTTTTAGGTAAGTTGATCAATTGGTCAATAGAGTGTTGACACGCATACGAGATTTTATGTGGGTCAGCATTTTATTAACCAATTGATAAATTTATTCAAAAATAAATTTAATGCTAACCGGATCCCAAATATTAGCTCATAATGATTGATGAATGTAATTAAATTCAGGAAGCTTAAATCAGAGTCGCATATAGAAAGCAAAGTATTTAGATAGGTAGGGTTGTTAGACAGACAGCTGGAAGGAAAGTCATTAGCTTGGTTGGTAGGAAGACTTGAAGTTGTTATTGTTTATTCCAAAAGGAAAAGACAATCTAAATTTTCACAAGGATGGGATGAGTACCCAAGGCCAAGATGATTGGTAAGAGCATCTTTAGTAGATGGACTATTTGGTAGATTATATTTAGTTCATTTGATATCAGCAAATGTCCTTTAGTCTTCACTTTTTTCAGCAGATGGACTATCATGTGGACTATAATATAAAAAGATTAAAATAATCAATAAATTCAAAAAAATTTCAACGGACATAATCCAAAAATCATATTCTAATGGTCATATTCCAACGGTCATATTATAACGGTTATATTTTAATAAACAAATAGTATCTATAAATATAAGTCACATCTAGTCTCTCATATTCACTTATCTTAACTTCATTCTTCCAGTCAAATAAGTTATTTTAAATGTGTCTCGTCAATTTGAATTAGCTATGTTGCACGTGGATAAAGAAGAAGATAAAGAAGCATATGGACAATTGTTAGGCATGACGGCTATTGAAGAAGAGCAACAAAATGTCAATAGGCATACATCACATTATCGTGGTTCTGTGCAAGGTCGTATTACCATTGATCGTGGTAGACATGAAGGTCATAATCGACTTTTTCGTGATTATTTTTACATACCCCCGTATCTATTTCGGAGAAGGTTTAGAATGCGGCGCACGCTTTTCCTCCGAATTCAAAGAGCAATTGAAGCGTATGATTCAACTTCGTCCAAAAAATGAATGCTGCAGGATATCTCGGTTTATCTTCTCTACAAAAGATAAATACCTCAATGCAAATGCTTGCCTATGGTGTTTTAGCAGATTCCGTTGATGATTATATGCGGATCGGTGAAAGCACGACTATATTGAGTCTTAAAAGGTTTGTAAAAACAGTCATTTTAATTTTTGGTGATGAATATCTAAGATCCCCCAATAGTAATGACATCGTTAGATTGCTATCAAAAGCTGAAGAGCGTGGTTTTCCTGGGATGTTGGGGAGCATCGACTGCATGCATTGGAAATGGAAGAATTGTCCGGTTGCGTGGCATGGTATGTATTCTGGACATGTGCATGAGCCAACAATTATTTTAGAAGCGGTGGCTTCATAAGATCTTTGGATATGACATGCATTTTTTGGATTACCAGGCTCTCATAATGATATTAACATTTTGGAGAGATCATCTATCTTCTCTGCTCTTACTGAAGGTCGTGCTCCACCAGTGAACTACTCAATAAATAAAAATGAGTACACGATGGGATATTACCTTGTTGATGGTATATATCCCCCATGAACAACATTTCTTAAAACCATTTCGGCACCTCAGGGAAATAAAAGAAAACTATTTGCTAAGACTCAAGAGGCGTTTAGAAAGGATGTTGAGCGAGCATTTGGTGTACTGCAAGCACGTTTTGCGATAGTTCGTGGTCCTGCACGATTTTGGGATCAAACAACACTAAAAGAAATTATGACTGCATGCATAATATTACATAATATGATCGTTGAAGATGAACGAGATGAAAATCAAGAACCAACAACCTACGATACACATGACGAGATTCCAACTGTAGAAGTGTCTCATGAGCGTACCCCACAATTACTTAAATTCATTGAAGCAAATCATTGCATAAGGGATAAACAAGTTCATTCTAAACTGCAAGAAGATATTATTCAACACTTGTGGTCACTACATGGCGGAGCCTAATCTATTACATTCTACTACAATAATAAGAAAATTATGATTCTCTAATAATAAGCAAGTCAACTACTAGATGTAACTCTTTTCATAATTTCTTTCTTGCGTTGTTTGTAATATTCAGCTACTTCAGGCTCCATGTTAACAGTGTCAATCATCATGATCCTTTCATCCTCTTGTGCTTTCAGTATATTCAACTTCTCTTGCTCTTGAAAATATATTCTGTCCATGTTCTCTTGTCTCTTTTGCTGGTTCAATTTCATCTGATGCTCGAACTTCTCAAACCTCAACTCCATAGGTGTACTAGTATCACCAATTCCTTTGCCCTTTTTAAATAATGTTTTCGAAGCCTTTCTTCCCATTGGCCTATCTAATCCTGCAGAGATTGTATCTTCAATACCATCGTCTTCACCCAAACTGACTTCTTCTACGGTTGATGAAGAAGATGCTGATGGACTTGACTTTCTATTACTTTTCTGTTTTTTCCATTATTATATGTTCTCCATTTCGGTGCATCCTTTAATATTCTCCAATAATGCATAAATCCAAATGGTTGATTTTGCATACTTTTGAACAACTCTATTGCTTGACATATCTATTAAAAAATTATTTACAAAGAATTAAATATAAAATATGTGACAACCCCAAAAAAGGTCTATTCTATCCAACCTATTCTGAGTCGCCAAATACATGGTACAGAAAATAACTACAACTTTATTACCACAATTGTCGTGCAAAATACAACAACACATATGCTGTGAGTTTGGATACAAATATATATAAACTGTGACTCTCATCCCAACCTTAGATAACACGTCACAATGACACCTTACATAAATGTATAGTCAAAAACTGTTTTAGAAATTAGAATATTTGGGAAGTGCTCAAGGAAACCTTCGTACATGGGAGGTCATGCGTCAAGGTTATGATAGATATCATATGGCCACAGAATTATCCTTGGTTGACCCAATAGACCCCAAAGAAAAACGAGAAGATTACTATCATATTCTTCCCAATGGTGAGTCTTCTCTTGACATATCATTATCTCCACTGTCTCTAAATGAGAATTATACTTCAAACAAACACTAATATTATATAGGTAGTGCTCGTAAATATACTCAGCAAGTGGATGAGCACAACCCTGTCTTATGATGACACGAGGTTGTATGTCATTAGACATCTTGTATAATAGTGGCAAAACACCCTTTCAACGTTGGGTTCGCCTCACCCTATTTGATTCACCAAATATAACTACTAAATGATGACCATCGTTCTATTCCCCTGTTACCCACGCTCGACCCAGCTACACTCTTATTACCTGAAAGGAATTGTGAAACAGAAGGGTGAGCACAACTAGCCCAGTAAAGAATATCATGACTAAAGATAATTAAATTATCAATAGCTTTCATCAATAATAAATCAGAGATTTAGAACATATGGTAGATGATAAAAATTTTAACCATAGTTGCAGCGGAACGAGCAATCCATTAGAAGAGTCAAATAGACTACAAAGTCTATTATCTTCTCCATGTTAAAAATTCACCAACAATGTTTTATCCCTGTAACATCAATCAACAATTCTGGTCCACAATCATATGAATAACTCATAATCATAATTGTAGTTCTAAATTCCTCTTGTCATCCAGGACGAAGATAATTTTCATCACCTATCTTTACCTGAAATATCAAAGATCATGGTTACACCAAATCACATTTCCTGTTTATAATCATACTAATAACTTCATCTTTGCACTACGACCAAAGATATTCATTTGTATCACCAGTTGGTCATGTTTATCTCAACACCTGTTCATCTTTGCACTACTGCCCAAAGATATTCAACAACATATCATCTTTGCACTACGGGCCAAAGATATTCATCAACAATTCATCTTTACACTACTGGCCAAAGATATTCAACCACAGGTCATTTTTGCACTATGGGCCAAAGATATTCATCACCAGTTCATCTTTGCACTATAGGCCAAAGATATTCAACAACAGTTCATATTTGCACTACACGCCAAATATATTCATCAACAGTTCATATTTGCACTACAGACCAAATATATTAATATCTCAAAGAAATATATAATCATTTCATAATTTATATAAACAATAATTAAAACCATGTTGATCAATTCACCTTTGCACTTAAGCTAAAGATATTCAATTATAAATTCAATGGTCATGATCGTACCAGTCAACAATTCAACTTTGCACTACTGGCCAAAGGGAACCCATAGTCATGATCATACCAAAAATCTACCCATCTTTACACTCAAGTCAAAGAGGAATATCATCATTAGGGTTATAAAAATATTATATATGATGATAAAATCAATATAATCAACATATAGATTTAATCTCAAGAGTAATATTCATAAATCAACTATAATTTGGTCAGAAAAAGAAACCAATAGTAACTCGTGAATAGTAACTCGTGAATAGTAACTCGACATGAAAAAGGTAGAAATTCCACAATAAAATTCATACGAATATTTTGGTATAATGATATTGAAATAATAATATTTCTTAAGCTTATAAACAATTTATTTTAATTGTTTACACTTTATTAAATAATGCATTTAATCATCCTAAAATGTCAAACTCACAAGATTTCATCACCAATAACCAAAAACCCTCATCAAAAATCTGCATATACCTCATATAGGATTCTCAAGCCATAAAATTCTATTTTCTAATTTTCTTACTTCACATAACATATTTAATTCATTTACTCATAACTAGTCTATTTTCATGAAAAATATCAAATCAGTTTTAAAAATATTTCTTTTCTGGGATTTATCAGAATATAGTCCCATATTGAACATATATTTTTCTCAGAATTTTTAAAAACTCATTTACTATTTTTCATATGGCCAAAACCGTCGAATATTTAGACATTTATCATAAATTGTACTCTTATTCAAAAATTTCAAAATTCACAGAGTACACTGATATTATATAGATATACTTCTAATAATTTTTTTTATCAATTTTAGAGTTAACCACAAGGAGTTATAAGCGGTTACTTTTAAAATAGTCTTTTCTCATAAAATTCATAACTCTTAATCTATACGTCCAAGAATAACCATTTTTTCACACAATCAATAAAACTTATCAAAATATCATTTCAATTTTTTCCAGAATTTTCTGAAGGTCGGAAGAAGTACGAACTGAAAAATATAATAACCCTTAAAATCCCTTACCTCAAAAGAGCAGTACTTCGGAGGAAAAATCGGAAGAAACTTCTACTAAATAGCAACTCTCAAGTATCTAAATTCTATCAGATTTTTTCCTGTTGAATACTAATGATAATTTATTGTATATTATCTTAGTCATAATATTCTTTATTGGGCTAGTTGAGCTCATCATTTTCTTTTTTGTCCCATTTTTCTTTTCAGGAGGTGAGAACATAGCAGGATCTAGTCTGGGTATGGAGTGATAGTTCTAGAAAGATGTTTTAGCTGTCCTCACTATTTCTGTAAAATAGTGTTTGAATAATTATAATGAGGACTTATTTGAGTGTGGATATTGTCTAGAAGACAATATTTATATTTAAACTCACAGTATGTGTTGTCGCATTTTGCACGACAATTGTATTATTGAAGTTGTAGTTTACTTTTTGTACCATGTATTTGACGACTCAGAATGGGTGTTGTATACCTATTTTGGGGGCGTCACATTTGGTATCAAAGCTTAGGGATATGATCCCTGGCTGAAATGTGAGACAAGAATTAGGAGGGGAGAGACGGAGAATTCCTTCACTAGTATGACCTGAATAAGTTTATTTGGTAATTATTTGATCGGTCAGATATAGGGATAATATGTGACATGTCAATTAACCCTTGTTTTGTTACAGTATTTGAGAATGGCAGCAGAGAACGTTAACAATGGAGTGAATGAGACTGTGGAGACACCTTTAATCACCACCCAGGGGAACGTGCAACAGAAAGACAATATTCCTCCTGTAAACAACGTTACCGAGCAAACGATGAATGATGAAATGTTTAGGAGCTTTTTACAGTTCATGCAAAATCAGACGAGGAAGACTCGTGTGCAGAATACGGGTGGAAATGATAACAACGTGCGGTTTGTCACAGCCAAGCAGTTCAAAGAATTGGGACCACCAGAATTTAAGGTAAAGCCGGATCCGATCATAGCGGAAACGTGGGTTAAGCAAATTACCAAGATATTCGATGTCTTGGGATGCACGGAGGAACAGAAGGTTCCATTCGCCACCTTTATGTTCCGCGGTGAGGCAGACTACTGGTGGGAGTCTGTGAAGCGTACCTAGCCTGACGTACTCAACATGTCCTGGGAAACGTTTCAGAAACTGTTTAATGACAAGTACTTTCCTGAAAGTATTCGTCATATGAAGGAGGTAGAGTTTATTAGACTGGAATAAAACAACATGACGGTGTCCCAGTACGTGACGAAGTTTACAGAGTTATCCAGGTTTGCACCTCATTTGATCGAGAATGAGGAACGAATGACAAGGATGTTTCTGAGAGGTTTAAAACTCGAGATTCGGCAATATCTTATCTCTCATAAATTTTCTTTATATTCAGATATTGTAAACAGGGCTCAATTATTAGAGCGAAATAATGAGTATGTTCAACCGAGGGACCACAACCAGAGTCATACTAGTGACAGCAGTCATCGGAGCGATGAGAACTAGCGAGGAAGGAAAAATACAGATAAAAGTGGTAACCACTCGGGTGGTCATCGTGACCATGATAATAGGATAGGTGAGTCAAGTGGAAATTTCAAGAGAAGATTTAACGATGACAGGAAGACGTCGACAGCAGCACCAGCACCAGGAACAAATTCTAGGGGAGGAGAACGACCGCCAGTTAGATGTTACAGATGCGGAGAGGAGGGACATATAAGTCCAAACTGTAAGACCCCAACTTTTATAAATAAAGATGAATTTTCTATAAATATCATTTTTAAATATTATGGAGTTAATTTGATATAATGTTATAGTTGTGGATAATATTTATAAATTTTGTAAAGTACGCAAGTTGTTATATAATATTCGATTGGTCGGAGAATATTCGTTTTAACAGAAAATATTCGTACAACGGCACAATCATTGGTGGACCCCATAACGAAATTATTGTCGGATTGAGAAAACGACAAAAATATTTTATTAAAAATAACGGCGAAACTTTTACCATTGATACTGTTGAACTACTCGGTAGTAAAAGTACAGTAATACGTGTGGTTGCATAGTAGCACACAGTATTGATTATTAATGCTTATGTGAGAAGTCACTCAATTTGATTCAATTATTGTCAGTTAATAATATGAATTATTTAGCGATAATGACGTTTTGTTTTATTCGTATTATTAACGTAATAAAACAGAAACATCTTTTTATATAAAACAGAATACTTTATTAAAGTTATTCTATAAATAGAATATATTATATTTTATTTAAAAGATTTTTCTTTAAATATGGACCGTCAGATTAAAGTAATCAATCTGGACCGTTCATGGATTAGTTACTATGCATTCTATTTTTCTATAAATAGCAGCTCATTCCTTCATTATTTCTTACGAATTCACTGAACTCTAGAGAGAGAAGCTATAGAGAGAAACTATAGAGAGAGAGAAGAAGAGTATTCTGCTACTTAACTACTTCCTTACTTCAGCTCTTCTTTAAAACGGTAAGGGGTGTTATTCTTTCTTATTCATGAAGAGAACTGTTGTTATTCCATTTCTTATTATTCTGTTAGAATAACCTGTATACGCGGTCTACCCTATACTTGGTGACATTTTTCTATTATTCTGTTGGAACATCCTGTCTGTGTGTTTTACAGCGGACCTGGTTCCGTTTTTATTATTATTCTGTTGGAACATCCTGTCTGTGTGTTTTACACCAGACCTGGTTCCGTCTTTATTATTATTCTGTTGGAACATCCTGTCTGTGTGTTTTACACCGGACCTGGTTCCGTCTTTATTATTATTCTGTTGGAATATCCTGTCTGTGCGTTTTATGCCGGACCTGGTTCTATTATTTATTATTCTGTGGGAATAACCTGTCTGTGCGGTCTATCGCATGCATGGTGATTTCTTTTGTTATTCCATTCTTTATTATACTCAGTTGGTTAAGTTTTGACTTATATACTCCATAAAATTTGTGAAATATCCTTGATAATTGCGTTTCATCCAGTATCTTTTCATGAAAATATTCTTTTAAGCATTCTTGAATTTCACTCCACAAAGAAGTATCATGTTGACAATTTGGACGTTGTTAATTCTTGGATAAATTAATTCTTGAACTTGTTTTATTGAATTCTTATATTATTATCATCATCCTCATGTTTATAAAATGTTAAAAGTCATCTGTGGCCTGTAGTGCATAGATGGACTTGGTATGATTATGACCAGGGATTATTCGGTATAATCATGACCGTAATGTTACAAATGATGTGGTAAAAGTCCTCATTGGCCCGTAGTGCGTTGATGGACAGTCGTTGGCATGATCATGACCATTAATGAATACACGAATATCCTTGGCCGTAGTGCAGGGGTGATTCGATGATGTGGATTATTTTATTAAGCTGAGTCCCAGCGATCACAGTATTGAAAAACCTTTTAAATCATAAAAGATAGTAGAGTTTATTTTCTACTTGACTCTTTTAATGGATTGCTTGTTCCGCTGCAGTTAAACTTGATGTCTATTATATTTTATCAGTTTAACATTGTTGAATGCTAATGATAATTTATTCTGCATTATCTTAGTCATAATATTTCTTACTGGGCTAGTTGAGCTCACCTTTTCTTTCACTATTCTCTTCAAGAAATGAGAACGTAGCTGGGGCAAGTCGGGGAACGGAGTGATGGTCCGAATGATAGTATTAGTTAGTAGTCCTCACTATTCTATGTAATGGTGTGTTAATAAATGTAATGAGGACTCCTTTTGAGTTTGTATAGTCTCTAGTAGACAATAATTGTATTCAAACTCACAGTTTATGTTTTGTCGTATTGTACACGACAGTTGTATTAGTAAGTTGTATTTGTATTCTGTACCATGTATCTGACGACCCAAGATGGGTGATGTATACCTAATTTTGGGGGCGTCACAGTTGGTATCAGAGCTTAGGGATATGATCCCTGGCTAAGATGTGAGAATAGAACTAGGATGGGAGAGACGAGAAATTCCTTCGCTAGTATGACCTACCTAAGTTTATTTGCATGGTATTTAATTGGTCGGTCATAATATAAGGATAATATATGACATATCAATTAACTTTTATTTTGTGGCAGTATCTTAAAATGGCATCTGAGAATGTTGAGAATAGCAATGGAGCACAGACGACTGTTGATTCACCACATATCAATAATCAGGATAATGTGCATCAGGAAGGTGACAATCCTCATGCAAACAACAACACTGACCAGATGATGAATGATGGAATGTTCAGAAACTTTATGCAGTTCATGCAACAGCAGGCGAGAGCGGCTCCTGTCCAAAATATAGGTGGAAATACTGAAAACTCTCGGACGGTCACCGATAAACAGTTCAAGGAGCTGGGACCACCAGAGTTTAAGGGAGAGCCAAAATCACTTATAGCGGAAACATGGGTAAAGCAGATTACCAAGATATTTGATGTCTTGGGATGCTCCGAAGAGCAAAAGGTTCCCTTTGCCGCCTTTATGTTGCGAGGAGAGGCAGATTACTGGTGGGAATCGATTAAGCGTACTCAACCTGCCGCACTGAAGATGTCTTGTGAGAAGTTTCAAGAGCTGTTCAATGATAAATACTTTCCCGAAAGTGTTCGTCACATGAAGGAGGTGGAGTTTATCAAATTAGAGCAGAATAATATGACCGTGTCGCAGTATGAGGCTAAATTTGCTGAGTTGTCCCAGTTTGCGTCCCACTTGGTGGATAATGAAGAGCGAATGACGCGAATGTTTTTGCGAGGTTTGAAACCTGAGATACGTCAACATCTTATTTCTCATAAATTGTGTTTGTATTCAGATGTTGTGAATAGGGCTCAGTTAGTGGAGCGCGATAACGAGTCAACGCAACCAAAAGAGAGCAGTCGACAAAATGATAATACCAGTGAGAGCAGTCATCGAAGCGGTGACAACAAGCGTGGAGGGAATCAACAGGTCAGAATTGGTAACCACTTCGGTGGTAATCAGGGCCAAAACAATAAGAATGGTCATTTCAAGAAGAGGAGATTCAACAATGATGGAAAGACGTCAGTACCAGCACCTGTTGTTAAGGAAGGAGAACGATCACCTATCATATGTTTCAAATACGGAGGGGAGGGGCACATCAGTCCAAACTGCGCGATGCCGTCTAAAGCATGTTACAATTGTGGAAGAGAAGGTCATTTAGCTCGATTTTGTCGTTTACCAAAAATAAGTTCAGCCAAGATGGAGACACCAAAGACCGTCCCAGAAAAGTCAAAACCGGTAGTGCAAGGGAGAGCGTTTGTTGTGACCTCCCAGAAAGCAAGGAACCCGAATGAGGTCATCACAGGTAAGCTTATCATAAACTCTAACGAAGTCTATACTTTATTTGATACCGGTTCTACCCATTCTTTTATTTCTCCTACTTGCGCTCATCGATTAAATTTGATTCTAGAGAAATTAGACTTTGACTTATCTGTTGAAACTCCATTGGGAGAAACCTTCATTACATCCACGATTTATAAGTCTTGTTTGGTTCAAGTTGGTACCCACACATTACCTGTCGATCTTATTTCATTAAAAATACTTAAATTTGACGTGATTCTAGGGATTGATTGGTTAACTACTCATCATGCAAAAATTGATTGTTTTCGTAAGGTTGTTATCTTTCATATTCCAAATCGATCTATTATGCGAATTCAAGTAACCAAACTATTAAAATTAATCGCTGTCATCTCAAGCCATAAAGCTATTCGTTTATTGAAAAACGGATGTCAAGCTTTCTTAGCTCATGTCACGGATCTAAACAAAAATACGTCAGTTTTGAATGATATTTCTATTGTTAATAAATTCCCTGACGTATTCCCTGAAGAACTTCCTGGCCTACCCCCAGAGCGTGAAATTAAATTTTGTATCGACCTTGAACCCGGTACAAAACCCATTTCCAAAGCCCCATATCGAATGACTCCTATTGAACTTCAGGAGTTAAAGATCCAACTGCAGGAATTGTTAGACATTGGCTTTATTCGTCCTAGTACTTCTCCTTGGGGTGCTCCTGTGCTATTCGTGAAGAAGAAAGATGGAAGTATGCGACTTTGTATTGATTATCGGGAGTTGAATCATGTCACCATCAAAAACAGGTACCCATTGCCACGTATTGATGACCTGTTTGACCAGTTGCAAGGAGCACAATTCTTTTCAAAGATCGATCTTCGTTCTGGATATCATCAGCTGAAGGTTAGAACTGAGGATATTCCAAAGACGACTTTTAGAACTCGGTACGGGCATTATGAATTCCTAGTCATGTCCTTTGGATTGACTAATGCTCCTGCTGCCTTCATGGATATGATGAACCAGGTATTCAAGGAATATTTGGATCACTTTGTGGTCGTCTTTATTGATGACATCCTTATTTATTCCAAAAGCCGTGAAGATCATGAGCAACACTTGAGGCTGGTACTCCAAAAGCTTCGTGAATACAAGCTTTATGCCAAGTTGAAGAAATGCGAGTTCTGGTTGGAGGAGGTAGCATTCCTTGGGCACGTAGTATCAAGTCGTGGAATATCGGTTGACCCGGCAAAGATTGAAGCTATTCAAAGCTGGGAGCAACCTAAATCAGTGACCGAAGTACGTAGCTTTCTTGGTTTAGCTGGTTATTATCAGAGATTCGTGGAAGGATTTTCTCGAATCGCTACTCCATTAACTCAGCTGACTCGAAAAGATACAAAGTTCGGTTGGAGCAAAGAATGTGAGAAGAGTTTTCAAGAACTCAAGAGGAGACTCATTTCAGCACCTGTTCTAACAATACCATATGGCTCGGAGGGATTTGTAATCTACAGTGATGCTTCGAGCAAAGGGTTGGGATGCGTTCTCATGCAACATGGAAAAGTTATAGCCTATGCATCAAGACAACTCAAGGAATATGAGAGGAATTATCCTACTCATGATCTAGAGTTGGCAGCTGTTGTCTTTGCACTTAAAATTTGGAGGCATTACTTGTATGGGGAGAAGGTGGAGATCTTTACGGATCATAAAAGCCTCAAATATTTCTTCACTCAAAAGGAACTCAACATGCGACAACGACGTTGGCTTGAACTGTTGAAAGATTATGATCATACCATTCAATACCATCCTGAAAAAGTGAACGTGGTCGCTGACGCATTGAGTAGAAGATCATATGCAAGTACGAGTGCAATATTGTCAACACAAAGGCCCATTTTGTGTGACTTGCAAAGGATGGAGATAGAGTTAAAGACTCCAGGGACCCATGTGATGATGGCGAATATACGAGTAGAACCAACTTTAATCGATAAAGTTAAAGCTGCTCAAGCTACAGACCTGGAGCTGATGCGTATGAGGAAGAAAGTGCAAGAAGGTGCTATGCCGGAAGCAAGAATCGATGAAGAAGGAATACTTCGAGATAACTCCAGACTTTGTGTTCCTAACAACCCTGATTTAAAGTATGAAATCATGATGGAGGCGCACAACACACCATTTGTAATCCATCCTGGAAGTACCAAAATGTATCATGATCTTCGTCATACATTTTGGTGGAGCAATATGAAAAGAGAGATAGAGTTGTTTATCTCAAGGTGTCTAACTTGTCAACGAGTCAAAGCGGAGCATCAAGTACCAAAAGGTCCATTGCAACCACTTGAAATTCCAGAATGGAAGTGGGAGCACATTACCATGGATTTCGTTACCGGTCTTCCTAGGGTTTCTCAAGGTATTGATGCGATTTGGGTCATTGTTGATAGATTGACCAAGTCTGCTCATTTCATACCGATACGAGAAACTTATACACTTGAACGTCTTGCTCGTATGTATATAAACGAGATTGTAAGACTGCATGGTATGCCAGTATCCATAGTTTCTGACCGAGACCCAAGATTCACTTCACGATTTTGGGTTAGTTTACAAAATGCTATGGGCACAGATTTACGATTTAGTTCGGCATATCATCCTCAGATGGACGGACAATCAGAGAGGACTATTCAAACTGTAGAAGATTTATTAAGACTCTGTGTCTTTGACTTCAAGGGAAGTTGGGTTAAGTTCTTACCATTGGTGGAGTTTTCCTACAACAACAGTTATCAAGCAAGCATTGGCATGGCTCCATTCGAAGCATTGTATGGAAGAAAATGTCGTTCTCTAGTATGCTGGAATGAGGTGGATGAAGCAACGTTGTTGGGACCGAAGTTGGTACGTATGACTACAGAAAAGATTCAAACGATCCGACAACGTATAAAAACCTCACAAGATCGACAAAAGAGTTATGTTGATCTTCATCGAAAGGACCTGGAATTTGATATAGGAGATCATGTGTTCTTACGTGTTGCTCCATGGAAAGGAGTTACGAGATTTAAAAAAAGAGGAAAGCTCAATCCTCGATTCATCGGTCCATTTTTAATCCTCGATCGAGTAGGAACTGTGGCTTATAGACTCGCTTTACCGCCAAGTATGTCTCGTGTTCATAACGTTTTTCACATATCCATGTTACGCAAATATGTGGAAGACCCGAACCACATTATTGAGTTAGAACCGGACGAAATAGCGGAGGATTTGACGTATGAAGAAGTTCCTGTTCAAATCTTGGATAAAAAGGAACATATTCTACGCTCCAAGGTTATACCTCAAGTCAAAGTTTTGTGGAGAAACCACGATGTTGAGGAAATGACTTGGGAGTTAGAATCTGAAATGAAATCAAGGTATCCTTACCTCTTCGACATACCAGGTACGTACCCTAATTTCGAGGGCGAAATTTCATAAGAAGGGGAGGTTGTAAGACCCCAACTTTTATAAATAAAGATGAATTTTCTATAAATATCATTTTTGAATATTATGGAGTTAATTTGATATAATGTTATAGTTGTGGGTAATATTTATAAATTTTGCAAAGTACGCAAGTTGTTATATAATATTCGATTGGTCGGGAAATATTCGTTTTAACAGGAAATATTCGTACAACGGCACAATCATTGGTGGACCCCACAACGAAATTATTGTCGGATTGAGAAAACGACAAAAATATTTTATTAAAAATAACGGCGGAAGTTTTACCATTGATACTGTTGAACTACTCGGTAGTAAAAGTACAGTAATACGTGTGGTTGCATAGTAGCACACGGTATTGATTATTAATGCTTATGTGAGAAGTCACTCAGTTTGATTCAATTATTGTCAGTTAATAATATGAATTATTTAGCGATAATGACGTTTTGTTTTATTCGTATTATTAACGTAATAAAACAGAAACATCTTTTTATATAAAACAGAATAGTTTATTAAAGTTATTCTATAAATAGAATATATTATATTTTATATAAAATATTTTTCTTTAAATATGGACCGTCAGATTAAAGTAATCAATCTGGACCGTTCATGGATTAGTTACTATGCATTCTATTTTTCTATAAATAGCAGCTCATTCCTTCATTATTTCTTACGAATTCACTGAACTCTAGAGAGAGAAGCTATAGAGAGAAACTATAGAGAGAGAGAAGAAGAGTATTCTGCTACTTAACTACTTCCTTAATTCAGCTCTTCTTTAAAACGGTAAGGGGTGTTATTCTTTCTTATTCATGAAGAGAACTGTTGTTATTCCATTTCTTATTATTCTGTTGGAATAACCTGTATACGCGGTCTACCCTATACTTGGTGACATTCTTCTATTATTCTGTTAGAACATCATGTCTGTGTGTTTTACACCGGACCTGGTTCCGTCTTTATTATTATTCTGTTGAAACATCCTGTCTGTGTATTTTACACCGGACCTGGTTCCGTCTTTATTATTATTCTGTTGGAATATCCTGTCTGTGCGTTTTATGCCGGACCTGGTTCCATTATTTATTATTCTGTGGGAATAACCTGTCTGTGCGGTCTATCGCATGCATGGTGATTTCTTTTGTTATTCCATTCTTTATTATACTCAGTTGGTTAAGTTTTGACTTCTATACTCCATGAAATTTGTAGAATATCTTTGATAATTGCGTTTCATCCAGTATCTTTTCATGAAAATATTCTTCTAAGCATTCTTGAATTTTACTCCACAAAGAAGTATCATGTTGACAATTTGGACGTTGTTAATTCTTGAAAAATTAATTCTTGAACTTGTTTTATTGAATTCTTATATTATTTTCATCATCCTCATGTTTATAAAATGTTAAAAGTCATCTGTGGCCTGTAGTGCATAGATGGACTTGGTATGATTATGACCAGGGATTATTCGGTATAATCATGACCGTAATGTTACAAATGATGTGGTAAAAGTCCTCATTGGCCCGTAGTGCGTTGATGGACAGTCGTTGACATGATCATGACCATTAATGAATACACAAATATCTTTGGCCGTAGTGCAGGGGTGATTCGATGATGTGGATTATTTTATTAAGCTGAGTTCCAGCGATCACAGTGTTGAAAAACCTTTTAAATTATAAAAGATAGTAGAGTTTATTTTCTACTTGACTCTTTTAATGGATTACTTGTTCCGCTGCAGTTAAACTTGATGTCTATTATATTTTATCAATTTAACATTGTTGAAGGCTAATGATAATTTATTCTGCATTATCTTAATCATAATATTTCTTACTGGGCTAGTTGAGCTCACCCTTTCTTTCACTATTCTCTTCAGGAAATGAGAACGTAGCTGGGGCAAGTCGGGGAACGGAGTGATGGTCCGAATGATAGTATTAGTTAGTAGTCCTCACTATTCTATGTAATGGTGTGTTAATAAATGTAATGAGGACTCCTTTTGAGTATGAATACTCTCTAGAAGATAATATTTGTATTCAAACTCACAGTTTATGTTTTGTCGTATTGTACACGATAGTTGTATTAGTAAGTTGTATTTGTATTCTGTACTATGTATCTGACGACCCAAGATGGGTGATGTATACCTAATTTTGGGGGCGTCACACAAACTGCCCACAACAGTTCAAGGTATGTTATAATTGTGGAAAGGAAGGACATATCGCTCGAGATTGTACTATAGCGAAACCAAGTCCAGCTGGGACGGTGACACCAAAGGCGGATACGGATAAAATAAAGTCGACGGTTTCTGGAAGAGCGTTTGTCGTGACTGCCCAAAACGCGAGGAGCCTAAACGAAGGTATAACGGGTTAGTTAATTATAAATTCTTTCAAAGTTTATACCTTACTAGATACCGGTTCTACCCATTCTTTTATCTCTTCTGCTTGTGCTCAACGTTTAAACTTGACTCCGGAGAAATTAGACTTTGACCTATCTGTGGAGACTTCGTTAGGTTACATCTACAGTTTATAAATCTTGCTTAATCCAAGTTGGCACAATCACATTACCTGTTGACCTTATCTCTTTGAAGATACTTGTTTTTTATGTGATTTTAGGAATTGATTGGTTAACTACTCATCATGCCAAAATTGATTGTTTTCGTAAGGTTGTTAGTTTTCATATTCCTAACCAACCTGTTATGCGAATTCAAGCAACCAAACCACTAAAATCAATCGTTGTCATACCAAGCCATAAAGCCATTCGTTTATTGAAAAACGGATGTCAAGCTTTCTTAGCCCATGTCATGGACTTGAACAAAAATATGTCAGATTTGAATGATATTTCTGTTGTTAGTGAATTTCCTGAAGAATTTCCTGGCCTAACCCAGAGCGTGATATTGAATTTTTGTATTGATCTTCAACCCGATACAAAACCCATTTCTAAAATCTTATATTGAATAGCTCCTATTGAACTTCAAGAGTTAGAAACCCAACTATAGAAGTTGGTACCCGAGCCTCTATCTGGTGACTTCCTTTGTGGAATGCACTAAAGCCAGACTCTCCGTAAGGGACTCTATATTTGTGTGGTGGTAAAACAATAGGTGTCATTGTGACGTGCTATCCAAGATTGGGATATGAATCACAATTGAGAGCAACCGAAGTCGGTGACCAAAGTACGTAGTTTTCTGGGCTTAGCTGGTTACTATCGGAGATTCGTGGAAGAATTTTCTCGAATCGCTACTCCGTTAACTTAGCTGACTCAGAAAGATACAAAATTCGTATGGAGCGAGGAATGCGAGAAGATTTTCCAATAGCTCAAGAGGCGACTCATTCGGAACCTGTTTTGACCATACCATCCTGGAAAAGCGAACGTGGTAGCTGACGCGTTGAGTAGAAGATTGTACGCGAGTACGAGTGCGATATTGTTGAACACAAAGACCTATTTTGTATAATTTATAAATGATAGAGATAGAGTTAATGACTCTAGGGACCCACGTGATGATATACGAGTAAAACCGACTTTAATCGATAACGTTAAAGCCGCTCAAGCTACAGATCTGGACCTGATGAATATAAAGAAGAAGGTGTAAGAATGTGTTATTCTAGAAGTAAGAGTCGATGAAGAGAAGAAAGCTCAAGCCTTCGATTTATTTGAAATCCTCGATCGAGTAGGAACTGTGGCCTATAGACTCGCCTTAACGCTAAGTATGTCGCGTGTTCATAACGTTTTTCACGTATCGATGTTACGTAAATATGTGGACGACCCGAATCATATTATTGTGTTAGAACCAGACGAGATAGCCGAAGATTTAACGTACGAGGAGGTACCTGTTAAGATATTAGATAGGAAAGAACATGTCCTATGCACGAAGGTTATACCACAAGTTAAGGTTTTGTGGAGAAACCATGTTATTGAAGAAATGACTTGGGAGTTGGAATCAAAAATAAAAGTGAGGTATCCTCACCTTTTCGAAACACCAGGTACGTACATCAATTTCGAGGACGAAATTTCATAAGGAGGGGAGGTTGTAAGACCCCAACTTATTAATGAATAAAATCAAATTTTCTCTAAATATTATTGTGAATAATAAGGTGTTAATTTGATATAATACTTTGGTTATGGGTGAAATGTGTAAATTTTACAAAATAAACAAGTGGTTATAAAATATTCATTTTTCGGGAAATATTCGTTTGGTCGTGGAATATTCTTGCTGTCGGGGAATATTCGTACGACGGCGCAGCCTTGTGTGGGCCCCATAACGGAAAGCGATTGGATGAAGAAAACAATAAAAAATTGAGTTTTTATAAATAACGGCGTAGTTGTTACCGTTAACACTGTTGAAATACCCGGTGGTTAAAATACAGTAATACGCGTGGTTGCACAGTAGCACACGGATTACACAGTATTTTTGAATTATTGATTCTTACGAAAGAAGACACTACTCAATAATTGTTACAGTAGTTATTGTTCAATATTTTATTTTATTGATTCAATAATTGCTGCGTTGATATTTTATATTATTGTTGTTCAATAATTGTTACTGCACAGTATTTCTCATTATTAGATCAATAATTCATATTATTTGAATAATATTATTAGATAATATTATTGGCAATGTCTAGAAAGTTCTGTCTAAGGAAAGGTATGGTCATCTAATTACGCGCCAATAAGAAAAAATTCTTATTGGAAAGCCCCCTCTTTCCTCGAAACGGCCTGGTTGTCATAAATGTGATTCTATAATATTATTTGTGAATAATTAATTATTGATTCATATGATAAGGAAATATTTATTTTATGTGGATATAAATGAGGGATATATTTTTGTGGTTAAAAATGAAGGAGTTAATGTTGAGGTGTTTTATCTGTATTTTTGTCGGAACGGAGGTATTGAAAATCAAATCAGGGTTTTTGAGAAATATTGCGGGGGTTATAATTTTTAATCCGACCGTTAGATCGTGGTAATTTTTGGATATGTTATTCATATATAAGTTGAGTATATGTCCACAAATTTTGAACCGTTAAAAATAAACGTATGATTTGTTATGAATTTTACGAGATAACTGATTCAGAAATTGTTGAATTTTCGGAGTTAATCATTTTGGTGGAAAATTCTAGAATTGGTGGGCCCAACTCTTGGTTGGTGAAGAAATGTGCTGAGATTTTTATTCAAATGTGGTGGGTGGGAATAGTAGCAGGTAAAGCCATCAGGTTGCAGGTTAAGTCTGCTTCGGCGTGCTAACATTTTCCTATAAATAGAGAGCTAAGTTAGAATTAAAAATCACACCAGAATTCATAAGTTTTCTCTCTTTCTCTCTCTAGATTATTGAGTGTATTTTGTGAGTATTTAGATGCTTTGAGAGTTGCTATTCAGCACAAGTTTCATTCAGCCTCATATCCGATATTCAGTCAGAAGTACGGTTATTTTGAGGTAAGGGATATTATTTTCTTCTTAAATGATATTATTTACTTCAATATCATTATGCTGAAATATTGATATGAGCTTTTTATCAAATTTAGAATTTTTTGTGTCGAGGTTACTATTCACGTATACGTTACTATTCACGTATACGACACTATTCACGAATACGGCACTATTCACCGAAAAATAAAATTTTTCCTTTTTGTCGAAGATGTCTATTATGGTTACTATCTTTGATTGTATCCATGTTTTAATCTTTATTTTTAAATTCTGCTTCACAATTGATTATTATGAAGTATTATTGATCTTGGATAAATTGTTATACGAATCCCTACTATTTGTCCTTCTGTCTCACTGGATTCGTTTTCTTTAAGATATTTTTCATTATCCTCAGTCCTGAATGATGATATCACTGAATATCTTTGGCATGTAGTGCAAAGATGTATGATTACCTGACGAATATCTTTGGCCTATAGTGCAAAGATGAACAGGTGTTGAGATGAACATGACCGACTGGTGTTACAAATGAATATCTTTGGCCTGTAGTGCAAAGATGAATATTTGATTCAAGATGTATATTGATTGATGTTACAGGGATAAAATATTGATGATGAACTTTTAAATCTTAGAAGATAGTAGAGTTCTTTCTCTACTTGACTCTTCTAATGGTTTGTTGTTTCCGTTGCAGTTGTTGATCTAAAACTTATTGTCGATTATATTCTATCAGATTTTTCCCTGTTGAATACTAATGATAAATTGTTGTATATTATCTTAGTCATAATATTCTTTACTGGGCTAGTTGAGCTCACTCTTTTCCTTTTTGTTCCATTTTTCTTCTCAGGAGGTGAGAACATAGCAGGATCTAGTCGGGGTATGGAGTGATGGTTCTAGAAAGATGTTTTAGCTGTCCTCACTATTTCTGTAAAATAGTATTTGAATAATTATAATGAGGACTTATTTGAGTGTTGATATTATCTAAAAGACAATATTTGTATTTAAACTCACAGTATGTGTTGTCGTATTTTGCACGATAATTGTATTATTGAAGTTGTAGTTTGCTTTTTGTACCATGTATTTGGCGACTCAGAATGGGTGTTGTATACCTATTTTGGGGGCGTCATAACAGAATCACAATCTTGACAACCAGGCAGTTCCTAGGAAAGGGGGGGCTTTCCAGTAAGAATTTCTCCTTATTGGCGCGCAATTAGGTGACCAAACCTCTCCTTAGACAGAACTTTCTAGACATTGTCAATAATGTTATCTAATAATATTATTCAAATAATATGAATTATTGATCTGATAATGGGAAATACTGTGCAGTAACAATTATTGAACAACAATAATATAAAATATCAACGTAGCAATTATTGAATCAATAAAATAAAATATTGAACAGTAATTACTGTAACAATTATTGAGTAGTGTCTTCTTACGTAAGAATCAATAATTCAAAAATACTGTGCAAAATCGTGTGCTACTGTGCAACAACGCGTATTACTTTACTTTACCCACCGGGTATTCCAACAGTGTTAACGGTACCAACTATGCCATTATTTATAAAAACTTAATTTTTGTTGTTTTCTTCATCCGACAGTTATTCGTTATGGGGCTCACAAATGGTTGCGCCGTCGTACGAATATTCCTCGACAAAAAGAATATTTCACGACCAAACGAATATTCCCCGACAATTGAATATTTTATAACCACTTGCGTATTTTGAAAAATTCATATCTCACCCTTAACTTTAAACTTTTATCAATTTAACCATTTACTGAATAGTTATTATAAGAAAAATTGAATACTTTTATTTCATAAAATTCGGGGTCTTACAATCTCCCCTCCTTATGAAATTTCGTCCCCGAAATTTACGTACCTGGTATTTTGAAAAGTTGAGAATACCTTGCTTTCATTTCAGATTTTATTTTCCGGGTCATCATGATTTCTTTGTTGCTCATCTCCCGTGATAACTTCATTTGGGTTCCTCATTTGTTGGAAAGTTATGACAACCGCCATCCCTCGAACTACCCGGCTTTGACTTGTCTGGGACAGCATTTGGCATCATCACTACCGTTGGAATATACCTTTCTATAGGACATATTCCTCCTTCAACTGCCTCGTCGTACTCCTGATTCATGATCTGAATCATCAATCTTCGATCCATATCGAATTCCGGTTGACCGCTATGTACAGGATAATTCAAAACTCGATGTTAGGTTCTCCTAATTGCTTTTCAAAAAGAGAAATTCATATAATCTATTTTAGCCTTCTTAGATCGGACATCTCTTTCCATAATATCCACGTGTCGTGCGGCTTTTGCCCATACATCACTTATTCTCACTCGTTCAGTTTTTTCTTCTTTTAGCTCAGATTCCATCTTTATCATCTTATACTCTGCCAAAGAATGCTTCTGTTCAAGCATCACATATCGGGTAACACAAGCTTGAATTGTTGCATCCTTTTGCTCCACGACCGCCTGTAGTTCTTCAGCCTGCTCTTCTAACTCATGAATACGATTTTAAAATTCTACATTTTGATCATATAATACCTCTAATAAACTTTCCTCAGGTATCTCTTCTTCCTCTTCTTCCTCACTCTCAACTGTTACCTCTGCGACTATCTCGGGTGCAACTATCAATTCTTCACTCACAACATGGATATCTCTAATTCCTTATTCGTCTGACATCACATTATCTTGGTTAGTGATTAGAGGTATCCCTACAGTCTCATTCACTCCATTGTTAGCATTCTCAGCTGCCATTCTCAAATACTGCCATAAAACAAGGGTTAATTAAGCAAATTAACGTATCACATAATATTCGTATATTATGACCGACCAACAATTAAGCTTAGGTAGGACACACTAGTGAAAGATTTACTCATCTCTCCCCTCCTAGTCCTATTTCCCGATCTCCGCCAGAGATCATATCCCTAAGCTCTGATACCAAATATGACAACCCCAAAACAGGTCCATTCCATCCAACCTATTCTGAGTCGCCAAATACATGGTACAAAAAATAACTATAACTTTATTACCACAATTGTCGTGCAAAATACAACAACACATATGTTGTGAGTTTGGATACAAATAAATACCAACTGTGACTCTCATCCCAACCTTGGATAACACGTCACAATGACACCTTATATAAAGGTATAGTCAAAAACTGTTTTAGAAATTAGAATATTTGGGAAGTGCTCAAGGAAACCTTCGTACATGGGAGGCCATGCGTCAAGGTTATGATAGATATCATATGGCCACAGAATTATCCTTGGTTGACCCAATAGACCCCAAAGAAAAACGAGAAGATTACTATCATATTCTTCCCAATGGCGAGTCTTCTCTTGACATATCATTATCTCCACTGTCTTTAAATGAGAATTATACTTCAAACAAACACCAAGATTATATAGGTAGTGCTCGTAAATATACTCAGCAAGTGGATGAGCACAATCCTGTCTTATGATGACACGAGGTTGTATGTCATTAGACATCTTGTATGATAGTGGCAAAACACCCTTTCAACGTTGGGTTCGCCTCACCCTATTTGATTCACCAAATATAACTACTAAATGATGACCACTGTTCTATTCCCCTGTTACCCACGCTCGACCCAGCTACACTCTTATTACCTGAAAGGAATTGTGAAACAGAAGGGTGAGCACAACTAGCCCAGTAAAGAATATCATGACTAAAGATAATTAAATTATCAATAGCCTTCATCAATAATAAATCAGAGATTTAGAACATATGGTAGATGATAAAAAATTTAACCATAGTTGCAGCGGAACGAGCAATCCATTAGAAGAGTCAAATAGACTACAAAGTCTATTATCTTCTCCATGTTAAAAATCCACCAACAATGTTTTATCCCTGTAACATCAATCAACAATTCTGGTCCACAATCATATGAATAACTCATAATCATAATTGTAGTTCTAAATTCCTCTTGTCATCCAGGACGAAGATAATTTTCATCACCTATCTTTACCTGAAACATCAAAGATCATGGTTACACCAAATCACATTTCCTGTTCATAATCATACTAATAACTTATCTTTGCACTACGACCAAAGATATTCATTTGTATCACCAGTTGGTCATGTTTATCTCAACACCTGTTCATCTTTGCACTACTGGCCAAAGATATTCAACAACATATCATCTTTGCACTACGGGCCAAAGATATTCATCAACAATTCATCTTTACACTACTGGCCAAAGATATTCAACCACGGGTCATCTTTGCACTATGGGCCAAAGATATTCATCACCAGTTCATCTTTGTACTACAGGCCAAAGATATTCAACAACAGTTCATATTTGCACTACAGGCCAAATATATTCATCAACAGTTCATATTTGCACTACATGCCAAATATATTAATATCTCAAAGAAATATATAATCATTTCAGAATTTATATAAACAATAATTATAACCATGTTGATCAATTCACCTTTGCACTTAAGCTAAAGATATTCAATTATAAATTCAATGATCATAATCATACCAGTCAACAATTCAAGTTTACACTACTGGCCAAAGGGAACCCATAGTCATGATTATACCAAAAATTTACCCATCTTTACACTCAAGTCAAAGAGAAATATCATCATTAGGGTTATAAAAATATTATATATGATAATAAAATCAATATAATCAACATATAAATTTAATCTCAAGAGTAATATTCATAAATCAACTATAATTTGGTCAGAAAAAGAAATCAATAGTAACTCGTGAATAGTAACTCATGAATAGTAACTCGACATGAAAAAAGTAGAAATTCCACAATAAAATTTATACCAATATTTCGGTATAATGATATTGAAATAATAATATTTCTTAAGCTTATAAACAATTTATTTTAATTGTTTACAATTTACTAAATAATGCATTTAATCATCCTAAAATGCCAAACTCATAAGATTTCATCACCAATAACCAAAAACTCTCATCAAAAATCTGCATATACCTCATATAGGATTCTCAAGCCATAAAATTCTATTTTCCAATTTTCTTACTTCACATAACATATTTAATTCATTTACTCATAACTAGTCTATTTTCATAAAAAATATCAAATCAGTTTTAAAAATATTTTTTTTCTGGGTTTTAGCAGAATATAGTCCCATATTGAACATGTATTTTTTTTAGAATTTTTAAAAACTCATTTACTATTTTTCATATGACCAAAATCTCCGAATATTTAGACATTTATCATAAATTATAATTTTATTCAAAAATTTTGAAATTTACAGAGTACACTGATATTATATAGATATACTTCCAATAAAATTTTTATCAATTTTGGAGTTAACCACAAGGAGCTATAAGCGGTTACTTTTAAAATAGTCTTTCCTCATAAAATTCATAACTCTTAATCTATACATCCAAAAATCACTATTTTTGGACATAATTAATAAAACTCATCAAAATATCATTTCAAATTTTTTCAGAATTTTCTGAAGGTCGGAAGAAGTACGAACTGAAAAACATAATAACCCTTAAAATTCCTTACCTCAAAAGAGCAGTACTTCGGAGGAAAAATCGGAGGAAACTTCTACTAAATAGCAACTCTCAAGTATCTAAATACTCTCCAAAAATATGCTTGATAATATAGAGAGAAAAAAAACTTGTTTCTGGTGTGATTTTCTATTCTAACATAAGCACCTATTTATAGGAAAATGCTAGAACGCCATAGGAGACTAAAATAATAAAATATATTATTTTATTTCTTCTTTTCTACGCATGCCCACATGTTTGATCAGCCACCAGCCATCTTTGAACAAAGCTAGCAGCTCACATGTGTTAAAACACAAGTGGATCCCACCCATAAATAAAAAAAAATTATTTTATTTTTCGAAACTTCCATAATTCGTAGAAAATAACCCAGTTATCAGAAAAATAAGAATCTCGCTACTTTTTTTTTTTATAGAAAATTCAATTCTCTACAACTTTGCAGAAGAAAGTTTTTTCAAATTTCAAACAGAAATTATCCGAAATTTACATACGGACGATTTTACAGGCTATAATCAAATTTCAGTCAAGAAATGGGGTCCACCGACATACAAAATATATGTTAATTATTTAATGCAACAAAAATACTCTTTCTCCTCATATACTCATATATCACACATTCATTGTAAAATATCATCATTATTATATTATAATAATATAATAAAATATTATTTTATCAGAAAAGATAAAATATCAATTTTCAACAATTGTCACTCTAAAAATTTTCTCTATCTATATCCACATAAAATAAAAAATTTCTTTATCATATAATCAATAATTAATTATTCACAAATAATATTACAGAATCACAATCTTGACAACCAGGTAGTTCCCAGGAAAGAGGGGGCTTTTCAATAAAAATTTCTCCTTACCAGCGCGCAATTAGGTGGCCAAACCTCTCCTTAAACAGAATTTTTTAGATATTACCAATAATGTTATCTAATAATATTATTCAAATAATATGAATTATTGATCTGATAATGGAAAATACTGTGCAGTAATAATTATTGAACAACAATAATATAAAATATCAATGCAGCAATTATTGAATCAATAAAATAAAATATTGAACAATAATTACTGTAACAATTATTGAGTAGTGTCTTCTTACGTAAGAATCAATAATTCAAAAATACTGTGCAAAACCGTGTGCTACTGTGCAACAACGCGTATTACTTTACTTTACCCACCGGGTATTTCAACAGTGTTATCGGTAACAACTACGTCGTTATTTATAAAAACTCAATTTTTGTCCTTTTTTTCATCCGACAGTTATTCGTTATGGGGCCCACAAATGGTTACGTCGTCGTACGAATATTTTCCGACAAAAAGAATATTCCACGACCAAACGAATATTTCCCGACAATTGAATATTTTATAACCACTTGCGTATTTTGAAAAATTCATATCTCACCCTTAACTTTAAACTTTTATCAATTTAACCATTTACTGAATAGTTATTATAAGAAAAATTGAATACGTTTATTTCATAAAATTCGGGGTCTTACAAAATATAAGAATAAAACTTAATGAAATTTTACATGAAAAAATTGAAATATCTTATCTTGTTCACCTACACCGCTTTGTTGCATTCTTTCAATTGAAGCATAATATCCACAAAATTTGTTCACTGCGAGTTGACTTGTTGACCAACGTTTTGCCAAAGCAGTAGAATTGCGTTCAGACTCAAAATTTTTGTATTCGTGAACTCTTTCCCAATATCTTCTATGTTTCTGATCGTTTTCTTAAATCGGATTCATACTTACATTAAGCCATCCGGAAACAAGAAGAGCATCTTCTTTAATTATGTAATTTCTATTTCGCTCTGTTCTTTTATTAGACTCATTTTCAGGAGTCTGAATTGGTACATCAGTTTGAATTAAAAATTCATCCAACAAATTTGGATCATCAAGTGAGAAACCTTCAGATAATAATGAAGAATAATACATCGAAGGATCATGATTTTTCATCTAAAAAATAAATTAAAGAGATATTATCAATAAAAAATAAAAATCAAATATAATATAAATACAAACTATTATTAATAATATACTTACAATTGCTAAATGTTGGAGTAGTTGATTGAAAGATATAAAATAAATTGAATTATTATACATATTTATATATTTCCAATTAGGCTTTCAATTTTTATCCGTTTGTACTTTTTATTACCGTTCTGATTTTTTTTTTCTATCCGTTGGACTTGTACTTTCTATCCGTTCATCTCTTCTTCACTTCACTTTTACTTCTCTCAGACTTCATCTCCTTCTTCTTCGACAGATCTTCTTCAACAGAGAGTTTCTCGTTCTTTTTTTTCTTCAACAGAGAGTTTTCTATTTAATTATATTAAATTATAGTCTGCCTGATTTTTTGTTTGCAGATTTAGTCGTTTTGAGCGGTCGAAAAAGTTGGTAAACTAAATATAGTCCATCTGTTGGAGCGATTTTGGCATGCTAGACTAAATATAGTCTACGATTTTGACAAGTCCGACTTACTGGAGTTGCTCTAAGAGACTATTCTTAAGGTGCCTCTAGAAAAAAGAAAACATTAAAAAGATGGTCTTCAAGTCTGTAACCAACCAAGAATTTAACCTATGTAAAATCATTTATTCTTCTTCTTTTAAACCAACCAAATGTGCATACTATTATTTGTTTATGCTAAAAAAATTATGTTTTCTCATTTCATTTTGCCTACCCAACTAATTTAGAATAAATGACTCTGTTTAGTTGATATAGGGCAAAAAAACACATTTATTCCTCTGTGGTGTCGACTTGTAAGTATTTGGCCACTGAATTTTAAAAATATTCAATTGGCCCACTATGATTTTTAAAAAGTAAAATTCAGGCCATTTCGTACAATTTTCGTCACAGACGTTAAAAAATCAGCTGTGTTTTTCTATGTGGCTTTTTTAAAAAATAAAATAAAATATGTGTATTTGTCAGGCAGGAGGAAGCTTATAAAAAAATGAAAAAAAGATATTATTTTTCTTATGTCGCAACACAAAAAAATAAAAAAATAAAATTATTAATTATGTGGCAAAAAAATAAATAAAATTAAAATAAATATTTTAATTCATTTTCTTTATATTTTTTTCTTTTCCTTTCTTTTAATTATTATTTTTATTTAAAAATTAATATTAATATTAATACAATGAAATCCTTAAATTTATTCAAATCCAGAAACTTCATTCAAAATTTAGAACTAAATCAACTCATGGATGCCAAATCCCATCAATAAACAAGCCATAATTACTATTAAAAATATTAAAACCTATTAATAACTAACAATAAAAGAAACATATTGTTAAAAACATTAAAACACTTCAAATATCAATTATTATTTATTAAAAAAACTCAATTTTTTAAACTATTCTGAACATTGTTGTTTGTACAGAACACATTCGTTCACATACATTATGAATCAAAACTTACAGATCATCAGACCAAAATTCACATCAAACCCAGAACATTGTTGTTTTTTGGGAATCCTTAATTAGCAGCGAAACTGTATCAAGGATGGGCCTTAAATGACAACAAATGAACAAGTTAATGAGGATTGTTAAGAGGGAAAGAGAGATCTGGTCCACCTTGAAGCTGAACAGACCTTCGTGGTGAGGAATTCCATTAAATCAGCTCCTCTCAATTCCATCAACAACCACGACTTTGATCGTCAGAACTCGATGGTGATGGATTTACCATAATGGGTGTGCTCTTTTGAGCTAGTCGACTTATACCCTTCTACGGTTCCACAGATCCTCTTATGGGCTCGCCTGTGCCTAGCACTTGGATGTGGGTTTGGAAAGTGCAAATCACATTTGTGGCAAACATGAACACCATGATTATCATGATCTGCCAAATCAAAAGAAAAATTGAAAAAAGTCCCATTATAAATTCGAATATGCAGAGCAAATATATGGACATGAACAGAACCAAACAATACCAAAAAGAACAAGAACAAAAAAAAATCCAAAAAAATATCAAATACCCATCTAGAAAAATCAAACACAAACCCGAAGGAGTAATCTTTAATTGACTGTGGGCATCTATTTTTGAGAATCAAATATGTTGGGTCATGATATTTCTCATATTGGGCCTTATGGATTGAGCTTAATTACCCAATTAGTCTATTGGGTCTCCCCTATTGGGTCTTGAAGATTGGGCCTAATTTTCACATTATATCTCCTTAATATTGGGTCGGGTCAATGGATTGGTCTATTAGATCTTTTAATACCTAAGTCTTTGACTTGCAATGATAAAAGGAGGTGACTATTGACCAAAAGTATGAAAATCATTAATGTGGATGAAATTTTATTCGGCCGGCGGTATGCACAGTGGAAAAAAGGTGACAACCTACATGAATCCGGTTGAGATCAGTGAGGGATAGAGAGCTGTGTCAGATAAGAGTTGGTGGCACGGTAAACCAGGCAAGAGAGTATAACCTAGCAAGGAAGTCTCTAAGGAAAGGTACGCATACACACGACCCACGATTTTTATCTCTCTAGAGATGCTAGATATTTTATCCTCAATTGTTAAACCTTGAACGGTCTGTACTGACTCTCACGCCGGAGCTATCCCTCGACGGTCCAACCGTCAAGCTTTTGGTGTTGACTGTGTTTACTATGTACGATTCGGGAGATCTTCGTCCGAAGATTTATGGTAAAGCCAGACGGAGGCTGGTCTTTGATACAGATAAAGGGCGAGATCATAGTCGAGGGCGAGCAGAAGGTTCACCGACCAAGACTCATCGCCGAAGTGGTCAGGAGGACAGAGCTGCCAAGTTGGCGAGGATGGCGGACGAAGCGAATAGGGCCTTAGAAGTCCTTTTAAAACAGAGAGAAGATATAGCCGAACAAATGCTTCGGATGGCCGAATTGAGGGACGAAACATCCAAGCATGTACAATCCGAAAGACGGAGTAGGCATAAGGAAATGCAACGGCGAGAGGGGAAAGAGCCGGAGCATTCTATACACATATCTAGGGATCGTTTTCGCGACAGAAGGAGGTCAAGGAGCAGAACTCCCTTGGCCTCGAAGAAGGCACTAATTGTCGTTGATTCTCAGCATCGAGACGACGACAAGCAAATGAGCAGGTCAAGGGAGATCGTGCCAGAAACCAGAAGGAGAGAGCACCAACGTGAGTATTCTCGACATGAGAATAGAATTGTACGTCGGAGTAGATCTAGGAGTCCGACAAAGGCTGCAGGGTCAGGTAGAAGAGGTCAGTCTGTTCGGGATCAGAAGTTTGCCCTGGAGATGGAAGTCTCCTCGCAGCCGGAAGGTGTAGATTTTCTGGAAAAAGAATTGAAAGAGCTTAGAAAGCAGTTAGCAGAGTTCCAACAGACGAAGGACACCCCGGGGAAGAAGGCATCTCCTTTCTCCTCGAACATTCTTAAGGAAAAGGCAGACATCACTAAGAAGCTGCCACGGATGGAGAGTTACGACGGATCTGGAGATCCTTATGACCATAGCCAGGCGTTCGACCGGCTGATGGATTATTATGACTTTTACCGATGTTGCCAAGTGTCACACGTTTGTCACAACACTAAGAAAAGATGCGAGGCAATGGATGGGAACTTTACCGTCAGATTCAATTTCCTCTTGGACCGAGCTCTGTGACAAGTTCCATGCCCGCTTTGGGAGCAACCGAAGAAGAGGAAAACCTACGGGTTCTTTAGCCCAGGTCAGACAGTTCACCAACGAATCCTTAGGCCAATATGTGAAGAGATTCAGAGAAGCAGCTGGTCAGGTGTCCGACTTAAATGATCTCCAGGCGGTAGGGTTGTTTCAGAATGGGTCAGATCTGGTGAAGTCTGAAAAGCTAGTGAAGAAATTGATGTTCCATCATCCGAAGAGCCTGGCAGAGGCTTTCGACAAGGCAGAATGTTATATTGTTGTGGAAGAGACCATGAATAGCCTGAAGCGTCCTTCTTCGGACCAAATGAAAGAGACAGATATTTCTAGAACTGAGGGCGATCAGAGGAAGACAGGGGGGGTATAATGATCGCCCAGAGGGCAGTTCGAAGAAGCACAACAACTCATGGCGACAGGGGAGTAATCGTCCACCTGCGTCCGCCCCGAAGGTGAATAAGGTTTACACCAAACTGAATACGGATAGGTCGGTGATTTTGGACCAGATCACGAACCAGCCATTCTTCGAGCCACCTCGTGATAATTACAGGACAGGGCAGGGCAACTCTCAGAAATATTGTGGTTATCATCAAGCCGCAGGCCATTATACTAATGAATGTTGCAATCTGAAAGATTTTGTGAAGAAGAAGATTCAAAGCGGTTTGCTGGTTCAGTATGTGGTCGGGAGGGATCAACAAGATCAGCAGAATGTGGATCGTACTGTTCAAACGGTTCAAATGGTTCCTGTAAGACCCCGAATTTTATGAAATAAAAGTATTCAATTTTTCTTATAATTACTATTTAGTAAATGGTTAAATTGATAAAAGTTTAAAGTTATGGGTGAAATGTAAATTTTTTTTTCAAAATAAGCAAGTGGTTAAAAAATAATCATTGTTGTCGGGGAATATTCGTTTGGTCGTGGAATATTCTTTCTGTCGGGGAATATTCGTACGACGGCGCAGCTATTTGTGGGCCCCATAACGAATAACTGTCGGGTGAAGAAAACGACAAATTTGAGTTTTTACAAATAACGGCGTAGTTGTTACCGTTAACACTGTTGGAATACCCGGTGGTTAAAATATAGTAATACGCGTTATTGCACAGTAGCACACGGTATTGCATAGTATTTTTGAAATTATTGATTCTTGCGTAAGAAGGCACTACTCAATAATTGTTACAGTAATTACTGTTCAATATTTTATTTTATTGATTCAATAATTGCTATGTTGAAATTTTATATTATTGTTGTTCAATAATTGTTGCTGCACAGTATTTTCCATTATCAGATCAATAATTCATATTATTTGAATAATATTATTAGATAACATTATTGACAATGTCTAGAAAGTTCTGTCTAAGGAGATGTTTGGTCATCTAATTGCGCGCCAGTAAGGAGAAATCCTTATTGGAAAGCCCCCTCTTTCCTGGGAACGGCCTGGTTGTCATAAATGTGATTCTGTAATATTATTTGTGAATAATTAATTATTGATTCATATGATAAGGAAATATTTATATTATGTGGATATAAATGAGGGATATATTTTTGTGGTTAAAAATGAAGGAGTTAATGTTGAGGTTTTTATCAGTATTTTTGTCGGAATGGAGGTATTAAAAATCAGGGTTTTTGAGATATTTTGCGGGGGTTATAATTTTTAATCCGACCGTTGGATCGTGGTAATTTTTGGATATGTTATACATATATAAGTTGAGTATATGTCCATAAATTTTGAACCGTTAAAAATGAACGTATGATTTGTTATGAATTTTAAGAGGTGGCTGATTCGGAAATCAGGTTATAAATCATTTTTGGTGGAAAATTCTAGAATTGGTGGGCCCCACTTGTGGTTGGTGAAGAAATGTGCTGAATTATATTTCAAATGTGGTGGGTGGGAATAGTAGCAGGTAAAGCCATCAGGTTGCAGGTCAAACCTACCAAAATTTTCCTATAAATAGAGGGCTAAGTTAGAATTGAAAATCACACCAAAAACATAAGCTTTCTCTCTTTCTCTCTCTATATTATGAAGCATATTTTGTGAGTTTTTAGATACTTGGTGAGTTGCTATTCATTAGTGCAAGTTTCCTTCAGCATCATATCCGATATCCAGTCAGAAGTACTGCTCTTTTGAGGTAAGGGATTGTAAGGGATAGTAAGGGATAGTAAGGGATTTTAAGGGTTGTTATGTTTTTCAGTTTCGTAATTTTTCTGATCTTCAAAAATTATGGAAAAATTTGAAATGATATTTTGATGAGTTTTATTGATTGTGTCCAAAAATGGTGATTTTTGGATGTATAGATTGAGAGTTATGAATTTTATGAGAAAAGACTATTTTAAAAGTAACTGCTTATAATTTCTTGTGGTTAACTCCAAAATTGATGAAATTTTTATTGGGAGTACATGTATATGATGGAAGTAAACTCTGTTAATTTCAGAATTTTTGGACAAAAGTATAATTTTTGATAAATGTCTAAATATTCGGCTATTTTGGCCATATGAAAAATAGTAAATGACTTTTAAAAATTTTGAGAAAAATATATGTTCACTATGGGACTATATTATGCTAAATCTCAGAAAAGAAATATTTTTGGAACTGATTTGGTATTTTTGATGAAAATGGTCTAGTTATGAGTAAATGAATTAAATATGTTTTGTGAAGAAAAAAAATTGGAAAATAGGATTTTAAGGCTTGAGAATCCTATATGAGGTATATGCAGATTTTTGATGAGGGTTTTGGTTATTGATGATGAAATTGTAAGAGTTGGCATTTTATGATGATTAAATGCATTAATTAGTAAAGTGTAAACAATTAAAATAAATTGTTTATAAATTTAAGTAATGTTATTCTTTCAATATCATTATACCGAAATATTGGTATGGATTTTATTGTGGAATTTCTACCTTTTTGAGTCGGTGTTACTATTCATGAGTTACTATTCACGAGTTACTATTCATGAGTTACTATTCACGAGTTACTATTCACGACAAAATTGGTTTCTTTTACTAACCAAATTATAGTTGATTTATGAATATTACTCTTGAGATTAAATCTATATGTTGATCATATTATTTTTATCATCATATATAACATTTTTATAACCCTGATGTTGAATTTCTCTTTCACTGGAGTGTAAAGATGGGTAGATTATTGGTATGATCATGACTAGGGTTCTCTTTGGCCTGTAGTGCAAAGTTGAATTGTGACTGGTATGATCATGACCATTGAATTTACAATTGAATATATTTAGCTTAAGTGTAAAGATGAATTGATTAACATGGTTATAATTATGGTGTATATAAATTCTGAAATGATTATATATTTCTTTGAGATATGAATATATTTGGCCTGTAGTGCAAATATGAATTGTTGAGGAATATCTTTGGCCTGTAGTGCAAAGATGAATTGTAGATGAATATCTTTGGCCAGTAATGCAAAGATGAACTGTGGATGAATATCTTTGGCCTGTAGTGCAAAGATGACTTGTTGATGAATATCTTTGGCCCGTAGTGCAAAGATGAAGTTATTAGTATGATTATGAACAGGAACTGTGATTTGGTATAACCATGATGTTTGATGTTTCAGGTGATGAAAATTATCTTTGTTCTGGATGAGAAGAGGAATTTAGAACTACAGTTATGATTATGAGTTATTCATATGATTGTGGACCAGAATTGTTGATTGATGTTACAGGGATAAAACATTGTTGATGGATTTTTAACATGGAGAAGATAATAGACTTTATAGTCTATTTGACTCTTCTAATGGATTGCTCGTTCCGCTGCAACTATGGTTGAATTTTTATCATTTACCATATGTTCTAAATCTCTGATTTATTATTGATGAAGGCTATTGATAATTTAATTATCTTTAGTCATGATATTCTTTACTGAGCTAGTTGTGCTCACCCTTTTGCTTCACAATTCCTTTCAGGTAATAAGAGTGTAGCTGGGTCGAGCGAGGGTAACGGGGAAATAGAACGGTGGTCTCTAGCTGTGGATGTTCTCCCGAAGCAGTATAGAAAAGTTCATTTAGTAGTTATATTTGGTGAATCCAATAGGGTAAGGTGTACCCAACGTTGGAAGGGTGGTTTGCCACTATCATACAAGATGTCTAACGACATACAACCTCGTGTCATCATAAGACAGGGATGTGCTCATCCACTTGCTGAGTATATATACGAGCACTACCTATATAATCTTGGTGTTTGTTTGAAGTATAATTCTCAATTAGAGACAGTGGAGATAATGATAAGTCAAGAGAAGACTCACCATTGGGAAGAATATGATAGTAATCTTCTCGTTTTTCTTTGGGGTCTATTGGGTCAACCAAGGATAATTCTGTGGCCATATGATATCTATCATAACCTAGACGCGTGGCCTCCCATGTACGAAGGTTTCCTTGAGCACTTCCCAAAGATTCTAATTTCTAAAACAGTTTTTGACTATACCTTTATGTAAGGTGTCATTGTGAGGTGCTATCCACGGTTGGAACAAGAGTCATATTTGGTATATGTTTGTATCCAAACTCACAGCATATGTGTTGTTGTATTTTGCACGACAATTGTTGTAATAAAGTTGTAGATATTTTCTGTACCATGTATTTGACGACTCAGAATGGGTTGGGTGGAATGGACCTGTTTTGGGGTCGTTACATTTGGTATCAGAGCTTAGGGATATGATCTCTGGCGGAGATCGGGAAATATAACTAGGAGGGGAGAGATGAGTAAATCCTTCGCTTGTGTGTCCTACCTAAGCTTATTTGTTGGTCAGTCATAATTAACCCTTGTTTTGAAGCTGTATTCTAGAATGATATTTGAAATACAGGAGATGAGCAATGGAGAAATTATGATGGCAGAGAAGATGGAATCTAAAATGAAAGGAAGGTATTCTCAATTCTTTGAAATACCAGGTACGTAAATTTCGAGGACGAAATTTCATAAGGAGGGGAGATTGTAAGACCCCGAATTTTATGAAATAAAAGTATTCAATTTTTCTTATAATTACTATTTAGTAAATGGTTAAATTGATAAAAGTTTAAAGTTATGGGTGAAATGTAAATTTTTTTTTCAAAATAAGCAAGTGGTTAAAAAATAATCATTGTTGTCGGGGAATATTCGTTTGGTCGTGGAATATTCTTTCTGTCGGGGAATATTCGTACGACGGCGCAGCTATTTGTGGGCCCCATAACGAATAACTGTCGGGTGAAGAAAACGACAAATTTGAGTTTTTACAAATAACGGCGTAGTTGTTACCGTTAACACTGTTGGAATACCCGGTGGTTAAAATACAGTAATACGCGTTATTGCACAGTAGCACACGGTATTGCATAGTATTTTTGAAATTATTGATTCTTACGTAAGAAGGCACTACTCAATAATTGTTACAGTAATTACTGTTCAATATTTTATTTTATTGATTCAATAATTGCTATGTTGAAATTTTGTATTATTGTTGTTCAATAATTGTTGCTGCACAGTATTTTCCATTATCAGATCAATAATTCATATTATTTGAATAATATTATTAGATAACATTATTGACAATGTCTAGAAAGTTCTGTCTAAGGAGAGGTTTGGTCATCTAATTGCGCGCCAGTAAGGAGAAATCCTTATTGGAAAGCCCCCTCTTTCCTGGGAACGGCCTGGTTGTCATAAATGTGATTCTGTAATATTATTTGTGAATAATTAATTATTGATTCATATGATAAGGAAATATTTATTTATGTGGATATAAATGAGGGATATATTTTTGTGGTTAAAAATGAAGGAGTTAATGTTGAGGTTTTTATCAGTATTTTTGTCGGAATGGAGGTATTAAAAATCAGGGTTTTTGAGATATTTTGCGGGGGTTATAATTTTTAATCCGACCGTTGGATCGTGGTAATTTTTGGATATGTTATACATATATAAGTTGAGTATATGTCCACAAATTTTGAACCGTTAAAAATGAACGTATGATTTGTTATGAATTTTAAGAGGTGGCTGATTCGGAAATCAGGTTATAAATCATTTTGGTGGAAAATTCTAGAATTGGTGGGCCCCACTTGTGGTTGGTGAAGAAATGTGCTGAATTATATTTCAAATGTGGTGGGTGGGAATAGTAGCAGGTAAAGCCATCAGGTTGCAGGTCAAACCTACCAAAATTTTCCTATAAATAGAGGGCTAAGTTAGAATTGAAAATCACACCAAAAACATAAGCTTTCTCTCTTTCTCTCTCTATATTATGAAGCATATTTTGTGAGTTTTTAGATACTTGGTGAGTTGCTATTCATTAGTGCAAGTTTCCTTCAGCATCATATCCGATATCCAGTCAGAAGTACTGCTCTTTTGAGGTAAGGGATTGTAAGGGATAGTAAGGGATAGTAAGGGATTTTAAGGGTTGTTATGTTTTTCAGTTTCGTAATTTTTCTGATCTTCAAAAATTATGGAAAAATTTGAAATGATATTTTGATGAGTTTTATTGATTGTGTCCAAAAATGGTGATTTTTGGATGTATAGATTGAGAGTTATGAATTTTATGAGAAAAGACTATTTTAAAAGTAACTGCTTATAATTTCTTGTGGTTAACTCCAAAATTGATGAAATTTTTATTGGGAGTACATGTATATGATGGAAGTAAACTCTGTTAATTTCAGAATTTTTGGACAAAAGTATAATTTTTGATAAATGTCTAAATATTCGGCTATTTTGGCCATATGAAAAATAGTAAATGACTTTTAAAAATTTTGAGAAAAATATATGTTCACTATGGGACTATATTATGCTAAATCTCAGAAAAGAAATATTTTTGGAACTGATTTGGTATTTTTTATGAAAATGGTCTAGTTATGAGTAAATGAATTAAATATGTTTTGTGAAGAAAAAAAATTAGAAAATAGGATTTTAAGGCTTGAGAATCCTATATGAGGTATATGCAGATTTTTGATGAGGGTTTTGGTTATTGATGATGAAATTGTAAGAGTTGGCATTTTATGATGATTAAATGCATTAATTAGTAAAGTGTAAACAATTAAAATAAATTGTTTATAAATTTAAGTAATGTTATTCTTTCAATATCATTATACCGAAATATTGGTATGGATTTTATTGTGGAATTTCTACCTTTTTGAGTCGGTGTTACTATTCATGAGTTACTATTCACGAGTTACTATTCATGAGTTACTATTCACGAGTTACTATTCACGACAAAATTGGTTTCTTTTACTAACCAAATTATAGTTGATTTATGAATATTACTCTTGAGATTAAATCTATATGTTGATCATATTATTTTTATCATCATATATAACATTTTTATAACCCTGATGTTGAATTTCTCTTTCACTGGAGTGTAAAGATGGGTAGATTATTGGTATGATCATGACTAGGGTTCTCTTTGGCCTGTAGTGCAAAGTTGAATTGTGACTGGTATGATCATGACCATTGAATTTACAATTGAATATCTTTAGCTTAAGTGTAAAGATGAATTGATTAACATGGTTATAATTATGGTGTATATAAATTCTGAAATGATTATATATTTCTTTGAGATATGAATATATTTGGCCTGTAGTGCAAATATGAATTGTTGAGGAATATCTTTGGCCTGTAGTGCAAAGATGAATTGTAGATGAATATCTTTGGCCAGTAATGCAAAGATGAACTGTGGATGAATATCTTTGGCCTGTAGTGCAAAGATGACTTGTTGATGAATATCTTTGGCCCGTAGTGCAAAGATGAAGTTATTAGTATGATTATGAACAGGAACTGTGATTTGGTATAACCATGATGTTTGATGTTTCAGGTGATGAAAATTATCTTTGTTCTGGATGAGAAGAGGAATTTAGAACTACAGTTATGATTATGAGTTATTCATATGATTGTGGACCAGAATTGTTGATTGATGTTACAGGGATAAAACATTGTTGATGGATTTTTAACATGGAGAAGATAATAGACTTTATAGTCTATTTGACTCTTCTAATGGATTGCTCGTTCCGCTGCAACTATGGTTGAATTTTTATCATTTACCATATGTTCTAAATCTCTGATTTATTATTGATGAAGGCTATTGATAATTTAATTATCTTTAGTCATGATATTCTTTACTGAGCTAGTTGTGCTCACCCTTTTGCTTCACAATTCCTTTCAGGTAATAAGAGTGTAGCTGGGTCGAGCGAGGGTAACGGGGAAATAGAACGGTGGTCTCTAGCTGTGGATGTTCTCCCGAAGCAGTATAGAAAAGTTCATTTAGTAGTTATATTTGGTGAATCCAATAGGGTAAGGTGTACCCAACGTTGGAAGGGTGGTTTGCCACTATCATACAAGATGTCTAACGACATACAACCTCGTGTCATCATAAGACAGGGATGTGCTCATCCACTTGCTGAGTATATATACGAGCACTACCTATATAATCTTGGTGTTTGTTTGAAGTATAATTCTCAATTAGAGACAGTGGAGATAATGATAAGTCAAGAGAAGACTCACCATTGGGAAGAATATGATAGTAATCTTCTCGTTTTTCTTTGGGGTCTATTGGGTCAACCAAGGATAATTCTGTGGCCATATGATATCTATCATAACCTAGACGCGTGGCCTCCCATGTACGAAGGTTTCCTTGAGCACTTCCCAAAGATTCTAATTTCTAAAACAGTTTTTGACTATACCTTTATGTAAGGTGTCATTGTGAGGTGCTATCCACGGTTGGAACATGAGTCATATTTGGTATATGTTTGTATCCAAACTCACAGCATATGTGTTGTTGTATTTTGCACGACAATTGTTGTAATAAAGTTGTAGATATTTTCTGTACCATGTATTTGACGACTCAGAATGGGTTGGGTGGAATGGACCTGTTTTGGGGTCGTTACAGTTCCACCCGTCCAAAATGCTCCAATACCACCGCCAAGGCACGTCGTTGATGTGATAACCGGTGGGACAACAGGGAAAGTAGTAGGGAAGAAGAGGAGGGGATATTTAGATTCAGTCATGTCCGTGGCAGGCGCTCCCCCAAAGACCGACAGAGCATTTTCCGGGACTGTTATCTCTTTTACCAATGCAGATTATCCTTCGGAGCCCATCGAGCCGCATGAAGGAGCGTTGGTGATCACTACACAAGTGGGTTCGATGGATGTAAAACGAATGATGATAGACAACGGGTCTTCTATGGATATTCTGTATGCCCATGCTTATCATAGGATGAAACTCGATGGGCGAAAGATGGAAGTTGGGCAGGAGGCACCTTTGTACGGTTTTAGCAACGATCCAGTAAGAGTTGCAGGCACTATTGAACTCCCAGTGGTCTTCGGCACAGCTCCTCAGCAAGTAGAAATAACATGTAAATTTTATGTTGTGCATGTAGATTCGGCTTATAACGCCATACTGGGAAGACCTACCTTGATGGCTCTCCAAGCAGTGACTTTCATCCCTCATTTTAAAATCAAGTTCTCTACGGCACATAGAGTGAGATAGGTAGCAGGGGATTTAGATCTGGCCCGGCGCTGTTATCGGAATGCTGTCATTTCCTCAGGAGTAGGGGTCAACAAGCAGAAATAAACCATGGCAATTGAGATCAAACCCTTTACTGAAAGCAGTTTGGAGCCGTTGGTTATTCCTACAGGAGAGACAGAAGAGATCGAGCTGGTCCTCGGAAAGAAGGACAAAACAGTGAAGATTGGTTCAGGTTTGTCGGAACCTCTTCGGACAAATCTTATGGAACTTCTTCGCTGTTATGCGGATATCTTTGCATGGGAGCCAAATGACATGCCCGGGATCAGTCGAAAAATTGTTGAGCATCGGCTGGATGTGGATCCATCAAAGAAGCCAGTTCGGCAGAAAAGGCGGATCTTTGCACCTAAACTACAAAGGATCATTGATGAAGAGATTGCGAAGCTGATAGCTGCTGACTTTATCTTCGAGATAGACTATCTGGAGTGGATAGCAAATGCAGTGCTAGTACAAAAGCAGAATGGGAAATGGCGGGTTTGCATCGACTACACCGACCTGAATAAAGCTTGTCCGAAGGACTTCTATCCTTTACCCCATATTGACCAACTTATTGACACGACTTCGGCGTATGCACTACTAAGCTTTATGGATGCTTTTCAGGTTATCACCAAATTTTCATGTGCGAGGAGGACATCCCGAAGACAACATTCATCACACACCGTTCGGTGTACGCCTATAAGAAGATGACCTTCGGCCTGATAAATGCTGGAGCCACTTACCAGAGAATGATGAACTTTGTCTTCCAGAAGCAGCTGGGAAGGAACATGGATGTGTATGTAGATGATATGATCGTGAAGAGCACGACGACTCAGAAGCATTTAGATGATCTGGAGGAATGCTTTCAGACAGTCCGCCATCGTAAGTTGAGGCTCAATCCTACTAAGTGTACCTTCAGACTCGGTGCAGGGAAATTCCTGGGTTATCTGGTCAGTCAGAGGGGCATTAAAGTCAATCCGGAGAAGATCCAGGCTATTCTAGACATGAAGACTCCTCAGTCGTTCAAAGACGTTCAACGTCTGACCGGTAGGATTGCAGCTTTAAGGAGGTTCATGTCCAAATCTGTAGAGAGATGCTTACCATTCTTCAACACACTGAAGGGACCGAAAAATGCGAAGACATTCCAATGGACTTCGGAGTGTGAAGACACCTTCCAAGGCATAATGACATATCTGTCTACGGCTCCTCTACTGATGAAGCCTGCCCCAGCAGAGACTTTATATTTATATCTGGCGGCTAGTTCGTTGGTAGTAGGAACAGTACTGGTTCGGGAGTTCAGTGGGAAGCTGCATCCGGTCTGTTATGTTAGCCATATCCTAAGAGATGCTGAAATCAGGTACCCCAATATAGAAAAATTTGCCTTTGCTTTAATAATTGCCAGTCGGAAGCTTCGGCAGTATTTTCAAGGTCGGCTCTTGATCGTTTACACGGATCAACCGTTGTAAAAGGTAATGGGTAAGCCAGAGGTTTCGGGGAGATTAACAGCATGGACTATGGAATTATCCCAATTTTTCATTGAATATCATCCCCGAACTGCTATCAAGGGCCAAACCTTGGCTGATTTTATAATGGAATATTCGTTCTCCGAAGTAGATATTGAGCTGCCAGAAACAGAGACATCCGATCGAGCAGTTGCAGTTCTTCAACACGGTCAGAGTGCATGGACGTTGTATGTAGATGGGTCTTCTACGGTGAATGTCAATGGAGCAGGGATTATTTTAACAAGCCCAGAGGGATTCAAGGTGCAACAGGCCATCAGGTTTGGATTCAGAGCAACGAACAACGAGGCCGAGTATGAGGCAGTATTAGCAGGAGTCCGTCTGGAAAAGAGTCTAGAAGTTCAAAAGCTGATTATTTACAGCGATTCTCAGCTGGTCGTCAAACAATTATCGGGAGATTATGAAGTTCGTGGGACCAGGATGATCAAGTACTTGGCAGAATTGAAGGATCGGCTTCAGTATTTCGTCTCTTATGAATTCCAGGTCATAGAGCGCAACGACAATTCCATTGCCGATGCCTTATCAAAGTTGGCCACTACGGATGCCGTCGTCAATTCCATTGCCGATGCCTTATCAAAGTTGGCCACTACGGATGCCGTCGTTTTCAATGGGTCAGTCTATTTAGAGGTTTTGCAGCAACCGAGTATTCAATACGAAGTGGTAATGTGTATCGAGCGGTCTAACTACTGGATGACTCCCTACATCGAGTATTTGGCAGACGGCGTTCTTCCTTCGGATCAGATGCTCGCAAAGAAGGTCAAGTATAAGAGTGGGAACTTCGTCCTTATTGATAGGTGTAAGACCCCGAATTTTATGAAATAAAAGTATTCAATTTTTCTTATAATTACTATTCAGTAAATAGTTAAATTGATAAAAGTTTAAAGTTATGGGTGAAATATGAATTTTTTTTCAAAATAAGCAAGTGGTTATAAAATAATCATTGTTGTCGGGGAATATTCGTTTGGTCGTGGAATATTCTTTCTGTCGGAGAATATTCGTACGACGGCGCAGCTATTTGTGGGCCCCATAACGAATAACTGTCGGGTGAAGGAAAACGACAAATTTGAGTTTTTACAAATAACGACGTAGTTGTTACCGTTAACACTGTTGGAATACCCGGTGGTTAGAATACAGTAATACGCGTTATTGCACAGTAGCACACGGTATTGCATAATATTTTTGAAATTATTGATTCTTACGTAAGAAGGCACTACTCAATAATTGTTACAGTAGTTACTGTTCAATATTTTATTTTATTGATTCAATAATTGTTGCGTTGATATTTTATATTATTGTTGTTTCAATAATTGTTGTTGCACAGTATTTTCCTTTATCAGATCAATAATTCATATTATTTGAATAATATTATTAGATAACATTATTGTCAATGTCTAGAAAGTTCTGTCTAAGGAGAGGTTTGGTCATCTAATTGCGCGCCAGTAAGGAGAAATTCTTATTGGAAAGCCCCCTCTTTCCTGGGAACGGCCTGGTTGTCATAAATGTGATTCTGTAATATTATTTGTGAATAATTAATTATTGATTCATATGATAAGGAAATATTTATATTATGTGGATATAAATGAGAGATATATTTTTGTGGTTAAAAATGAAAGAGTTAATGTTGAGGTTTTTATCAGTATTTTTGTCGGAATGGAGGTATTAAAAATCAGGATTTTTGAGATATTTTGCGGGGGTTATAATTTTTAATCCGACCGTTGGATCGTGGTAATTTTTGGATATATTATACATATATAAGTTGAGTATATGTCCATAAATTTTGAACCGTTAAAAATGAACGTATGATTTGTTATAAATTTTAAGAGGTGGCTGATTTGGAAATCAGGTTATAAATCATTTTTGGTGGAAAATTCTAGAATTGGTGGGCCCCACTTGTGGTTGGTGAAGAAATGTGCTGAATTATATTTCAAATGTGGTGGGTGGGAATAGTAGCAGGTAAAGCCATCAGGTTGCAGGTCAAACCTACCAAAATTTTCCTATAAATAGAGGGCTAAGTTAGAATTGAAAATCACACCAGAAACATAAGTTTTCTCTCTTTCTCTCTCTAGATTATTGAGTATATTTTGTGAGTATTTAGATACTTGGTGAGTTGCTATTCATCAGTGCAAGTTTCCTTCAGCCTTATACCGATCAGAAGTACTGCTCTTTTGAGGTAAGGGATAGTAAGAGATAGTAAGGGATTTTAAGGGTTGTTATGATTTTCAGTTTCGTAATTTTTCTGATCTTCAAAAATTATGGAAAAATTTGAAATGATATTTTGATGAGTTTTATTGATTGTGTCCAAAAATGGTGATTTTTGGATGTATAGATTGAGAGTTATGAATTTTATGAGAAAAGACTATTTTAAAAGTAACTGCTTATAATTTCTTGTGGTTAACTCCAAAATTGATGAAATTTTTATTGGAAGTACATGTATATGATGGAAGTATACTCTGTTAATTTCAGAATTTTTAGACAAAAGTACAATTTTTGACAAATGTCTAAATATTTGGCTGTTTTGACCATATGAAAAATAGTAAATGACTTTTAAAAATTCTGAGAAAAATATATGTTCAATATGGGACTATATTCTGATAAATCTCAGAAAAGAAATATTTTTAGAACTGATTTGGTATTTTTTATGAAAATGGACAAGTTATGAGAAAATAAATTAAATATGTTTTGTGAAGAAAGAAAATTAGAAAATAGGATTTTATGGCTTGAGAATCCTATATGAGGTATATGCAGATTTTTGATGAGGGTTTTGGCTATTGATGATGAAATCTTAAGAGTTGACATTTTATGATGATTAAATGCATTAATTAGTAAAGTGTAAACAATTAAAATAAATTGTTTATAAATTTAAGTAATGTTATTCTTTCAATATCATTATACCAAAATATTGGTATATTTTTTTATTGTGGAATTTCTACCTTTTTGAGTCGAGGTTACTATTCACGAGTTACTATTCACGAGTTACTATTCATGAGTTACTATTCACGAGTTACTATTCACGACAATATTGGTTTCTTTTTCTGACCAAATTATAGTTGGTTTATGAATATTACTCTTGAGATTAAATCTATATGTTGATTATATTGATTTTATTATCATATATAACATTTTTATAACCCTAATGATGATATTTCTCTTTGACTTGAGTGTAAAGATGGGTAGATTTTTGGTATGATCATGACTATGTGTTCTCTTTGGCCAGTAGTGCAAAGTTGAATTGTTGACTGATATGATCATGACCATTGAATTTATAATTGAATATCTTTAGCTTAAGTGCAAAGGTGAAATGGTCAATATGGTTATAATTATTGTTTATATAAATTCTTAAATGATTATATATTCTTTGAGGTATTAATATATTTGGCATGTAGTGTAAATATGAATTGTTGATGAATATCTTTGGCCAGTAGTGCAAAGTTGAATTGTTGACTGGTATGATCTTGACCATTGAATTTATAATTGAATATCTTTAGCTTAAGTGCAAAGGTGAAATGATCAACATGGTTATAATTATTGTTTATATAAATTCTTAAATGATTATATATTCTTTGAGGTATTAATATATTTGGCATGTAGTGCAAATATGAATTGTTGATGAATATCTTTGGCCTGTAGTGCAAAGATGAATTGTAGATGAATATCTTTGGCCTGTAGTGCAAAGATGGTCTGTTGATGAATATCTTTGGCCCGTAGTGCAAAGATGACCTGTTGTTGAATATCTTTGGCCAGTAATGCAAAGATGAACTGTTGACGAATATCTTTGGCCTGTAGTGCAAAGATGACTTGTTGATGAATATCTTTGCCCCGTAGTGCAAAGATGAAGTTATTAGTATGATTATGAACAGGAACTGTGATTTGGTATAACCATGATGTTTGATGTTTCAGGTGATGAAAATTATCTTCGTCCTAGATGAGAAGAGGAATTTAGAACTACAGTTATGATTATGAGTTATTCATATGATTGTGGACCAGAATTGTTGATTGATGTTACAGGGATAAAACATTGTTGGTGGATTTTTAACATGGAGAAAATAATAGACTTTATAGTCTATTTGACTCTTCTAATGGATTGCTCGTTCCGCTGCAACTATGGTTGAAATTTTTATCATTTACCATATGTTCTAAATCTCTGATTTATTATTGATGAAGGCTATTGATAATTTAATTATCTTTAGTCATGATATTCTTTACTGAGCTAGTTGTGCTCACCCTTTTGCTTCACAATTCCTTTCAGGTAATAAGAGTGTAGCTGGGTCGAGCGAGGGTAACGGGAAAATAGAACGGTGGTCTCTAGCTGTGGATGTTCTCCCGAAGCAGTATAGAAAAGTTCATTTAGTAGTTATATTTGGTGAATCCAATAGGGTAAGGTGTACCCAACGTTGGAAGGGTGGTTTGCCACTATCATACAAGATGTCTAATGACATACAACCTCGTGTCATCATAAGACAGGGTTGTGCTCATCCACTTACTGAGTATCTTTACGAGCACTACCTATATAATCTTGGTGTTTGTTTGAAGTATAATTCTCAATTAGAGACAGTAGAGATAATGATATGTCAAGAGAAGACTCACCATTGGGAAGAATATGATAGTAATCTTCTCGTTTTTCTTTGGGGTCTATTGGGTCAACCAAAGATAATTCTGTGGCCATATGATATCTATCATAACCTAGACGCGTGGCCTCCCATGTACGAAGGTTTCCTTGAGCACTTCCCAAAGATTCTAATTTTTAAAATAATTTTTGACTATACCTTTATGTAAGGTGTCATTGTGAGGTGATGTCCACGGTTGAAACATGAGTCACATTTGGTATCTATTTGTATCCAAACTCACAGCATATGTGTTGTTGTATTTTGCACGACAATTGTTGTAATAAAGTTATAGTTGTTTTCTGTACCATGTATTTGGCGACTCAGAATAGGTTGGATGGAATGGACCTATTTTGGGGTTGTCACAATAGGGATCTTTATCGAAGGACATTTTCGTCACCATTATTGAAGTGTTTGGTTCCGTCTGAAGCGGAATATGTCCTTCGGGAGGTTCATGAAGGCATTTGTGGCGATCACATGGCTGCTAAATCACTAGCATACAAAGTCCTTCGGCAGGGGTACTATTGGCCAACGATTTTCAAGGAAGCTACTAAGTATGTGAAGAAGTGTGACAAGTGCCAGCTCAATAGTCCGATCCCACATCAGCCACCAGAAGAGCTATACTCGATCTTATCTCCTATACCCTTCGCTATCTGGGGGTAGATATATTGGGTCCGTTGCCGAAAGCTAAAGGGCAGGTCAGTTTCGTCATAGTTGTTATCGATTACATGACTAAATGGGTAGAGGCGAAGCCACTTCGGTTGATAACGGAACAAGAGTGCTTGAAGTTCATAAAGGAGTCCGTAGTATTTCGTTTTGGAATTCTTAAAGTAGTGATATCGGACAATGGACGTCAGTTCGTGGGATCAAAGTTTGAAGAATTTCTGAAAGAATTGGGGATTCAGCACAGGAAGACTTCAGTGGCGCATCACAGTCGAATGGGCAATTTGAGGTGACAAACAGAACACTGCTGAACGGAATCAAGCGCAGACTGGACGAAGCTAAAGGAAGATGGCCAGAGGAGCTGCTCAGTGTGCTATGGGCGTATTGGACCACGCCGAGGACTACCACAGGGGATTCACCTTTTCTATTGGCCTATGGTACTAATGCCTTAGTCCCAGTCGAAATTAGATCTCCAAGTCTTCGGGTCAGTTAATTCAAAGAAATCTACAACGACGAAGGACTGAAGGCCAACCTGGATCTGTTGGAAGAAGTCAGAGAAGTGGCTTTGGTCAAACTGGCAACTTATCAACGAAGAGTAGCTAAGCATTACAACAAGGGAGTCAAGCTTCGCAGATTTGAAGTAGGGGACTTTGTCCTCAGAGAAGTCGAAGCATCTACGCCTCAAAACACGGGAAAGCTGATGTCGAACTGGGAAGGGCCGTATGAGGTGGTCGACGTACCAAAGCCAGGAACTTATCGATTAAAGGAATTAGATGGGTCCGAAATCAAGAATACTTGGCACACTGGAAGGCTTCAAAAATATTTCCAGTAGAGATCGAGTCAGTTTGCCAGAAGTCTGTATATGGTTGTTCATCAATAAAATTCACTTTTTCACGATTAATGTTCTTCCTCTTTGGCATTAAGTTCACAACGAAGTAAGGAGGTATGGTCGGACTCGCTGGCCATTCGATGACAGCCTATTTATTCGTTACCCCGTGTGGTAGTCGAATCCTATGGTCCTTTTAAATATTGTCTTTACCTTGAGTGGTAAATTAATGGGCACCGAAGTAAGGAGGTATGGTCGGACTTGCTGGCCATTCGATGACAGCCTATTTATTCGTTATCCCGTGCGGTAGTCGAATCCTATGGTCCTTTTAAATATTGTCTTTACCCCAAGTGGTAAATCAATGGGCACCGAAGTAAGGAGGTATGGTCGGACTCGCTGACCATTCGATGGCAGCCTATTTATTCGTTACCCCGTGTGGTAGTCGAATCCTATGATCCTTTTTATATTGTTCTACCCCGAGTGGTAAACAAATGTCCTTATATACTTATTCTACCCCGAGCGGTAAGCAAGATCTTGATGGTGCAAAGAGGATCAGTCGAATTCACCTTACACATGACCGATCTCATACTTCGGTAACGACAAATATACATCACTTTGTTTTACGCAAGGGTTGAGTTCGGTTCAGTCCATTTAATTCAGTTCCTTTCATTCTTCAACTTAACTATTATATGCCTTATCTGATTCACTATCTAAGTTAAGTTCATACAAATTAATTGATACTGAATAACTGACAAGAAACGAATCAAAACAGAAGTCATAATCAAACATAAATGGTGGTTCATTGATAAATTTAAGCATTCATCCATCTATTCAGTCCTAACAATTAACTATTACAAAAAGTAAGAAATTACTTGATAAAGTTCTTCAAAATAACCTCAAAAAAGACAGATAGTTTTTACAAGTCATTAAAATATTAGAAGAAAACAGAAAGGACATTCAAGCACCGCCTTCACCTTCGGAGTCGATCAGAGCTGGATCTAGCTGAGCAGCAGCCAATTTTTCCTTACCACGCTCCCGGCAATCTTCGTATCCTTCGTAATATACCTTCAAAATCTCTGCGCCAAGCTCGTCAGACGCACGATAGTCCGCCTGTATCTGTTTATGCAGTTCTTCGGTTAGAGGAGGATCTCGTTCTTCAAGTACCTTTATTTTGCCACGACGTTTGCGGCGTTTGGCCCTATGAATTTTTCTATCGCCTCGAGCCTTCGTCTGGACTTCGCCAAGTTGTATTGACAAATTTTGATTCGTTGCAGCAAGACCCTCATTGGTAGTCTTCAGGGCTTCGGTTTCTGTAACAAATCTAATATTCATATTGGCCAATTTCTGTTCACTAGCTTTTGTCGTCTTCAGCTTTTCTCTGACCGAGCTAAGCACCTCGTAGGTTTCCCTCAGATCCCCCTTAGTTTGGGCCAACTCCCTCTAAAGGCTTTCATTGACATGAAGATTGGCTTCATGTTCATTTCTCTCCCGAACCAATGTAGCTTTCAACAGGTTGTTCTCCCTTTGCAGAGTCTCCTCATCGGATTCGGCATTTATATGTCTGGGACGTAAACGTCCGAAGACTGCATTTGCCTGCACATATGTGACGATATCCAGTTAATCTCAGATATTTAAACGAGAAAAGAAATATTTAACCAAGAAAATTGTCATTTACCTTTGCCAGATAACTCATGCCTTCATCAAGAAAATTCCTGTTAGTATGGTTATCGAATAGGCGATCATCAGTCTCTTGAACGAAGGCATCGAAGAGCCGGAAAGGAAAATTCACGTTGTATCGGGGCCACAAGGTCGGCATTCCCGTAGCCTCTTCATGGAATTTTTGTGATGAAGGCCTTGGAGGGGAGGGCATAGGTTGACCACGAGGAGGAGAGGGATCCGTATATATATTTTTTGGGGAGGGAGATCGAGCCGGGGACGGAACGCTGTCAAAAGGTTGCTTTCTCTTTCGAGATGGTGTTACAGTGGGTTCAGTTCGCTCTTCCTCAGTAGTGGTTCGAGTCTTCATTTCGGTTGTTGGGGGGAGAACACCCGAAAAAGGTACCCTAAGCTCGTCGGAGGTTAAGGGGGTAACTTGGGTTCTCAACTTCTTGATCCGAATAAGCTTCCTTCGATCGCCTGCAGGTAGATCTAACAAAATTTTTCGGGTTGGCAGAGTCGGGTTGATAATCGGTGGTGTCGAGTCGATAATTGGCGGAGTTGGGCCGACGACTGATGGCGTTGGATCGACAGTTGGTGGTATCAGATCAACAGTTGAGGGTGTTGGATTGACAGTTGGTTCAGTTTCGGAAAGGGCTTCGGAGTCAGATGGGATAAAAATTGGTCGAGGTCCTCGGGTGGCTCTTCTCTTTCGACGAGGTCGAAGAACTTCTTCTGGGATGATAGGTTCATCATCCGCGGGTGTTTGGATTGGGGGCTCAGTAATGTGAGTTTCTACAGTTGGTATCTCAGTGGGGGGCTTAAACTTGGAAGAGGCCTCCGGATGTGGAGGGTCGGCATCGACCTCTGTAATTTTTTCGGCTATGTTACCTTCGGAAGGGACTTCCTGTTGGGAGGATTCGGCAGTAACTTCTACGAACTTCCCAGCTAGAAAATCCTCCAACTCCTTCACCTCCGAAGACGATGGTTTGATCAAAGTTACTGCAGAAGATTAACAGTTTTACATCAAAATCAATACCACAGCAATTTTCAAAATATTGATAAAGTAAATCCGTACTTACATTTGTGGTCGTATAACCACGCTTGCTTGGAAAGAAGTCCGTATTTCCATTCTTCCTTCGAGAAGTTATCAAACAGTTCTATCATTTCAACCTCGCGTTCTTCGGAAATGTCTCCAAAATCGGCAGAGATCTTCTCATCAGTGGCCCAGTCGGTAAGGAGGAAATTTCAGGTCCCTTGTCGTAAAACCATTTTTCATGTCATCCCCTATTACTAGAAGGGGTGTTAACCAACGAACGTCTCTCGAATTTCTCCCCTGTCTTCGAGGAATGTTTGCTTATGGCCTTGAATCCTTTCTCTCTAGATTGACCGATCTTGTATACTGTGAAGAATAAGTCGAGTGTAGGCTCTACGCCTAGCTCATGGCAGAAAGCGATGAACGCTAGGATATGAATATAAGAATTCGGCACCAATTGGGCGAACCCAACACCTAGAAACCCTAAGAGGGTCACTATGAAAGCATGGAGAGGAAACCGAACTCCCTTCTCCAAAATGGTCACCGGAGCAGCCGTCCATCCTTTAGGACGTTGGTACATTCGCTCTTCAGATCGGGGAGCTCTCACCAGATGGGTATCCGGAATATGGCAGCGAGTTCGAATCCTCTTCAGATCAACCTCTGTGATTGTCGACGAAATATTGGCATGTGCATATCATTCCTTGCTCCTATAGAATGCGGAAGGATTGGAAAGGGGCTTCATTACCGGGTCCTTACTAGAAATTGCAGTTGTCGGATGGGAGGATGAGGCTTCTTTGCCGGAGTTTGGGTTTGGTAGAATGGCCGTAATAGGAGTCGCCCGAATTGGAGAATTTTGACTAGTGCTAGTGGTTGCCATTGATCGTATTTTGCAGAGAAAGTAAAGAAAGTTATGGAAAGAAGAAAAGAGCTCAAAGGTCTGAAATTCAAATTGGCAGGTAAAACTGTCAAATTTGGTAAAGTTTACCTTTTATACTGACGGTTACACGAATTACGAAGGTTGCACATTTAATTTCTGGCAATGATAAGAATTCGAATGGGGAGCGTCCGGGTTAATCCTCAGATATTTTATCAAATTGGGCCTCTCGTTTGGACTTCCGGTTTTCAGCCCATCTTTTTCAAATTTAATCCTTAATTGTTTGGGCCTTTTTCGTTGGACATCCGGACATCCTCTGCTTTAACTTATGGATCAAATCGGGTATGTCTTAGTCACCCCTTATCATGGACCATTCATAGTTTTCTATTAAAAAATTCTGTTTAATAAAAAACTAGAGGGGCAATGTTGGGTCATGATATTTCTCATATTGGGCCTTATGGATTGGGCTTAATTATCCAATTAGTCTATTGGGTCTCCCCTATTGGGTCTTGAAGATTGGGCCTAACTTTCACATTATATCTCCTTAATATTGGGTCGGGTCAATGGATTGGTCTATTAGATCTTTTAATACCTAAGTCTTTGACTTGCAATGATGAAAGGAGGTGACTATTGACCAAAAGTCTAAAAATCATTAATGTGGATAGGATTTTATCCGGCCGGCGGTGTGCACAGTGGAAAAAAGGTGACAACCTGCATGAATCCGGCTGAGATCAGTGAGGGATAGAGAGCTGTGTCAGATAAGAGTTGGTGGCACGGTAAACCAGGCAAGAGAGTATAACCTAGCAAGGAAATCTCTAAGGAAAGGAACGCATACACACGACCCACGATTTTTATCTCTCTAGAGACGCTAGATATTTTATCCTCCATTGTTAAACCTTGAACGGCCTGTACTGACTCTCACGTCGGAGCTATCCCCCGACGGTCCAACCGTCAAGCTTTTGGTGTTGACTGTGTTTACTGTGCAGGATTAGGACGTCTTACGTTATTGGGACGTCACTAAAGATCTTGGCGTTAACAAAATACAAAGATGCTCATAAGAGAGAGAAGATGAATGAGAAGATTTCCTCAGTCTCTACATCATCTTCTTCTTCTGGCGCTGTTGCCGAAACCCTAAGTTGAATGAAGAAGAAGTGGCTACGAGGCACACCTAGTGATCACGATCTATAAGTACGGATTCAAAATTGAGAACGAGCTTTCCTCGATCTGCGATGACATTGAAACTTCTTGATTCCAAGCTCATAGTCGCGGCTTCCACCGGTGATTCCAAGGTTATAAAGATGAAGAAAACAGAGAGATTAATGAAAAGATGAACAAGAGAGGGAAAAAAGATAAAAATATAAAATCATAGGAAAATGTTACGCGGTTGTCCAGTCACTAAATATTTTTTTTTTCTGGCTGACACGTATATAAATATACAATTTGATTTAACGTCCGTCCAATTTTTTGGACGGAATGACCCAATTAAATTCTTTTAAAAATCACAGTGGCCAATTGAATATTTTTAAAATTTAGTAATCAAATGTTTACAAGTCGACGACCACATGGGGGCAGAGATGTTTTTTGCTGTTGATATAGCATTTAATTTAATTTAATTTTCAGATTGTGTACAATTTAACTATTAATCAATCAATATTTATGTTTGCATACACTTAAGAATTTGTTATAGCAAATTTCAGAGAGTCGTAAATATATTTTTCATCCGATCCACCAAACACAATCAAATGATGAAGAATTAATGTTAAAATTAGTAACACCAGAAATACAAATTAATAATCAAGATGCATTTTCATTTAGTGTTCCTCTTGAATGATGCCCAAAGCCGGCTTCCACTTGCCAATTATATTTCTGCTGCCTCCTCCTCGTCCTGGATCACTAGGCTGAGAGATTTTCCTGTTTCTCAACATGATTGCAGTTGCATCCGAGTCGACGTCCTTCAAAATTTGGGATAATTCGGTTTGTGTGACCACAACTCTAATCCTAACAACCCTCCTCCCACTCCCACTCCCACTCCCACTACCACTACCACTACCACTACCTTTTTTATTCATACCACCATTACTCCTTTCAATACCATCTTTGAATCTCACAAAATTCTTTTTCTCATCACCATCACCATCACCATCACATTCTTCTTTGGATGATCTCCTCCCGTCGCTAACTGCTTCCTCATCTTTTTTCTTCTTTGTCAAATTTCTTTTTCTTTTCATCATGCAATTCCCCATTTGAAACACACACAGAAGCTAATGGAATTTATATATATAATTAAAGAAGAAGGCTAAGGCTGGAGTAAGCACACGAAATTCCGGTTATTACGCCGACCTAGTGTATTTGAAAGAAAAAATGGAAATATGAAACAAACATTTGTCACCGGCATATATATGAATAGTTTTGGCATTTAATTTCAACCTAATTAATTAATAGTATGAGTTTGGTATCAAGTGTGAATTAATATATTTTTCATGGGAATAAGTGTTTGTTAGCCACAAACAAGGGCTTATGCTAAAAACAGCTTATTTCATTCAAGACGTACATATATACAATGGCAGGGGCAGTTGCATATATATATATATATATATATATATATATATATATATATATATATATATATATGTGTATGTAACAACTTCGCTAGTGATTTGATTTGATCAGGTTATACAACTGCACTTGTACTCCTCATTAATTATTAATTTATTACTCCCATCTTCCAAAATTAAATAAACATTTTATAAAACGATACTCTTATAGAGATTTTTTTTCCCAATCATCTCTCAACTGCTCCTTTAGCTAAAAATGTAGTAATAATGACATCAAAGTATTCATTCTACTTAAAATATAACATAAATAATGGCATGTAAAGAATTTTATATTAAAATAAAATAAAAATATATGTTTAATTTTAGAACCTAGCTAGCTAGTAGTAATTAAGTTTCATCCAAGAGAACAAAATTACCTCAAAATATTAGAGTGAAATGGAATTGTTAAAGTAAATACATATTTAACAACATTTTTTCAATTGTTCCAGTGACAACACTTTCAACAACAGTTTTTGCTTTGTTAATTGGACGGGAAGGTTGACCGTCCTGAGCCCCCGATCAGAGGGCCCCAAATTTATATATATATATATATATATATATATATATAAAGATTTTGATTGTAGAAATATTAGAAGAAGTATCTTTTAATGAATGTATTCTCATATATTTTGTTGTAGTTGAACTATTTAGTTTAATTTTTTATATATTTTGCTGTAGTCGAACTATTATGTTTTAAGTTCCGGAAAGACACTTTTTTGGATACAGGTTGTACTTTTTATTTATTTATTTTTACCTTTTTTTTGGTAAAAACAATGTTTCGAAAATGGTCACGTTTTCATTTTTCGTCATGGGTCACCAAAATCTCAGGAACGGCCCTGTCAACCACCCCACAAAATAAATAACTAATTTATTATGTGATTTTTGACAAATTTATGGATTAATCAATTTAAACAGTTGATCATGATAATTGTCAATATAATTAGGATTATATTCACTTCAAAATGAAAGCGGTCAACAATATTAATTAGTTGATACATGATAATGACCATTGTCAAAAATTCTATGGACATAGAAATTGCACATAAAAATTAGATATGAGTGTATTTAAATTTCATTTATTTGTATTTTGATCCCTTATGGTGGGTAAAAATACAAATAAATAAAATTTAAATACACTCATATCCAATTTTCAAGTCCAATTTCCATATCCATATATATATATATATATATATATATATATATATATATATAACAACAACAACTCAACAACGGTACAAATTATTTAAATTGTAACAATATTTGTGGCTAAAAGACATTGCTTGCCCAATATCTGTATGTTTTAGTAAATTTACAAAAGTCATAGTACTAGAGAATTCTTAGTTTTGGGGATTAGAGTCATTTATAAATCTGAACATATATATATATGAATGAGATGTCATTATATTTAAGTAAGTCCTAATTTTATTCACTTGTAAATCTATTTTTCTTAAGGCTTGAGCTTTTAGATCGAATGGACTCTTATTTTGGTTATTTTTGAACGCCACCCTTATTTTGGTCCGGTCAATAGCGTAAACGGCGGCGAGTGAAGGTGCTTGGGTGGGTCATATATATATATATATATATATATATATATATATATATATATATATATGCATGCATGCAGTATATTTCAAGTCCCATAACTTAAGGGTCGTTGAATTGTTCGGCAATTTCGCGTGAAAATAGTTTATGCAGGCGAGGAGGAGGGGCATCTTTAATTCTTTCACATGGGAGGGTTTGGTACACTAATTAGGTCACTTTCCTCTATATAATTAATTAATTAGTTATTGAAAGTTTCTTACCATATATTGGAATTGGAGTAGTTCATATATATTATTTCATAGGCCCCAATTAATTGATGTTAACCCTTTTCTTCTTGGTTTAGTATAATAACGGATTTGGCTTACACCAATTATTTGATTAAAAAAAGTATATATGTTATTAATGATCACGATATATAATTGATGATATTGAAATCAATCTGTCAAAATTTAGAATTATTAAAAAAAATATCTTGACCGTTAAAAGTTTAAGAGAATCATTAGAATTTTGATAAAAATTCTGCATGTTGAAAAAATCTTGGATAACTTTTATTTTTGAAGCAATTATACTACGTACTTAATATTATAAATTAATTGATGAGTTTTAATTTTAATTATATTATTCAAAACTAAAAAAATATAGTGTACTTATTAGGGAAGGTATAATGGTGGGGAGTCAAGTCCTATAATAAATAAACAATAGATTTACAAGGTACAACCACCACTCTAAGATCTAGCCCTTGTGTCCTTTGTGTTCCATAGAATCTTTCATCTTTACTTTGAATAATATTACTCTTTCCTCCTATCATACATTTTTATTTAATTAGTTCAAAAATTTTAAAAATATATCTCTAATTTTATACTACGATTTTCAATATTTCATTACTTATACTCTATTCGTTCCCAATATAGAATTATTGTTTGTTTTAAACGAACATAATATTTTAAGTAAATTGAATACTATCGTGCTTATTAGGGGTATGCATATTTAGAAATTACAGAGTATAACTTTTTATACTTATTATTTAAAGATGTATTTTTAATTTTAAAATGGAGAAAATTAAAGTGTACGCTGAATCATGCCATTGAATTATGGTAGAAAATCAATTAATCGCATGATTTAGTGCGTATTTTAATGCACACTTTTTTTAAATGTCCCTAAGCGTTACTAGCTTACTTATGTTGTTACATTTTTTTTAATTCATATTTATATAGTTGTGAGATATTGGGGTTTATTTTTACTTACCTAAATTAATTAAAATTATAAAAGTAAGAACAAAAAAGAGGTGTCAAAAATAGTGAGAGCATTAGCATACACTGATTGTCCAATTATTAGCAAGAATTGAAAATGACACGGTCTGGGCTTTTTGTTAATAACTCTTTTTAATATGTTCAGGCAGTTTAGATATTGGGCTTTGGCACAAAATGAGCCCGTAAGGCAATAGCTTTACTGACTGCACAATTAGAATCGTAAATCATTTGGAAAGTATTAATAACGGCACTGATGTAAAGATTGGGCGTCGAAGTTTTATTATTTTAAAAAATTAAATGAATCACATTAATTTTGAATTTTAAAATATTTAATATTGACTTAAAAAAAATTAAAGTTGATCTTATATTTCAGGAATAAATAAAAAGCACTACTAATTATAAATTTATTATTGACAAAACTTAAATATTATATTCTCACTTTGGTGTTAGAATTTTACGAATTAACTTTAAAAAATATATATGGGGAAACCTTCTGCAGCGAACCAACTATAGCGACGGTTCAATCCGTTGCTATAGTATAGAAAGCTGACGCCGCGACAACCGTCGCTATAGCTCAAAAAACCGATTTTTTTGTGATTTCACGACGGATGAACCGTCACTATAGCCGGTTCGTCTTTTTCGATTCGATTCTTTTAGGCTATGCTTGTTTTCAATAATTATACTTGGGATATGACTATTAATCCCAAGAGTCTTGTTTGTTTTCAAATTTAGACTTAGAACTATTAGTCTCATAATTATAAAATACTCCCTCCGTCCCTATTTAAATGACGTTTTAGAGATGGGCACAAGAATTAAGATAATAATTGGAAAGCATTAAATATAGTACTCAATTGTCTATAATACCCTTAAATCATTAATTTATTATAGCACAAGAGTTTAAAGTACAAAAAAAAATAGGTAGAGTAATGAGGGGTAATTTTGGAAAAATTATCATTAATTCTTCTAGATTTGAACAAATGCCAATTAATTAGAGACAAATAAAAAACTCTAAAACGTCATTTAAATAAGGACGGAGGGAGTAGTTTAATAGTTTTAATATTATAATTATAATCTCGGATTATAATCCTTGCAAATAACTGTGTAGCCTTACTGGTTTTGCAGTCAATGCAGAGCTGTAGTATCCCTAAGAAAAGGGTGCCTGAGTGAAGTTTAAGGTAATGAGATTTTATGTATATTTATTGATCCTTTATAGTTTTATCCACCTCTTTTCTTAATTTAAATTAATTAATGAACTTCCTTATACCAATAGTACTAATTTTTGACTATTAAAAATCTAAACCTAAATCTGACTGTTCTCCTTTCATCCATCTTCTGCGGATCAAACGGTTCAAATTCCTCCACAGAGGAAACACTGCTTCATCTTGCCAAGCAAGGCAATTGCACATTTGCACCCTTAACACCGGCACATGCCACGCACGTGATCATCCTTCAGCTGAAAGCTATCTCACGTGTGATTGTTTTTCCTCTCACCCGTGTGAAAATATGAATATTGGTGGGAAGAAAACTGTAAAAGTCCTTTGAACTACTTTTATCTCTCTAAATGCTTATATACATACACACGTATGTATGTATAATGTGTCTCCATTTATGTGTATGCCACTTTCTTTGGTATTAATTACCTAAAATAGAGCCATGAGAGAAGAATTGGTGTCTAGAACTCTCATTCTTCAACTTGCTATAACCTTGTTTCTATGTAAGTAGCTAGTCTCAACTTCTCTGTTCATATTCATAAATTGATTACCAGTTTGTTAGTATGATTTTTGGATTATTAAGATCTGGGTATTCTTGGATTGATACAAGAAGTATTATCATATTTTGTCGGATTGTTTTGTGGACAATTGGATTACAATTGGGATTGTATGGCTTCATATTGTTCTGTCCAGATTATAGAAGGCACTTAATTGGGTTGTTATATTTACTTTGTTTGATTGTCCATGGATTGGACATTTAGGGCAATGCTTAGTTATGTAACTATGAGTGGTTTTTTCAGTTTTAATATTCTAAGATTTAGAGAAACTTTTCTTCGTTGATTATATGCTATATATGTGAAGCTCTGCATAGAATATAGAAAAGTGTGTGAGAACTAATTAGCTTAGTATAGTGATCACTCAGTTTGGGGAAGTTAATAATCATACACTATGGCTTAGTAGAGCTCTAAATGGATTTAGGCGTGGATCAGGGAAGTACCAAGTATGTAGCACCATGGAATCAACCCCTTCATTGCACTAATTTCATACCTTTTTGAGGAAAAAGATTTGGAAAAATCATATACTTTTCAATATGTTTTTAGGGGACAAATATAGTATTGGTATTGTACTATTGATTAATATTGGTACATTAGTTATAAATTGTAACTTTTATATACATTCTTTTTTCGGTAAGCAAAGCTTTATGCATTTACTGATTTACCTGAATGGAGGCAGAGAAATGTACATTCAAATGTTTATTATGTAAATTAGTTGAGCCTCTTTAGCATATGCTGTCTGGTGCAGGTTTACGCGGTTCATTTAGGATAGTTGGCTCGGAATTACCGGAAGTTAAGCATGATGCATTGTCCCCTGAAATCTCTCCAGCTAAGGGTCTTCAACCCTTTCTTCCACTCGTGGCTCCTTCACCACTGATGCCATTCACAAATAACAGTGTTCCAGCATTATCAGGTAAAAAATTTGTATCCTTGTTCACCTTATTGCCATCATTAGGCAAAATATGGATGGTTGATAGATGAAATTCACTGATATCTGGAACAAATCTTGAAGTTGATTGATGACCTTATCTTTAAACCACACGCAGGAAGTTTTCAATGCTCAACATGCCCATGAATCCATAAGATTTGCTTGCACCTCAGATGGCAGCCAAATTGTTCAATTATTTTATTACATTATATTATGCATGTATTTTTAGGCCATACCAGAGCTTGATGTAAATAATGGATGAGAGCTACTCATGATAGAAATTTTCGTAACTGGACAAAAATTTCCTTTCAGTATTTCCTTCTTTAGTGCAAAGTTTTTTCATTGCAATTTGCCATTTTGCCTATCTGAACCACTAAACTCCCATCAAGAACTATTCATCACTTAATGCTGCATTTTATGTTTCAGGACTTTGTGCCTTAAACTTTTCAGCTGCTGGAACTATATTGAGGATAACCGCAACTGATTGCTGGGATTCACTTGCCCCATATCTGGCCAATGTGGTATGCTGTCCACAATTTCAAGCCACCCTAGTGACTCTTATAGGACAGTCAAGTATCTACTCTCGGAAGCTTGCTTTGAATGAGACTCATGCAAGGCACTGCCTTTCAGATGTTGAACAAATTTTGGAGAGTCAAGGTGCCAATGTGAATCTTCAGAACATATGCTCAATTTATCCATCCAACCTCACCGAGGCTTCTTGTCCTATTATGGATGTTGATGAGATTGAGAGTCTAGATTTTTCTAGACTTTCGGCTGCCTGTAAAGAAATTGATTCGGTCAATGAATGTTGCAGTCAAGTTTGCCAGAATGCCATATTAGATGCTGCTGAGAAAATATCTAGACTGGATCATGGTAAAGTGAGTTTAAGTGGGGCTGTTCTCTTGCCTACGCAGTCAAGTGTTGTAGATGATTGTAAAAATATTGTCCTCCGATGGCTGGCTAGTAAACTTGACCCTTCTTCTGCAAACGCTGTTCTGAGAGGACTTTCTAACTGCAATGTCAACAAAGGTAAGCTTATGAAGATTAATGGAAATATTAGGCCTAGAAATATGGCTTATACTTTTAAGATTTCGCCCTATTGCACTGCAACATGTATAGAGAAAAATAAGTTATGAGTAACTGAAAAACAGCCGACGATCTTATTAGAACAAGATCTAGAACAAGTGGAGTAGTAATACATGTCAACCTCTGGCAGAGGTTTGTGCATTTTTTTTGATCAATTAATTACTAGATGGTTCCATGAGAATTATTTACAAGCAATCACTTGATAAATAAGTTTATGTTTTCTATCAACTTAGGAAATATCATCCCTATGGCTGTATAATTAACAATCCTTCTCTTATTTCTCACCTTAGTTCCTTTGATTGTCCGTCTCAGTCTGTCCTCTGATTTTCCCTGATATTAAAAATGTTACGAAAGAATGTGGAGAAAAGAAAAGTAACCAGACAGCTTGCTGCAAGGCTATGAAGAGCTATATGTCTCAGATGCAAGAGCAGAGCTTCATCACTAATTTCCAGGCCATGAATTGTGCTGCATTGCTTGGACAGAAATTGCAAAGAGCTAATATCTCCAGAAACATTTATACTCTTTGTGATATAAACCTTAAGGATTTCTCTCTCCAAGGTTAGTGTTGCCTAAACCCCTTAAAATTGTGAAAAATTATTCTGTTTTACTCGTGACAATAAAACTGATGGTTTTTATTGCTTACTATGGCGGAACCGTTACTTTCACGCTCCAGTTGGATCACAAGGTAATGTATATATTTGTGCTCATATTATATAGCTTTTACTTTTCGGTCAAGAACATCTATTTTTTTTTCATTGCAACGTAGTAGCTGCTTTTAACACTTTCCAACAAGTATTTTACCTTTTCTTTTGCTCGTCTATTTTAGTTTTCTTTAATGGTAGGACTGCTAAGTATGTGTATACATAATACATATGTGTATATACATGTAAGTTCTTTTCTATAAGAACTTATAATGTTCCTCCATGTGCATATGTCAATTGCTTCTGGCCCTTTTCTTTACTGTGGAAGGGGGACAACTGGATAGATCTTTTGATATAGCAACTGATATTTCCATATAAAAAATTTATATTTTCACATGATCCCTCTCACATAAATAGTGAGTGAATCCCACCTCCATGTGAGATAGACTCATGTGAGATATCATTTTAACATGTGAAAATACCGGTTTCCCTGATATATTGTATAACAGTATAAGTGTATATGTACTACTTGGCACTTACTCTATATCCTGGATGCCAGTGTCTTATTGATTAAGATTTATCTTCCCTATTTTGATTATAATTTGCGCTTATTATAACTTGATTTTTTTTTTCTCATTTTATCTGTGTTTTCTCTAGACTCTGGCTGCCTCTTCCCAAGCTTGCCTTCAGACGTATCGTATGACCAAAATACAGGAATCAGTTTCATATGTGATCTTAATGACAATCTTGAAGCCTCTTGGCCCTCTACTTCCTTTGTACCTGCTTCTTCATGCAATCAAAGTATGCTTCAAATGTTATATTTTCCTTTTTCTTTTTCAGACCATCTTTTCTTCCAATCTAAAACAGTTGGTATATATAGCTGTTGTTGCAGTATATCTGCCTTACTCCACTCCCCCTTTCATTTTGTTCCAATTTTATGTTGAAACTGATTTGTTCCTGCACAAAATGTACATGCAGCTATCCAAATTCCTGCGCTCCCTAAGGCAACATCTGCACAAAGTGGTAAGTGGACAATTTTATTTGAATTATTAAGAGGAGATGATCCTATTTGGGGACCATATATGTTACTTTCTTGTTCTTTTACAATACATAATAGGGATAATGTGGAGGAACTTATGGGAATCATGTCCAAGTGTACTTAAACCGATTGATACCTTGTAAGAGTGAGGCTGCAATCATGTAGCACAACTCCCATACCCTTTGGGAGGTACTAATTCCCACCAAAGTTTTTCAAAGAATTCCAGTGGGAGAAACTAGGTTAGGTTAAAAGAATCAAAACTTTTATAAAGTATTTTTCTTTAGATGTCTTAGCCTGCTTAATTCTCTTTTAGAAACTCTAAATATTGTCGACATTGTTAGCAAGTATTAGAGTTAACTTACATTTCCATGTGTTGCAGGTATGTATGTCAAGCAGTACACAACTTGTCTGCTGTTTTCTTCCTTCATGGTCCTCATGTTGCTAATTTGAGCATGCTGTTGAAATCCATTTGCACCTTCTAGCCTACCCAGAAGTGTAAGAGTAAAAAGATAAAAGTATAAAATCAACAAAAAAAAAGCCTTGTAGAATTGTTATGTAGTAGATCTTTTTATTCTGTTATTTGATTTACACTATTTTTTTTTTTATTATTTAAATGTTGTATAAGGAGTTTATTCAATGAGGTAGTTCATAATTTCATACGAGTCATGCTACAAGCCAATCCATTGTGTAAATTAAACTGGCAAAGTTCAAAATATATGAATTAGGATCCTCTCCATTTCAAATAGATTGAAAAGTCTCCATTCTTTGTATATTCCTCATTATTATTTCTCTTTCCCATTATTACGATGTTATATTTTAAATCTGAAACATAAATTCCGACCTTAAAGTACATATTTTTTTACAATTGATTGGGGTTTGGGATTTGTCCTCCCCACATGTCCGTATATTTATACAAATTTTTAATTTAAAATGTTCCAAGTTGATCGCAAAAGTTGAAAGGACTCCTCTATATATCTCTGAGTTTCCTATATTTATACTCATGAACTATTGATTTTTTTTGAAAATTAATTAGTATTGTCAAAATTAATATTCATTTAATTTGTATGAATATAATTTTGAACATCATAAACTATTTTTTATGTTCTTTTTATTCATATGATTAAATTTTTTAATCTAGTTCAAACTTCAAAAACAATAATTATTTTGCTTGGACACGCAAATTGTGTTAATTCATGTATTTTCCATTTTACATATTCAACATTACTTTGAAGTAAACTATTTTCTATATGATCACAACTCAATTTTCCAATGTTTGAATTTGTTTATTTGGAGGGGAAAAACACTAGGGGAGCTGCATTTTTCCTTAAAAAAAGCTTAAAATTCAAATAATCAAGTCCTTTGAGAAAAAATTATTTCTAAATTAGGGAACCTAAGCTCATTTTACCTCCTCTTATAAAATATTGGAATTCAATTGTAATAATAAAAATATTTAATCAAAATAGCTGAAAAAAGCAAAAATCAAAAGTAAGGACTTTCACATTTTCGTGTTGCTGACTTGGCTCATTATCATTGGCCGCATAGCATAGGTGACACAGTGAAAATGGGCATGATATGCGGGATAGGCAGAGTAGCTGTATTCCCATCACGTCACCACCCTCAGAATGCTAACGAACCATTACGGTCACGGATTCCCAGACAGTTTACCAATACAGCCTACAAAAGTACTACTACTTAACTAAATAGTACTACTCCCACTCGCTCGCACCACAAAGAAGTCACACCACTCTCCATCATCACCGTTAGAAACTAATCTTAATTTACAAAATGCCACTTTTTAACAGCTGTCAGCTACTGATTGCGAGTACAGTATCCACCTCCTCCATCTGCGAGTATAGTTTCTCTCTCCTGTAATTACCACGTCTATATCATAGGAGTATGTAACTCCTTCCCGCCAAAAAATGAACCGGGATTGGAATTGCATCATTTCCGTTCTCTGTTCGAGAGAGCCTTCATCCTATAAATAGCTCCCCCCACTAACTCTTCATTGCTTTTCATATTTCACTTCTGTTTTTGAAAATTTGAATTCCCCGCCCCCTCTCCCTCTAGAACACAGTTGAGAAGTTTCAGAAGATATCGATACCATGAGAGGTCTAAAGACTGCGTCGATTGCTCACAAGAAGATCGATGAAGAGTAATCGTTTTGATTTTCTCAAACCGTTTATTTAAGCTTTGAACTGTGTATTTCGTGATGGTTTTTGTGTTCTAATGATTTAATTTTTTTACTTTGTGTTTTGAAGTTTGATGAAGAAACGCAAGGCTGCTGCATCTGATTCGAAAGCGAGGAAAGAGAAGGCGAGCAAGAAGAACTCCGGTGCTCCCAAGCGCCCTCCCAGTGCTTTTTTCGTCTTCATGTGAGATCTAATTTCGACTTCTCTTCAAAGCGATTTGTTTTTGGTGTATAATTAGCACTAGTTTTTAATTTCTGATGGTGATGATTTGACAGGGAGGAGTTCAGGAAGACATACAAGGAGAATTTTCCTGAAAACAAATCGGTTGCTGCTGTAAGTTCTTTTAGGCTTCTTTCGTAAGCGTTTCGGTTATATCTAATATTTCATTTACATTTGTTTGGTTGCTGAGAAAGTGTGTGAACCGAAATGAAAAAAGTACTGAGTTATGGTTCTGAAAATATGAACTCAACTTTATTGATTTGAGCTTTAGTAACTTTGTGCTTACATGATTGATTGATATTAATAATTAGCTCTGGATAATATCTTAGCAACTGTATCGAACAGAGAGTTTGTGAAATTGAAATTGTGTTCCGACTTCTGTGAGTTTCAGGTTGGAAAAGCTGGTGGCGAGAAATGGAAATCACTGTCCGAGTCTGTAAGATCTTTTACCTCCTAATGCAATTAATTAAACTGTTATTACAATTGTTAATGAAATGATGATATCAATTGTTGGTGCAGTTTGTCAATCCAATCTATAATATTTTGTTTAGTCTTAAAAAATAATTATTTTCAACAACATAGTAATTGATATTTTATACTACTTTATGTTGTGGTTAGGAGAAAGCTCCTCACGTGGCTAAGGCTGCTAAGAAGAAGGCAGACTATGAGAAAGCTCTGAAAGAGTTCAACAACAATACTGTAATACTCTTTCCAGTGATTAATTTAATCCTGATTATTTGAAATTGACTTCATATATTTGAATTTTGAATGATTTCTGTTTAGTATCTTCTTGTTGGTGTTGATTATCATGATATATTTGTACTGATTTCTGTCTAGTTTTTTTTCTGGTTGTGTTGATTATCATGATCTCTGTCTTGTCTTTTGATCATGCATAGAATGGTAATGGAAGCACTGGCTCTGTTTCTGGCAAGTCCTCTTGTGAGGTACATGATGAGGCTGAGAATGAAGCGAGCTCTTAGGTATAATTTTTCTTCATATAAATTGATTGAATTACTTTAGGTGTTTCTTTTATAATCTGTGCAATTATTGATAATGTTATGGAAAAAATGCATCTGAATTTGGTTTATATTTAGTCTTAATCTTAATGACCAAAAGTGATATATTTCTCACCATAATTTGTTCTTCTATGCTGAGATGTTAGCTTCAATACTTGAAACTAGAGTTTTTCACAGTTGTTTTTAGATTTTGACTTTTGTTGTTCTGTTAATTATTGGTGCAGAGGCATGCAAGAAGATGGAGCTTGCTATAGAAGGATGTATAAATAGATATAAAACTCTGGATAGCTTTTGTGATTTAGGTTTTGATCGGTGTGCTTGTGTAGCTTGCTGAGTATGATGGTGCTGTTTGGTAGTTGTTAGTTATAGTTCTACACTCTATTATCCATATTTTCTTTAGGAAATATTCCCTTCTACATATTTGGATTTGTTTTATTGTTTTTTAATATGACAATATTTTGATAATAAAAAATAGCTCTTTCTAACATTTGCTGGATGGACTCGCTGGTTATGTTGGTCTCCTGATCCCATTTTTTATTTCTAATATGGTCGTGTTGCAGCCCAATAGATGGGCTCTTTTAGTGTGGTCTCATTTCAGCCCAATGAGGGAACACTTGGATACAGTGGGAAGTTTCAGCTTAATATTGCTGTTATTGTGTGTTGATTGTATCAAAAATCCAAAACCCACACTAAAAATCTGAAAGCCCAAATTAAATGACAAAATGTTATTTGACTAAAAATATGAAGGGTTCTTTACAGAAATATACAACAATTAAAAAGTAATTACACTATTAGTGCATGCACAAAATAATTACAAAAAGAGTATAATTAGGATCCATATTACAAAAATAGTACAATTCACATTAATAAGGAAACCTAAAATCAAGGAGAAATAATTATCATAATTAATAATTCAAATTCAAATATTTGGGTATTAACAACAAAAACAAATTCAAATTCAAAATAAAATGAGGGAAAAACAAAAAAATATCTTCTTCATCCTAATCTTCATCTTCCTCACCGCTCATTATCTTCATCACCGCCTCCTCTCTCTTCCCCTTCATCATCCTCCTCCGCCGCGAATATCCAGAAGTTCTTGGTTGCGCCGCCGTTACATCGCTATCTCTTCCCCTTCATCATCTTCCTCTTCCGCCGCAAATCTCCGGAAGTACCTGAGTTATTGTTCTGAATTTTTTTTAACGATTTGGTTACCCACAAAAACTAAAATAGTTACCTTTGTATGAAGGTTTGTCTACCAACTGCATCACATTCAAAATAAATTTGTAGCCTAATAAAACTGAATTGATTACCTTTGTCTGAAGGTTTGGCAACCAACTACATGAAGGTTTGACTACCAACTGCATCACATTCAAAATAAAATTGGTAACCCAATAAAACTGAATAGGTTACCTTGGTATGAAATTTTGGCTACCAACTGCATCACATTCAAAATAAATTGACAGCCTAATAAAACTGAATAGGTTACCTCGGTGTGGAGGTTTGACTACCAACTGCACTGTGGAAAAAAAAATTCAAGAGACGGTTAATAGAGGCGGAGGTGTTGGAGGCGGAGGAGGATGCAGTCATAATGGAAGCGGCAGAGTAGTAGGTGGAGGCGGCAGAGGAAGATGTGGAGGTGGAGGTGGAGGTGGAGGTGGAGGTGGCGGTGGCGGCGGAAGGCGACAATAATAGTGCCGACGATTAATCTCTTCAGCAGACACCGATGACCTTGATGTATTTTTTGTTGCCTGTATTTGCTCTCTTCTCAATTGCACGGACACCGTCGGAGGCGAAGCTGATTCTGCCGCTGCTAGATGCGTCAGAGACTGTCGTAAAATTAAACCACCGTCTCAGAAAGGAAGGTCCAACCGGAGGGTCGACGTCACTGCAGCGGACGACGGATGAGGGAGGATAAAGAGCGGTAAGAGTTTGTGTAACAATGGAGACTGCGTTTGTATTTCTGAGAGAGAGAAATGAAGAGGAAGAGGAGTTTACTTATTAATTCCTTAATTTAATAAGTAAATCAATACTAATTACATAAATTAAGGAATCCTAATTGCATACTAATTTTCTAAATTAAGGAATCCTAATTACACTAATATTGTAAATAAATATGGAAAGTATATTAATTGTGTGACGCCCCCAAAACAGGTATACATCACCCATTTCGAGTCGCCAAATACATGGTACAAAAACAAATACAACCTCAGTAATACAATTGTCGTGCAAAATACGACAACACATATACTGTGAGTTTGAATACAAATAGAGAGTATAAAAATTCAAAAGGAGTCCTCATTATAATTATTGATACACTATTTTATAAAATAGTGAGGACTGCTAACACCACTGACAGAAAATATCACTCCGTACCCTGACTAGTTCCCGCTATATTCTCGCCTCCTGAGAAAAATGGAACAAAAAGGGTGAGCTCAACTAGCCCAGTAAATAATATTATGACTAAGATAATATACAACAAATTATCATTAGTATTCAACAGGGAAAAGTCTGATAGAATATAATCTACAATAAGTTTTAGATCAACAACTGTAGCGAAAACAACAATCCATTAGAAGAGTCAAGTAGAGAAAGAATTCTACTATCTTCTAATATTTAAAAGTCCATCATCAATATTTTATCCCTATAACATCAATCAATATACATCTTGAATCAAATATTCATCTTTGCACAACAAGCCAAAGATATTCATTTGTATCACCAGTTGGTTATGTTCATCTCAACACCTGTTCATCTTTGCACTACAAGCTAACGATATTCATCAGGTAATCATACATCTTTGCACTACAGGCCAAAGATATTCAGTATTATTATCATTTAGGACTGAGGATGATGAAAAATATTTTAAAGAAAAAGAATCTAGTGAGATAAAAGAACAAATATTAGGGATTCGTATTACAATTTATCCAAGTTCAATAATACTCCATAATAACCAATTTTGAAGCAGAATTCAAAAATAAAAATCAAAACATGGATACAATCAAAGATAGTAACCATAATAGACAACTTGGATAAAAAGAAAAAAATTTTATTTTTCGGTGAATAGTGTCGTATTCGTGAATAGTAACGTATACGTGAATAGTAACCCCGACACAAAAAGTTTCAAATTTGATAAAAAATTTATACCAACATTTCGGTATAATGATATTGAAGAAAATATCATTTTAAAAAGAATATAACACCCCTTACCTCAAAATATCAGTACTTCTGATCAAAATATCGGTATAAGACTGAAGGAAACTTGCATTGATGAATAGAAACTCACAAACTATCTAAATACTCACAAAATACACTCAATAATCTAGAGAGAGAAAGATAGAAAACTTGTTTCTGGTGAGATTTTCAATTCTAACTTAGCCCTCTATTTATAGGAAAATGTTAGCACGCCGAAGCAGACTTAACCTGTAATCTGATGGCTTTACCTGCTACTATTCTCACCCACCACATTTGAATAAAAATCTCATCACATTTTCACCAACCAAAAGTGGGGCCCACCAATTCTAGAATTTTTCACCAAAATGATAAATTCCGAAACTTCAACAATTTTTGAACCAGTCATCTCTTAAAATTCATAACAAATCATACGTTCATTTTTAACGGTTCAAAATTTATGGATATATACTCAACTTATATATGTATAACATATCCAGAAATCACAACGATCCAACGGTCGGAATAAAAATTATAACCCCCGCAATATATCTCAAAAACCCTGATTGATTTTTAATACCTCCATTCCGACAAAAATATTGATAAAACACCTCAACATTAACTCCTTCAGTTTTAACCACAAAATATATCCAACATTTATATTCACATAAAATAAATATTTTCTTATCATATGAATCAATAATTAATTATTCACAATTAATATTACAGAATCACATTTATGACAACCAGGCCGTTCCCAGGAAAGAGGGGACTTTCCAATAAGGATTTCTTCTTACTGGCGCGCAATTAGGTGACCAAACCTCTCCTTAGACAAAATTTTCTAAACATTGCCAATAATGCTATCTAATAATATTATTCAAATAATATGAATTATTGATCTGATAATGGAAAATACTGTGCAGTGACAATTATTGAAACAACAATAATATAAAATATCAATGCAGCAATTATTGAATCAATAAAATAAAATATTGAACAGTAACTACTGTAACAATTATTGAGTAGTGCCTTCCTTCGTAAGAATCAATAATTCAAAAATATTGTGCAATCCGTGTGCTACTGTGCAACCACGCGTATTACTGTATTTTAACCACCGGGTATTCCAACAGTGTTAACGGTAACAACTACGCCGTTATTTATAAAAACTCAATTTTTGTCGTTATCTTCATCCAACCATTTTTCGTTATGGGGTCCACAAATAGCTGCGCCGTCGTACGAATATTTCCTGACAGAAAGAATATTCCACGACCAAACGAATATTCCCCGACAAAATGAATATTTTATAACCACTTGTTTATTTTGTAAAATTTGCACATTTCACCCATAACCAAAATATTATATCAAATTAACACCTTATTATTCACAATAATAATTAGAGAAAATTTGATTTTATTCATTAATAAGTTGGGGTCTTAAAACCTCTCCTCCTTATGAAATTTCGTCCTCGAAATTGACGTACGTACCTGGTGTTTCAAAAAGGTGGGGATACCTCGCTTTCATTTTTGATTCTAACTCCCAGGTCATTTCTTCAATAGCATGGTTTCTCCACAAAACCTTAACTTGTGGTATAACCTTCGTGCGTAAGACATGCTCTTTCCTATCCAAGATCTTAACATGTACCTCCTCGTACGTTAAATCTTCGGCTATCTCGTCTGGTTCTAACTCAATAATGTGGTTCGAGTCTTTAACATATTTACGAAGCATAGATATGTGAAAAATATTATGAACACGAGACATACTTAGAGGTAATGCGAGTCTATAGTCCACATTTTCTATTCGGTCAAGAATTTTAAATGGACCAACAAATCGTGGATTGAGCTTTTCTCTCTTCCCAAATCTTGTAACTCCTTTCCATGGTGCAAAACGTAACAATACATGATCCCCAATATTAAATTTCACGTCCTTCCGATGAAGATTCGCATAACTCTTTTCTCGATCCTGTGCCGTTTGTATACGTTGTCGAATCGTTTGGATCTTCTCTGTAGTCATTCGTACCAACTCTGGTCCCAACAATGTTGCTTCACCCACCTCGTTCCAGTATACTGGAGAACGACATTTTCTTCCATAAAACGCCTCGAATGGAGCCACACCTATACTTGCCTGATAACTGTTGTTGTAGGAGAATTCCACCAATGGTAGGTACTTATCCCAACTCCCTTTGAAATCAAGGACACAGAGTCTTAATAGATCTTCAAGATTTTGAATAGTCCTCTCTGATTGCCCATCCGTTTGAGGATGGTATGCTAAACTGAATCGTAAATTCGTGCCCATAGCTTTCTGCAAGCTAACCCAAAATTGTAAGACCCCAAATTATTAATAAATAAAATTTAATTCTTCTATTTATTATTTTGAAATAGTAAGGGTTGATTTGATTAATGTGGTTAGTTATGGGTAAAATGCGCAAATATTTTAAATAAGCAAGTGGTCCTAAAATATTCATTATTGTCGGGGAATATTTGTTTGGTCGTGGAATATTCTTGTTATCGGGGAATATTCGTACGACAGCGCAGCCTTGTGTGGGCCCCATAACGGAAAGCGATTGGATGAAGAAAAAGACAAAAATAAGTTGTTTATAAATAACGGCATAGTTGTTACCGTTAATACTGTTGGAATACCCGATGGTTAAAACACAGTAATACGCGTTGTTGCACAGTAGCACACGGTATTGCACCAATTATTGATTCTTACGTAAGAAGACACTACTCAATAATTGTTACAGTAATTACTGTTCAATATTTATTGATTCAATAATTGCTGCGTTGATATTTTATATTACTGTTGTTTTAATAATTGTCACTACACAGTATTTTCTATTATCGGAACAATAATTCATATTATCTGAATAATATTATTAGATAACATTATTGGCAATGTCTAGAAAGTTCTGTCTAAGGAGAGGTTTGGTCATCTAATTGCGCGCCATTAAGGAGAGATCCTTATTGGAAAGCCCCCTCTTTCTTGGGAACGACCTGGTTGCCAGTACTGTGATTCTGTAATATTATTTGTGTATAATTAATTATTGATTTATATGACGAGGAAAATAGTGATTTTATGTGGATATAGATAGAGAAAAATTTTAATGTGACAATTGTTAAAAATTAATATTTTATCTTTTTCTGATAAAATAATTCATTTAAATATATTATTTTAATAATATATTGATGGTGGTATTTTTATAATGAATGTGGGATATATGAGTATATGAGGAGGAAGAGTATTTTTGTGGCATTAAATGATTAACACATGTTTTGTGTGTTGGTGGACATAATTCTTGACCGAAAATTTATTATTGACTATAAAATCGCCCGTTTGTGAATTTCGGTCAATTTCTGTTTAGAATTTGGAAAAACTTTCTTCTGTAAAGTTGTAGAGAATTGAATTTCCTATAAAAACTCGCGTGATTCGAATTTTCTGATAAAATGGCTATTTATTATAAATTATTGAAGTTCTGAAGTTCTGAAATAATTAATTTTTGGAAGTTTTATTTATTATTTTGAAGAAAAACGTTTTTTGGCATTTAAGTGGGCTAACATGTGATATAAATGGGCTGAGATCAGATGTATAGAGGTGGGCTAAGGAAAATTTGATAAATATATTATTATTATATTAAATTTTCTGCTTTGGTGTTCTAAGCATTTTCCTATAAATAGGGTGCTTAGGTTAGAATTGAAATCACACTAGAAACACAAGTTTCTCTCTATTTCTCTCTCTATAACGAGTGTATTCTTGTGAGTATTTGATACTTTGAGTGTTACTTTACGGTGCAAGTTTCCTTCAGCACTATATCTAGTATTCCAGTCAGAAGTACCGTCTTTCCGAGGTAAGGGATGTTATTTCTTCTTAAATGATATTATTTTCTTCAATATCATTATGCCGAAGTATTGATCTGAACTTTTTATCAAATTTGGAACTTTTCATGTCGGGGTTACTATTCATGAGTTACTATTCACGAGTTACTATTCACCGAAAAATGAAATTTCCTTCTTTTCGTTCAAATATCTATTCTGGATACTAGCTTTGATTGTATCCATGTTTTGATCATTCTTGAATTTTACTTCACTATGATAAGGTATTTTTGGACATGGATAAATCGAAATACGAATCCTTAATATTTGTTATTTTGCTTCACTGGATTCGTTTTCTTTAAAATATTTTTCATCATCCTCAGTCTTAAATGATGATATAACTGAATATCTTTGGCCTGTAGTGCAAAGATGAATAATTTCTGATGAATATCTTTGGCCCGTAGTGCAAAGATGAACAGGTGTTGAGGTGAACATGACCAACTGATGAATATCTTTGGCCTGTAGTGCAAAGATGACTATTTGATTCAAGATATTTATTGATTGATGTTACAGGGATAAAATGTTGATGATGGGCTTTTAAATTCATAGATAATCGTAGATTTCATTCTCTACATAACTTCTCTATGAATTATTATTTTCCGCTGCGAATATTGAATTAAAACTTGTTGTCTATTGTATTCTATTAAATTTTTTCCTGTTGAAGACTAACGATAATTTGTTGTATATTATCTTAGTCATAATATTCTTTACTGGGCTAGTTGAGCTCACCCTTTTCCTTGTTGTTCCATTTTCTTCTCAGGAGGCGAGAATGTAGCAGGTACTAGTCGGGGTATGGAATGAAGGTTCTAGGAAGTTGTTTTAGTAGTCCTCACCATTTTTTTTATAAAATATTGTTCCAATAACTGTAATGAGGACTTATTTGAGTGTGGATATTGTCTAGATGACAATATTTGTATTTACACTCACAATTTTTATGTTGTATTAATAAAGTTGTAGTTGTTTCTGTACCATGTTATTGACGACTCAGAATAGGTGTTGTATACCTGTTTTGGGGGCGTCACAGTTGGTATCAGAGCTTAGGGATATGATCTCTGGCGGAGATCGGTGAATAGAACTAGGAGGGGAGAGACGAGTAAATCCTTCGCTAGTGTGTCCTACCTAAGCTTATTTGTTGGTTGGTCATAATATAGGGATATTATGTGATTTGTTAATTTGTTAAATTAACCCTTGTTTTATGGCAGTATTTGAGAATGTCGACTGAGAATGTTAACAGTGGAGTAAATGAAACCGTGGAGACACCTGTACTCACCAACGAGGAGAATGTGCAACAGGCTGGCAATGTTCCTCCTGTGAACAACACCAATGAGCAGACGATGAACGATGAGATGTTTAGAAGTTTTTTGCGATTCATGCAAAACCAGACGAAGGAGATTCCTGTTCAAAATATAGGAAGAAACAATGGCAACGCACAGCTGGTCACAGCCAAGCAGTTCAAAGAGTTGGGACCACCAGAATTCTGGGGAAAGCCGGATCCGATTAAGGCGGAGACATGGTTCAAGCAAATTACCAAGATATTTGATGTCTTGGGATGCACGGAGGAACAGAAGGTTCCATTCGCCACCTTTATGTTCCGTGGCGAGGCAGACTACTGGTGGGAATCTGTGAAGCGTACCCATCCAGCCGCACTCAGCATGTCTTGGGAGACATTTCAGAAACTATTCAATGACAATTACTTTCCTGAAAGTATTCGTCATATGAAAGAGGTAGAGTTTATTAGACTGGAGCAGAATAACATGACGGTGTCCCAGTACGAGGCGAAGTTTGCAGAGTTGTCCAGGTTTGCACCTCATTTGGTGGAGAATGAGGAACGTATGACGCGGATGTTTCTGAGAGGTTTGAAACCCGGCATACGCCAATATCTCATTTCTCATAAATTTTCTCTCTATTCAGATGTTGTCAATAGGGCTCAATTATTAGAGCGAGATAACGAGTATGGTCAATCGAGGGATCACAACCAGGATTATACCGGTGACAGCAGTCATCAGAACAACGATAACCAGTGGAGAAAGAAAAATACGGACAAGAGCGGCAACCACTCTGGTGGTAATCGTGGCCATGAGAATAGAAGAAGCGAGTCGAGAGGAGATTTTAAAAAGAGGAGATTCAACAATGACAATGCGAAGACGTCAGCACCAGCAGCAACTGGTTCCAAGGGAGGAGAACGACCACCGATCATATGCTATAAGTGCGGAAAAGAAGGACATATCAGCCTAAACTGTCCACAACAGTTTAAGGTATGTTATAACTGTGGAAAGGAAGGACATATCGCTCGAGATTGCACTGTAGCGAAATCAAGTCCAGCGGGGATGGTGACTCAAAAAGTTGTCCCAGAAAAGTCAAAGTCAACGGTTCCTGGAAGAGCGTTTTTCGTGACTGGTCAGAATGCGAGGAACCCGAACGAAGTTAGCACGGGTTAGTTAATTAAAAATTTTTGCGAAGTCTATACCTTATTAGATACCGGTTCTACCCATTCTTTTATCTTTCTTGCTTGCGTTCAACGTTTAAACTTGACTCCGGAGAAATTAGACTTTGACTTATCTGTTGAAACTTCGTTAGGAGAAACTTTCGTTACATCCACTGTTTATAAATCTTGTTGGCACCATCACATTACCTGTTGACCTTATCTCTTTAAAGATACTTGCTTTTGATGTGATTTTAGAAATTGATTGGTTAACTACTCATCATGCCAAAATTGATTGCTTTCGTAAGGTTGTTAGTTTTCATATTCCTAAGCAACCTGTTATTCAAATTCAAGCAACCAAACCATTGAAGTCAAACTCTTTCATATCAAGCCGTAAAGTCATTCGTTTATTGAAAAACGGATGTCAAGCTTTCTTAGCCCATGTCATGGACTTGAACAAAAATACGTCAGATTTGAGTGATATTTCTGTTGTTTGTTTCCTGACGTATTTCCTGAAGAATTTCTTGGCTTACTCCCAAAGCGTGATATTAAATTTTGTATCGACTTTGAACCCGGTACAAAACCCATTTCTAAAATCTCATATTGAATGGCTCCTATTGAACTTCAGGAGTTAAAAACCTAACTGTAGAAGTTTGTACCCGAGCCTCTATCTGGTGACTTTCTTTGTGGAATGCACTGAAGCCAGACTCTCCGTAGGGGATGCCATATTCGTATGGTAGTAAACTGATAGGTGCCATTGTGACGTGCTAACCAAGATTGGGATATGAGTCACAGTTGAGAGCAACCTAAGTCAGTAATCGAAATACGTAGCTTTCTAGGCTTAGCTGGTTATTATCAGAGATTCGTGTAAGAATTTTCTCGAATCGCTACCCCGTTAACTCAGCTGACTTAGAAAGATATCAAATTCGTATGGAGCGAGGAATGCGAGAAGAGTTTTCAAAAGCTTAAGAGGAGACTCATTTCGGCACCTGTTTTGACAATACCATCTGGTTCGGATGGATTTGTTATCTACAGCGATGCTTCAGGCAAAGGGTTAGGATGTGTTCTCATGCAACGTGGGAAAGTCATAGCCTATGCCTCGCGACAACTTAAAGAATATGAGAGGAATTATCCTATTCATGATCTAGAGTTGGCAGCAGTTGTTTTCGCGCTAAAGATCTGGAGGCACTATCTATATGGGGAGAAAGTGGAGATATATTCAGAACATAAAAGCCTCAAATATTTCTTCACTCAAAAAGAACTCAACATGCGACACCGACGTTGGCTCGAGCTGTTGAAAGATTTCGATCATACCATCCAATACCATCCTAGAAAAGCAAACGTGGTAGCTGACGCGTTGAGTAGAAGATCATATGCAGGAACGAGTGCGATGATGTCAAGTATACGCGTAGAACCAACTTTAATCGATAAAGTTAAAGTTGCTCAAGCTACAGACCCGGAGCTGATGCGTATGAAGAAGAAAGTGCAAGAAGGTGCTATTCCAGAAGCAAGAATCGATGAAGAAGGAATACTTCGAGTCAACTCCAGACTTTGTGTTCCTAACGATTTTGACTTGAAGCATAGAATAATGATGGAGGCACACAACACACCGTTTGCAATCCATCCTGGGAGTACCAAAATGTATCACGATCTTCGACATACATTTTGGTGGAGCAATATGAAAAGAGAGATCGCGGAGTTTATCTCGAGATGTTTAACTTGTCAACGTGTAAAAGCGGAGCATCAAGTACCAAAGGGTCCATTGCAACCACTTGAGATTCCGAAATGGAAGTGGGAACACATTACTATGGATTTTGTTACAGGTCTTCCCAAGGTTTCTCAAGGCATAGATGCGATTTGGGTTATTGTTGATAGATTAACCAAGTCCGCTCATTTCTTGCCGATACGGGAGACTTATTCCCTTGAACGTCTTGCTAGTATGTACGTGAATGAGATTGTAAGGTTGCATGGCATGCCAGTATCCATAGTTTCGGATCGTGACCCAAGATTCACTTCAAGATTTTGGGTTAGCTTGCAAAAAGCTATGGGCACAGATTTACGGTTCAGTTCGGCATACCATCCTCAAACGGACGGGCAATCAGAGAGGACTATTCAAACTCTTGAAGATTTATTAAGACTTTGTGTCCTAGATTTCAAAGGAAGTTAGGATAAGTACCTACCATTGGTGGAATTCTCCTACAACAACAGTTATCAGGCAAGTATAGGTGTGGCTCCCTTTGAAGCATTGTATGGACGAAAGTGTCGCTCTCCAGTATGTTGGGATGAGGTGGGAGAAGCAACGTTGTTGGGACCAGAGTTGGTACGAATGACTACAGAGAAGATCCAAACGATTCGACAACGTATACAAACGGCACAGGATCGACAAAAGAGTAATGTGGATCTTCATCGAAAGAACGTGGAATTTGACATTGGGGATCATGTATTATTACGTGTAGCTCCATGGAAAGGAGTTACAAGATTTGGGAAGAGAGGAAAGCTCAATCCACGATTTATTGGTCCATTTCAGATTCTTGACCGAGTAGGAAATGTAGCCTATAGACTCGCCTTAACGCTAAGTATGTCACGTGTTCATAACGTTATTTACGTATCGATGTTACGTAAATATGTGGACGACCCGAACCACGCTATTGAGTTAGAACCGGACGAGATAGCCGAAGACTTAACGTACGAAGAGGTACCTGTCAAGATCTTGGATAAGAAGGAGCATGTCCTACGCACGAAGGTCATACCACAAGTTAAAGTTTTGTGGAGAAACCATGCTATTGAGGAAATGACCTGGGAGTTGGAAACGGAAATGAAAGCGAGGTATCCTCATCTTTTCGAAACACCAGGTACGTATGTCAATTTCGAGGACGAAATTTCATAAGGAGGGGAGGTTGTAAGACCCTAAATTATTAATAAATGAAATTTAATTCCTTTATTTATTATTTTGAAATAGTAAGGGTTGATTTGATTAATGTGGTTAGTTATGGGTAAAATGCGCAAATATTTTAAATAAGCAAGTGGTCCTAAAATATTCATTATTGTCGGGGAATATTTGTTTGGTCGTGGAATATTCTTGTTATCGGGGAATATTCGTACGACAGCGCAGCCTTGTGTGGGCCCCATAACGGAAAGCGATTGGATGAAGAAAATGACAAAAATAAGTTGTTTATAAATAACGGCATAGTTGTTACCGTTAATACTGTTGGAATACCCGGTGGTTAAAACACAGTAATACGCGTTGTTGCACAGTAGCACACGGTATTGCACCAATTATTGATTCTTACGCAAGAAGGCACTACTCAATAATTGTTACAGTAATTACTGTTCAATATTTATTGATTCAATAATTGCTGCGTTGATATTTTATATTACTGTTGTTTTAATAATTGTCACTACACAGTATTTTCTATTATCGGAACAATAATTCATATTATCTGAATAATATTATTAGATAACATTATTGGCAATGTCTAGAAAGTTCTGTCTAAGGAGAGGTTTGGTCATCTAATTGCGCGCCAGTAAGGAGAGATCCTTATTGGAAAGCCCCCTCTTTCCTGGGAACGACCTGGTTGCCAGTACTGTGATTCTGTAATATTATTTGTGTATAATTAATTATTGATTTATATGACGAGGAAAATAGTGATTTTATGTGGATATAGATAGAGAAAAATTTTAATGTGACAATTGTTGAAAATTAATATTTTATCTTTTTCTGATAAAATAATTCATTTAAATATATTATTTTAATAATATATTGATGGTGGTATTTTTATAATGAATGTGGGATATATGAGTATATGAGGAGGAAGAGTATTTTTGTGGCATTAAATGATTAACACATATTTTGTGTGTTGGTGGACATAATTCTTGACCGAAAATTTATTATTGACTATAAAATCGCCCGTTTGTGAATTTCGGTCAATTTCTGTTTGGAATTTGGAAAAACTTTCTTCTGCAAAGTTGTAGAGAATTGAATTTTCTATAAAAACTCGCGAGATTCGAATTTTCTGATAAAATGGCTATTTATTATAAATTATTGAAGTTCTGAAATTCTGAAATAATTAATTTTTGGAAGTTTTATTTATTATTTTGAAGAAAAACGTTTTTTGGCATTTAAGTGGGCTAACATGTGATATAAATGGGCTGAGATCAGATGTATAGAGGTGGGCTAAGGAAAATTTGATAAATATATTATTATTATATTAAATTTTCTGCTTTGGTGTTCTAAGCATTTTCCTATAAATAGGGTGCTTAGGTTAGAATTGAAATCACACCAGAAACACAAGTTTCTCTCTATTTCTCTCTCTATAACGAGCGTATTCTTGTGAGTATTTGATACTTTGAGTGTTGCTTTACGGTGCAAGTTTCCTTCAGCACTATATCTAGTATTCCAGTCAGAAGTACCGTCTTTTCGAGGTAAGGGATGTTATTTCTTCTTAAATGATATTATTTTCTTCAATATCATTATGCCGACGTATTGATCTGAACTTTTTATCAAATTTGTTACTATTCATGAGTTACTATTCACGAGTTACTATTCACCGAAAAATGAAATTTCCTTCTTTTCGTCCAAATATCTATTCTGGATACTAGCTTTGATTGTATCCATGTTTTGATCATTCTTGAATTTTACTTCACTATGATAAGGTATTTTTGGACATGGATAAATCGAAATACGAATCCTTAATATTTGTTATTTTGCTTCACTGGTTTCGTTTTCTTTAAAATATTTTTCATCATCCTCGGTCTTAAATGATGATATAACTGAATATCTTTGGCCTGTAGTGCAAAGATGAATAATTTCTGATGAATATCTTTGGCCCGTAGTGCAAAGATGAACAGATATTGAGGTGAACATGACCAACTGATGAATATCTTTGGCCTGTAGTGCAAAGATGACTATTTGATTCAAGATATTTATTGATTGATGTTACAGGGATAAAATGTTGATGATGGGCTTTTAAATTCATAGATAATCGTAGATTTCATTCTCTACGTAACTTCTCTATGAATTATTATTTTCCGCTGCGAATATTGAATTAAAACTTGTTGTCTATTGTATTCTATTAAATTTTTCCCTATTGAAGAGTAACGATAATTTGTTGTATATTATCTTAGTCATAATATTCTTTACTGGGCTAGTTGAGCTCACCCTTTTCCTTGTTGTTCCATTTTCTTCTCAGGAGGCGAGAATGTAGCAGGTACTAGTCGGGGTATGGAATGAAGGTTCTAGGAAGTTGTTTTAGTAGTCCTCACCATTTTTTTTTGTAAAATATTGTTCCAATAACTGTAATGAGGACTTATTTGAGTGTGGATATTGTCTAGATGACAATATTTGTATTTACACTCACAATTTTTATGTTGTATTAATAAAGTTGTAGTTGTTTCTGTACCATGTTATTGACGACTCAGAATAGGTGTTGTATACCTGTTTTGGGGGCGTCACAAAAATCGTGAAGTGAATCTTGGGTCACGATCCGAAACTATGGATACTGACATTCCATAAAATCTCACAATCTCATTCACGTACATACTAGCAAGACGTTCAAGGGAATAAGTCTCACGTATAGGTAAGAAATGAGCAGACTTGGTTAATCTATCAACAATGACCCAAATCGCATCTATGCCTTGAGAAACCTTGGGAAGACCCGGAACAAAATCCATAGTAATGTGTTCCCACTTCCATTTCAGAATCTCAAGTGGTTGCAACGAACCCTTTGATACTTGATACTCCGCCTTTACACGTTGACAAGTTAAACACCTCGAGATAAACTCCGCGAGCTCTCTTTTCATATTGCTCCACCAAAATGTATGTCGAAGATCGTGGTGCTCCCAGGATGGATTGCAAACGGTGTGTTGTGTGCCTCCATCATGATTCTATGCTTCAAGTCAAAATCGTTAGGAACACAAAGTCTGGAGTTGACTCGAAGTATTTCTTCTTCATCGATTCTTGCTTCTGGAATAGCACCTTCTTGCACTTTCTTCTTCTACGCATCAACTCCATGTCCGTAGCTTGAGCAGCTTTAACTTTATCGATTAAAGTCGGTTCTACTCATATGTTTGATATCATCATGTGGATACTTGGAGCCTTCATCTCTATCTCCATCCTTTGCAAGTCATACAAAATGGGCATTTATGTTAACAACATTGCACTCGTACCCGTATATGATCTTCTACTCAATGCGTCAGCTACTACGTTTGCTTTTCCAGGATGATATTGGATGGTATTATCGTAATCTTTCAGCAGTTCGAGCCAACGTCGTTGCCGTATGTTGAGTTCCTTTTGGGTGAAGAAATATTTGAGGCTTTTATGATCTGTATAGATCTCCACTTTCTCCCCATACAGGTAGTGTCTCCAGATCTTCAACGCAAAAATGACTGCTGCCAACTCCAAATCATGAGTAGGATAATTTCTCTCATATTCTTTGAGTTGTCGCGAGGTATAGACTATAACTTTCCCATGTTGCATGAGAATACATCCTAAACCTTTGCCTGAAGCATCGCTGTAGATAACAAATCCATCCGAACCAGATGGTATTGTCAGAACAGGTGCCGAAATGAGTCTGCTCTTGAGTTCTTGAAAACTCTTCTCACAATTTTCGCTCCAACCGAATTTTGTATCTTTACGAGTCAGCTGAGTTAACGGAGTAGCGATTCGAGAAAATCCTTCCACGAATCTCCGATAGTAACCAGCTAAGCCCAGAAAGCTACGTACTTCGGTCACCGACTTTGGTTGCTCCCAACTTTGTATGGCTTCAATCTTCGCCGGGTCGACAGATACTCCATGTTTTGACACCACATGCCCAAGGAATGCAACTTCCTCAAGCCAGAACTCGCATTTCTTCAGCTTGGCATATAGCTTGTTATCGCGAAGCCTTTGTAGTACCAGCTTCAAATGGTGCTCATGATCTTCACGGCTTTTGGAATAGATGAGGATGTCATCAATAAAGACAACAAAGAACTGATCCAAATATTTCTTGAATGCACGGTTCATCATATCCATAAAAGCAGCAGGAGCATTAGTCAATCCAAAAGACATGACTAAGAATTCGTAATGCCCGTACCGAGTTCTGAAGGCAGTCTTTGGAATATCCTCAGTTTTAATCTTCAGCTGATGATATCCAGAACGAAAATCGATCTTTGAAAAGAATTGTGCTCCTTGCAAGTGGTCGAACAGGTCATCAATGCGAGGTAGTGGATGCCTATTCTTGATGGTGACATGGTTCAATTCCCGATAGTCGATACAAAGTCGTATACTACCATATTTCTTCTTTACGAATAACACCGGAGCACCCCAAGGAGATGTACTAGGACGAATAAAACCGATGTCCAACAACTCCTGTAGTTGGACCTTTAACTCCTGAAGTTTAATAAGAGCCATTCGATATGGGGTTTTAGAAATGGGCTTTGTGCCAGGTTCAAGGTCAATAAAGAAATCAACTTCACGTTCTGGGGGTAGACCGGGAAGTTCTTCAGGAAATACGTCAGGAAATTCATTAACAACATAAATTTTATTCAAATCTGACGTGTTTTTGTTCAAGTCCGTGACATGGGCTAAGAAAGCTTGACATCCATTTTTCATAAACGAATAGCTTTATGGCTTGAAATGACAGTGATTGACTTTAATGGTTTAGTTGTTTGAATTCACATAACAGGTTGGTTAGGAATATGAAAACTAACAACCTTACAAAAAATAATCAATTTTAGCATGATGCGTGGTTAACCAATCAATCCCTAAAATCACATCAAATGCAAGAATTTTCAACGAAATAAGATAGGCAGGTAATGTGATGGTACCAACTTCAATCAAGCAAGATTTATAAACAGTAGATGTAATGAAAGTTTCTCCTAACGGAGTCTCAACAGATAAGTCAAGGTCTAATTTCTCCGGAGTCAAGTTCAAACGTTGAGCACAAGCAGGAGAGATAAAAGAATGGGTAGAACTAGTATCTAATAAGGTATAAACTTCACAAGAGTTTATGATTAGCTTACCCGTGATCACCTCGTTCGGGTTCCTTGCGTTTTGGGCAGTCACGACAAACGTCCTTCTAGGAACCACTGACTTTGACTTGTCCGGAACAGCCTTCGGAGTCACTAACCCCGTTGAACTTGGTTTCGCAGTTATAACATACCTTGAACTATTGTGGGCAGTTTGGGCTGATGTGTCCCTCTTTCCCGCATTTGTAACATATGACCGATGCTCGTTCTCCTCCCCTCGAAACAGTTGATGTTGGTGCTGACGTCTTCACGTTATCATTGTTGTACCTTCTCTTCTTGAAATCTCCTCCCGACTCGCTCCTTTTATTATCACGGCCACGATTACCACCAGAGTGGTTACAACTTTTGTCCGAATATTTTTCTCCCTGCTGGTTTTTATTGCTCCGATGACCGCTGCCACCGGTATGACCCTGGTTATGGTCCCTCGGTTGAACATACTCATTATCTTGCTCTAATAATTGAGCACTATTTACAACATCTGAATATAAAAAAAATTTATGAGAGATAAGATATTGTCGAATCTCGGGCTTTTGACCTCTCAGGAACATCCTCGTCATTCGTTCCTCATTCTCTACCAAATGAGGTGCAAACCTGGATAACTCTGCAAACTTCGCCTCGTACTGGGACACCGTCATGTTGTTTTGTTTAGTCTAATAAACTCTACCTCCTTCATATGACGAATACTTTCAGAAAAGTACTTATCATTAAACAGTTTCTGAAACGTTTCCTAAGACATGTTGAGTGCGTCAGGCTGGATACGCTTCACAGACTCCCACCAGTAGTCTGCCTCACCGCAAAACATAAATGTGGCGAATGGAACCTTCTGTTCTTCCGTGCATCCCAAGACATCGAATATCTTAGTAATTTGCTTGACCCACGTTTTCGCCATTATCGGATCCGGCTTTCCCTCAAATTCTGATGGTCCCAACTCTTTGAACTGCTTGACTGTGACAAGCCGCGCATTGCTAGCATTTCCACCCGTATTTTGTGCACGAGTCTCCCTCGTCTGGTTTTGCATGAACTGCACGAAACTTCTAAACATCCCATCATTTATCATTTGTTCGGTAGTGTTGTTTACAGGAGGAATATTGCCTTCCTGTTGCACGTTCCCGTGGGTGGTGATCAAAGGTGTCTCCACGGTCTGATTCACTCCATTATTAACGTTCTCAGCTGCCATTCTTAAATACTGCCATAAAACAAGGGTTAATAGTCATGTCATATATTTTCCCTATACTCTGATCGACCAAATAAACTTAGTCAGGTCATACTAGCGAAAGAATTCTCTGTCTCTCCCCTCCTAGTTCTTGTCTCACATCTCAGCCAGGGATCATATCCCTAAGCTTTGATACCAACTGTGACGCCCCCAAAACAGGTATACATCACCCATTCTGAGTCGCCAAATACATGGTACAAAAACAAATACAACCTCAGTAATACAATTGTCGTGCAAAATATGAAAACACATATACTATGAGTTTGAATACAAATAGAGAGTATAAAAACTCAATAGGAGTCCTCATTACAATTATTGATACACTATTTTATAAAATAGTGAGGACTGCTAACACCACTGACTGAAAACATCACTCCGTACCCCGACTAGTTTCCGCTATATTCTCGCCTCCTGAGAAAAATGGAACAAAAAGGGTGAGCTCAACTAGCCCAGTAAAGAATATTATGACTAAGATAATATACAACAAATTATCATTAGTATTCAACAGGAAAAAATCTGATAGAATATAATCGACAACAAGTTTTAGATCAACAACTGTAGCGGAAATAGCAATCCATTAGAAGAGTCAAGTAGAGAAAGAATTCTAGCCAAAAGTATTCATTTGTATCACCAGTTGGTTATGTTCATCTCAACACCTGTTCATCTTTGCACTACAGGCCAAAGATATTCATCAGGTAATCATACATCTTTGCACTACAGGCCAAAGATATTCAGTAGTATCATCATTTAGGACTGAGGATGATGAAAAATATTTTAAAAAAAACGAATCTAGTGAGATAAAAGAACAAATATTAGGGATTCGTATTACAATTTATCCAAGTTCAATAATACTCCATAATAACCAATTTTGAAGCAGAATTCAAAAATAAAGATCAAAATATGGATACAATCAAAGATAGTAACCATAATAGACAACTTGGACAAAAAGAAGAAAATTTTACATGAATAGTAATGTATACGTGAATAGTAATCCCGACACAAAAAGTTTTAAATTTGATAAAAAGTTCATACCAGCATTTCGGTATAATGATATTGAAGAAAATATTATTTTAAGAAGAATATAACACTCCTTACCTCAAAATATCAGTACTTCTGATTGAAATATCGGTATAAGGCTGAAGAAAACTTGCACTGATGAATAGAAACTCACAAAGTATCTAAATACTTATAAAATACACTCAATAATCTAGAGAGAGAAAGAGAGAAAACTTGTTTCTGGTGTGATTTTCAATTCTAACTTAGCCCTCTATTTATAGGAAAATGTTAGCACGCTTGCAACCTGATGGTTTTACCTGCTACTATTCCCACCCACCACATTTGAATAAAAATCTCAGCACATTTTCACCAACCAAAAGTGGGGCCCACCAATTCTATAATTTTCCATCAAAATGATAAATTCCGAAACTTCAACAATTTCTGAACCAGTCATCTCTTAAAATTCATAACAAATCATACGTTCATTTTTAACGGTTCAAAATTTGTGGATATATACTCAACTTATATATGTATAACATATCCAGAAATCACAACGATCCAACAGTCGGAATAAAAATTATAACCCCCGCAATATATCTCAAAAACCCTGATTGATTTTTAATACCTCCATTCCGACAAAAATATTGATAAAACACCTCAACATTAACTGTGACGCCCCCAAAATTAGGTATTTATCACCCATCTTGGGTCGTCAGATACATGGTACAAAATATAAATATAAACTTAATTATACAAATGTCGTGTAACATACGACAATACATAAACTGAGAGTTCTAATAGAATATTGTCATCTAGACAATATCCATACTCAAGGAGTCCTCATTACATTTATTGTCACACTATTTAACAGAATGGTGAGGACTACTAATACTATCTTCTGGACCATCACACCTTTCCCTGACTCGTCCCAGCTATATTCTCATTTCCTGAAGAGAACATTGAAAGAAAGGGTGAGCTCAACTAGCCCAGTAAGAAATATTATGACTAAGATAATGAAGAATAAATTATCAATAGTCTTCAACAATGTTAAACTGATAAAATACAATAGACATCAAGTTTAACTGCAGCGGAATAAGCAATCCATTAGAAGAGTCAAGTAGAGAATAAAACATACTATCTTCTATGATTTAAAAATATTTTCATCAACTTTTATCACTGGGACTCAGCTTAATAAATAAACCACATCTTCTAATCATCCTTGTATTGCGGGCCAAGGATATTCATTAAATCATCAATGATCATGACTATACCGAAAAATTCCTGGTCATAATCATACCACAAACTGTTTATCAATGCATTACAAGCCACTGAGGACTTTTACCACACCACTTATAACATCACAGTTCATGATTATACCGAATGATCCCTGGTCATAATCATACTAAGTCCATCTATGCACGTAAGCCAAAGATGACTTTTAACATAAAATAAACATGAGGATGATGACAATGTTATAGGAATTCAATTAAACAAGTTCAAGAATTAGTTTATCCAGGAACTAATAATATCCAAATTGTCAACATGATACTTCTTTGTAAAGTAACAGTCAAGAATGCTCAGAAGAATATTTTCATGAAAAGATACTAGATGAAGCGCAAATATCAAGGATATTTCACTAATTTCATGGAGTATAGAAATCAAAACTTTAACCAAATGAGTATAATAAAGAATATATGAAACTGCAAATGGATTTTCACCAGCCATGCGGTAATCCACGTATACAGATCATTTCCACAATTTAATAAGGAATGAATATAAAGGATCATTCACCATGCATGTGGCAATCCACATAGACAGGTTATTCCAACAGAATAATAAAGAATGGAATAACAGAAGGATTCACCATGCATGCGATAGAGACCGCACAGACAGGTTATTCCCAACAGAATAATAAATGCGGAATAATAAATATGGAACCAGGTCAGGTGAAATTCACACCGACGGGATATTCTGACAGAATAATAAATGCGGAATAATAAATGATAGAACCAGGTCAGGTGAAATTCACACCGACAGGATATTCCGACAGAATCGTAAAGAACAGAATAATAAAAGAATTTCACCAAGTATGCGGTACTTCGCATAAACAGGTTATTCCAACATAATAATAAAGAATGGAATAACAGAAGAAGATCACCAAGTATTGGGTAAACCGCATATACAGGTCATTCCACCAAGTATAGGGTAAACCACGCATACAGGTTATTCCAACAGAATAATAAAGAATGGAATAACATAAGTTCTCTTCATGAATAAAAAAGAATAACACCCCTTACCATTTTAAAGAAGAACTGAAATAAAGAAGTAGTTAAGTGGCAGAATACTCTTCTTCTTTCTCTCTATAGTTTCTCTCTCTAGAGTTCAGTGAATTCGTAAGAAAATAATGAAGGAATGAGCTTCTATTTATAGGAAAATGGAATGCATAGTAACTAATCCATGAACGGTCCAGATTGATTTACTTTAATCTGACGGTCCATATTTAAAGAAAAATCTTTTAAATAAAATATAATATATTCTATTTATAGAATAACTTTAATAAAGTATTCTGTTTTATATAAAAAGATTTTACTATGCAAAACACTATGCACAATAGAATATAATATATTCTATTTATAGAATAACTTTAATAAAGTATTCTGTTTTATATAAAAAGATGTTTCTATTTTATTACGTTAATAATACGAATAAAACAAAACTTCATTATCGCTAAATAATTCATATTATTAATTGACAATAATTGAATCAAACTGAGTGACTTCTCACATAAGCATCAATACTGTGTGCTACTATGCAACTACACGTATTACTGTACTTTTACTACCGAGTAGTTCAACAGTATCAACGGTAAAACTTCCACCGTTATTTTTAATAAAATATTTTTGTCGTTTTCTCAATCTGACAATAATTCTGTTGTGGGGTCCACCAATGATTGTACCGTCGTACGAATATTTCCCGTAAATAGTAACTCGTGAATAGTACTTCAACACAAAAAGTGTCCCAAATACTCGAGTGAACAATACTAGAGTGAATAGTAATTTGGGTGAATAGTAACCTGTGAATAGTAACTCGTGAATAGTAACTCATGAATAGTAACTCCGACACAAAAAGTGTCCCAAATACTCGAGTGAACGATACTAGAATAAATAGTAATTTGGATTAATAGTAACCCGTAAATAGTAACTCGTGAATAGTGACCATGTATTTTATGACAACTTGTTTACTTTAAAAAAAAATTCACATATCACCCTTAACTTTAACCTTTTATCAATTTAACCATTTACCAAAATAGAAAAATTGAATACTTTTATTTCATAAAATTCGGGGTCTCACAATCTCCCCTCCTTATAGAATTTCGCCCTCAAAATTAACGTACGTACCTGATATTCGAAGAGATGAGAATACCTTACTTTCTTTTCGGATTGTACCTTTCCGGATAATTCCGCTCTATCATGATTTTTCCATTTCTCATCTCCTGTATTTCGAATATCATTCTAGAATATACCTTCAAAACAAAGGTTAATCGACATACCACAATTTATCCACTTATTAAGTAAACAATTTCAGCTTAGGTAAGTCACACCCTAGCGAAGTATATTACTCGTCTTCTAGACTAATATCTCCGTCAGTGACCATATCCTTGTAACATCAATCAACAATTTTTGTTCACAATCATATGAATAACTCATAATCATAATTGTGATTCTGAATTACTTTTCGCACCCAGGAAGAAGAAAATTTACATCACCTATCTTCACCTGAAACATCAAAAATCATGGTTATACCAAATCACAATTCCTGCTCATAATTATACTAATAAATTCATCTTTGCACTACGGCTAAAGATTTACAACTGTATAACCAATAATCAACAGTTAATCTTCGCACTACAGGCCAAAGATATACAACTGTAAAATCAATAATGCTGAGACTCAGCTTAATAGTATCACGACCACGAATTATCCATGCACTACGTGCCAAAGATAATCGTGTTTTCAATTACGGTCATGATTATACCAAACAATCCCTGGTCATAATCATACCAAGTCCATCTATGCACGTAAGCCACAGATGACTTTTACCACATCTATAAATTAATATTTCATTACTGAGACTCAGCTCAATAATTAATCCACATCATCAAATCATCCTTGCACTACAGGCCAAGGATATTCTTTAGTATCATGACCACGAATTATCCATGCACTACGTGCCAAAGATAATCGTGTTTTCAATTACGGTAATGATTATACCGAACAATCCCTGGTCATAATCATACCAAGTCCATCTGTGCACTACAGGCCACAGATGACTTTCAACAAAATATAAACATGAGAATGAGGTATTGACGTATATAGGGTTTCAAACCTCTTAGAAACTTTCACGTCATTCGCTCCTCATTATCGACCAAATGGGATGCAAACCGGGATAACTCCGCAAACTTAACCTCGTACTGCGATATGGTCATATTATTTTGCTCCAATGCTTATCTCAACATTGTTAGATCCCATTTTTAAACATTGCCATAAAACAAGGGTTAATTAACATATCACATATTATCCCTATACTCTGACCGACCAATTAAATACCAAATAAACTTAGGTAGGTCATACTAGCGAAGGAATTCCCCGTCTCTCCCCACCTAGTTCTTATCTTACATCTCAGCCAGGGATCATATCCCTAAGCTTTGATACCAACTGTGACGCCCCCAAAATTAGGTATTTATCACCCATCTTGGGTCGTCAGATACATGGTACAAAATACAAATACAAACTTAATTATACAAATGTCGTGTAACATACGACAATACATAAACTGAGAGTTCTAATAGGAATATTGTCATCTAGACAATATCCATACTCAAGGAGTCCTCATTACATTTATTGTCACACTATTTAACAGAATGGTGAGGACTACTAATGCTATCTTCTAGACCATCACTCCTTTCCCTGACTCGTCCCAGCTATATTCTCATTTTCTGAAGAGAACATTAAAAGAAAGGGTGAGCTCAACTAGCCCAGTAAGAAATATTATGACTAAGATAATGAAGAATAAATTATCAATAGTCTTCAACAATGTTAAACTGATAAAATACAATAGACATCAAGTTTAACTGCAGCGGAATAAGCAATCCATTAGAAGAGTCAAGTAGAGAATAAAACATACTATCTTCTATGATTTAAAAATATTTTCATCAACTTTTATCACTGGGACTCAGCTTAATAAATAAACCACATTTTCTAATCATCCTTGTATTACGGGCTAAGGATATTCATTAAATCATCAATGATCATGACTATACCGAAAAATCCCTGGTCATAATCATACCACAAACTGTTTATCAATGCATTACAAGCCACTGAGGACTTTTACCACACCACTTATAACATCACAGTTCATGATTATACCGAATGATCCCTGGTCATAATCATACTAAGTTCATCTATGCACGTAAGCCAAAGATGACTTTTAACATAAAATAAACATGAGGATGATGACAATGTTATAGGAATTCAATTAAACAAGTTCAAGAATTAGTTTATCCAGGAACTAATAATATCCAAATTGTCAACATGATACTTCTTTGTAAAGTAACAGTCAAGAATGCTCAGAAGAATATTTTCATGAAAAGATACTAGATGAAGCGCAAATATCAAGGATATTTCACTAATTTCATGGAGTATAGAAATCAAAACTTTAACCAAATGAGTATAATAAAGAATATATGAAACTGCAAATGGATTTTCACCAGCCATGCGGTAATCCACGTATACAGATCATTTCAACAATTTAATAAGGAATGAATATAAAGGATCATTCACCATGCATGTGTCAATCCACATAGACAGGTTATTCCAACAGAATAATAAAGAATGGAATAACAGAAGGATTCACCATGCATGCGATAGAGACCGCACAGACAGGTTATTCCCAACAGAATAATAAATACGGAATAATAAATATGGAACCAGGTCAGGTGAAATTCACACCGACAGGATATTCCGACAGAATAATAAATGCGAAATAATAAATGATGGAACCAGGTCAGGTGAAATTCACACCGACAGGATATTCCGACAGAATCGTAAAGAACAGAATAATAAAAGAATTTCACCAAGTATGCGGTACTTCGCATAAACAGGTTATTCCAACATAATAATAAAGAATGGAATAACAGAAGAAGATCACCAAGTATTGGGTAAACCGCATATACAGGTCATTCCACCAAGTATAGGGTAAACCACGCATACAGGTTATTCCAACAGAATAATAAAGAATGGAATAACATAAGTTCTCTTCATGAATAAAAAAGAATAACACCCCTTACCATTTTAAAGAAGAACTGAAATAAAGAAGTAGTTAAGTGGCAGAATACTCTTCTTCTTTCTCTCTATAGTTTCTCTCTCTAGAGTTCAGTGAATTCGTAAGAAAATAATGAAGGAATGAGCTTCTATTTATAGGAAAATGGAATGCATAGTAACTAATCCATGAACGGTCCAGATTGATTTACTTTAATCTGACGGTCCATATTTAAAGAAAAATCTTTTAAATAAAATATAATATATTCTATTTATAGAATAACTTTAATAAAGTATTCTGTTTTATATAAAAAGATTTTACTATGCAAAACACTATGCACAATAGAATATAATATATTCTATTTATAGAATAACTTTAATAAAGTATTCTGTTTTATATAAAAAGATGTTTCTGTTTTATTACGTTAATAATACGAATAAAATAAAACTTCATTATCGCTAAATAATTCATATTATTAATTGACAATAATTGAATCAAACTGAGTGACTTCTCACATAAGCATCAATACCGTGTGCTACTATGCAACTACACGTATTACTGTACTTTTACTACCGAGTAGTTCAACAGTATCAACGGTAAAACTTCCCCTGTTATTTTTAATAAAATATTTTTGTCGTTTTCTCAATCTGACAATAATTCCGTTGTGGGGTCCACCAATAATTGTACCGTCGTACGAATATTTCCCGTAAATAGTAACTCGTGAATAGTACTTCGACACAAAAAGTATCCCAAATACTCGAGTGAACAATACTAGAGTGAATAGTAATTTGGGTGAATAGTAACCCGTGAATAGTAACTCGTGAATAGTAACTCATAAATAGTAACTCCGACACAAAAAGTGTCCCAAATACTCGAGTGAACGATACTAGAATAAATAGTAATTTGGGTGAATAGTAACCCGTGAATAGTAACTCGTGAATAGTGACCATGTATTTTATGACAACTTGTTTACTTTAAAAAAAATTCACATATCACCCTTAACTTTAACCTTTTATCAATTTAACCATTTACCAAAATAGAAAAATTGAATACTTTTATTTCATAAAATTCGGGGTCTCACATTAACTCCTTCAGTTTTAACCACAAAATATATCCAACATTTATATTCACATAAAATAAATATTTTCTTATCATATGAATCAATAATTAATTATTCACAATTAATATTACAGAATCACATTTATGACAACCAGACCGTTCTCAAGAAAGAGGGGGCTTTCTAATAAGTATTTTTCCTTACTGACGCGCAATTAGGTGACCAAACCTCTCCTTAGACTGAACTTTTTAGACATTGTCAATAATGCTATCTAATAATATTATTCAAATAATTTGAATTATTGATCTGATAATGGAAAATACTGCGCAGTGACAATTATTGAAACAACAATAATATAAAATATCAATGCAGCAATTATTGAATCAATAAAATAAAATATTGAACAGTAACTACTGTAACAATTATTGAGTAGTGCCTTCCTTCGTAAGAATCAGTAATTCAAAAATACTGTGCAATCCGTGTGCTACTGTACAATCACGCGTATTACTGTATTTTAACCACCGGGTATTCCAACAGTGTTAACGGTAACAACTACGCCGTTATTTATAAAAACTTAATTTTTTTCGTTATCTTCATCCAACCGTTTTCCGTTAAGGGGCCCACAAATAGCTCCGCCGTCGTACGAATATTCTCCGACAGAAAGAATATTCCACGAGCAAACGAATATTCCCCGACAAAATGAATATTTTATAACCACTTGTTTATTTTATAAAATTTACACATTTCACCCATAACCAAAATATTATATCAAATTAACACCTTATTATTCACAATAATAATTAGAGAAATTTTGATTTTATTCATTAATAAGTTGGGATCTTACACCAAGTCCCTTGCTATCTCTCGCGCTGTGGCGCCACTCTCCAGAAGATTATGGCCGATCTCGCGCTGCGGCGCCGGCCTCCAAGGCACGACTCGAGCTGCGGCGCCGAGCATGATACCTAGAAATTTTTTTCTAAGTCTTTTACAAGCTTGAGACGTTGATTTCGAAGTCTTTTTGTCCAAGTTATCTATTATGATTACTATCTTTGATTGTATCCATATTTTGATCTTTATTTTTGAATTATACTTCAAAATTGGTTATTATGGAGTATTATTGAAGTTGGATAAATTGTAATACGAATCCCTAATATTTGTTCTTTTATCTCACTAGATTCGTTTTCTTTAAAATATTTTTCATCATCCTCAGTCCTAAATGATGATACTACTGAATATCTTTGGCCTGTAGTGCAAAGATGTATGATTACCTGATGAATATCTTTGGCCTGTAGTGCAAAGATGAACATGTGTTGAGATGAACATATCCAACTGGTGATACAAATGAATACTTTTGGCTAGAATTCTTTCTCTACTTGACTCTTCTAATGGATTGCTGTTTTCGCTACAATTGTTGATCTCAAACTTGTTGTCGATTATATTCTATCAGATTTTTTCTTGTTGAATACTAATGATAATTTGTTGTATATTATCTTAGTCATAATATTCTTTACTGGGCTAGTTGATCTTACCCTTTTTGTTCTATTTTTTTCAGGAGGCGAGAATATAGCGAAAACTAGTCGGGGTACTGTGAGACTCCAAATTTTATGAAATAAAAGTATTCAATTTTTCTATTTTGGTAAATGGTTAAATTGATAAAAGGTTAAAGTTAAGGGTGATATGTCAATTTTTTTTAAAGTAAACAAGTTGTCATAAAATACCTGGTCACTATTCACTCTAATATTGTTCACTCGAGTATTTGAGACACTTTTTGTGTCGTAGTTACTATTCACGAGTTACTATTCACGGGATAATATTCACCCAAATTACTATTCACTCTAGTATTGTTCACTCGAGTATTTGGGACACTTTTTGTGTCGGAGTTACTATTTACGAGTTACTATTCACGAGTTACTATTCACCCAAATTACTATTCACTCTAGTATTGTTCACTCGAGTATTTGGGATATTTTTTGTGTCAGAGTACTATTCATAAGTTACTATTCACGGAGAATATTCTTTTTGTCAGCAAATATCCGTACGACGGTACAATTATTGGTGGACTCCACAACGAAATTATTATCGGATTGAGAAAATGACAAAAATATTTTATGAAAATAACGGCGGAAGTTTTACCGTTGATACTATTGAACTACTCGGTAGTAAAAGTACAGTAATACGTGTGGTTGCATAGTAGCACACGGTATTGATTATTAATGCTTATGTGAGAAGTCACTCAGTTTGATTCAATTATTGTCAATTAATAATCTGAATTATTTAGCGATAATGAAGTTTTGTTTTATTCGTATTATTAACGTAATAAAACAGAAACATCATTTTATATAAAACAGAATACTTTATTAAAATTATTCTATAAATAGAATATATTATATTTTATTATGCATAGTATTGCATAGTGTTTGCATAGTAAAAATCTTTTTATATAAATAGAATATATTATATTTTATTTAAAAGATTTTTCTTTAAATATGGACCATCAGATTAAAGTAAATCAATCTGGACCGTTCATGGATTAGTTACTATGCATTCCATTTTCCTATAAATAGAAGCTCATTCCTTCATTATTTTCTTACGAATTCACTGAAACTCTAGAGAGAGAAACTATAGAGATAATTCTTCTTCTATAATCTTGAGCGTATTTCTTTAGAGTTTAAGAAAATTTTGAGCGTAGTATAAGTTTTCTTCGAGTATATCATCGCCCTACTAGTCAGAATACTTTTCTTTCAAAGGTAGGGAATATTATTTGTTGTACTCATAAGGAGTGTTATTCTTTCTTATTCATGAAGAGAATTTCTGTTATTCCATTCTTTATTATTCTGTTGGAATAACATGTATGCGCGGTTTACCCTATATTTGGTTGAATGACCTGTATATGCGGTTTACCCAATACTTGGTAATCTTCTTTTATTATTTTGCATTTACGATTCTGTCGGAATATCCTGTCGGTGTGAATTTCACCTGACCTAGTTCCATCATTTATTATTCCGTATTTACGATTCTGTCGGAATATCCCATCGGTGTGAATTTTACCTGACCTGGTTCTATCATTTATTATTCCGTATTTACGATTCTATCGGAATATCCTGTCTGTGCATTTTACGCCGGACCTGGTTCCATCATTTATTATTCCGTATTTATTATTCTGTTGGGAATAACCTGTTTGTGCAGTCTCTATCGCATGCATGGTGAATCCTTCTGTTATTTCATTCTTTATTATTCTGTTGGAATAACCTGTCTATGTGGATTGCCACATGCATGGTGAATGATCATTTGTATTCATTCCTTATTAAATTGTGAAAATGATCTGTTTACGTTGATTATGAGGAGAGTCATAATAAAAGTATTGGACTGATGAAAATCATGGGTATATGAAGTATTAGTAAGTGTTATGATGTGTTATGTTGGTTATAATGTGAAAACAAGAAAATTTCTTTGAAATCACAAAGGGTTGAAAAATAAGATTTTGGTAAAAACGTAATATAAAATTCAATTAATCATATCTCGTATTATATTTTGAATTTTTGAGTGTGGTGAAGTCCTAGAGTTAGATCTATGAGTTTTCTAACTTATCCAAGTGGAATTACTAGAAAAGGTATTGTAAATTTTCGTGTGGACTGATTTTAGCAAAGGAGTCAAAACTACAAAATGGCCAAAAAGTTGCTGCCACGTTTTTGTGAGGGATGTTTCGGCCACTTAATTAGTAAGAAAAATTTAGGCGTTTTGGTACATGAAAGTATATGGTATAAAGAACATCGTGTCGAAAAATGAGCTCATTCCGACTTAAAATGAGCAAGTTATGACCATTTCAATATTTAGATTTTTCCGACGAAAAATGCTATAACCGGAGTTCTATAACTCCGATGATCATGAAATTTAAACTGGGAGCTCACGTTAACATGTGTAAGATCTTGACAAGATTTGGGGATTTATGGAGTTAAACTTGAGGTAGTTAATTTCTTAAGAAATTAATTAGAAATTAATTTTTTAAAAATAGTAAATGAATTTTAAAAATTTCGAGAAAAATATATTTTCAGTATGGGACTATATTATGCTAAATCCCAGAAAAGAAATATTTTTAGAACTAATTTGGTATTTTTCATGAAAATGATCTAGTAATGAGTAAATAGTTAAATATGTTATGTGAAGTAAAAAAGTTGGAAGATAGGATTTTATGACTTGAAAATCCTATATAAGGTATATGTAGATTGTTAATAAGGAAATTGATCATTGGTGATGAAATATTATGAGTATGACATGTTTGAATGATTAAATGCATTATTTGATAAAGTGTAAACAACTAAAATAAATTGTTTATAAGTTTAAGAAATGATTAAAATATTGTTATGATATTAATAATATTAGATTATGAATTTATTATGTGATTGATAATATTTGGATAAAGTTAATGTCTGTAACATTTTATCCTTGTTTTAGTTTGATTAATGCTTATATCATTGTTATCATCCTCATGCTTATATATATATGGTGATGAAAGTTATCGTTGGCTTACGTGCAGAGATGGACCAGAGATTATTCGGTATAGTCATGACCATTGATAATTTAATGAATATCATTGGCCCGTAGTGCAGTGATGATTCGATGATGTGGATTATTTAATTAAGTTGAGTCCCAACGATAACAGTGTTGAAAAACCTTTTAAATCATAGAAGATAGTAGATTTTATTCTCTACTTGACTCTTTTAATAGATTGCTTGTTCCGCTGTAGTTAAACTTGATGTTTATTATATTTTATCAGTTTAACACTGTTGAAGGCTAATGATAATTTATTCTGCATTATCTTAGTCATAATATTTCTTACTAGGCTAGTTGAGCTCACCCTTTCTTTCACTGTTCTCTTCAGGAAATGAGAATATAGCTGGGACGAGTCGGGAAACGGAGTGATGGACCAGATGATAGTATTTATAGTCCTCAGTATTCTATTAAATAGTGTGACGATAATTGTAATGAGGACTCCTTTAGAGTTTGTATAATCTCTAGTAGACAATAATTGTATTCAAACTCACAATTATGTTTTGTCGTACTGTACACGACAGTTGTATTAGTAAGTTGTATTTAAATTATGTACCATGTAAGTGGCGACCCAAGATGGGTGACGTATACCTAATTTTGGGGGCGTCACAGTTGGTATCAAAGCTTAGGGATATGATCCCTGGCTAGGATGTGAGAATTGAACTAGGAGGGGAGAGACGGAGAATTTCTTCGCTAGTATGACATACCTATGTTTATTTGTTATTTAATTAGTTAGTCAGAGTATATTGATAATATGTGACATGTTGATTTAACCATTGTTTTGTGGCAGTATTTGAAAATGACATCTAACAATGTTGAGATAAGCATTGGAGCAAAATAATATGACCATATCGCAGTACGAGGTTAAGTTTACGGAGTTATCCCGGTTTGTATCCCATTTGGTCGATAATGAGGAGCGAATGACGCGAATGTTTCTAAGAGGTTTGAAACCCTATATACGTCAATACCTCATTCTCATATTTATATTGTGTTGAAAGTCATCTGTGGCTTACGTGCATAGATGGACTTGGTATGATTATGACCAGGGATTATTCGGCATAATCATGACCGTAATATTATAAATGATGTGGTAAAAGTCATATGTGGCTTACGTGCATAGATGAACTTGGTATGATTATGACCAGGGTTTATTCGGTATAATCATGACCGTAATGTTACAAATAATGTGGATTAATTATTGAGCTGAGTCTCAGCAATGAAATATTAATTCATGGATGTGGTAAAAGTCATCTTTGGTCGTAGTGCATTGATGGACTTGGTATGATTATGACCAGGGATTATTCGGTATAATCATGACCGTAATTGAAAACACGAATATCCTTGGCCCGTAGTGCATGGATAATTCGTGGTCGTGATACTATTAAGCTGAGTCTCATCATTATTGATTTTATAGTTGTATATCTTTGGTCTGTAGTGCAAAGATTAACTGTTGATTATTGGTTATACAGTTGTAAATCTTTAGCCATAGTGCAAAGATGAATTTATTAGTATGATTATGAGCAGGAATTGTGATTTGGTATAACCATGATTTTTGATGTTTCAGGTGAAGATATGTGATGTAAATTATCTTCTTCCTGGGAGCGAAAAGGAATTCAGAATCACAATTATAATTACGAGTTATTCATATGATTGTGGTTAGAAATTGTTGATTGATGTTACATGGATATGGTCACTGGTGGAGATATTAGTCTAGAAGACGAGTAATATACTTCGCTAGGGTGTGACTTACCTAAGCCGAAATTTTTCTGGATAAGTTGACAATGTGTGATATGTCAATTAACCTTTGTTTTGAAGGTATATTCTAGAATGATATCTGAATGAAAGGAGATGAGAAATGAGAAAATCATTAGAGAGCGGAATTATCCGGAAAGGTACAATCCGAAAAGAAAGCAAGGTATTCTCATCTCTTCGAATATCAGGTACGTACGTAAATTTCGAGGGCAAAATTCCATAAGGAGGGGAGATTGTGAGACCCCGAATTTTATGAAATAAAAATATTCAATTTTTCTATTTTGGTAAATGGTTAAATTGATAAAAGGTTAAAGTTAAGGGTGATATGTGAATTTTTTTTAAAGTAAACAAGTTGTCATAAAATACCTGGTCACTATTCACTCTAATATTGTTCACTCGAGTATTTAGGACACTTTTTGTGTCGTAGTTACTATTTACGAGTTACTAAACACGGGTTACTATTCACGGGCTACTATTCACCCAAATTACTATTCACTCTAGTACTGTTCACTCGGGTATTTGGATACTTTTTATGTCGGAGTTACTATTCATGAGTTACTATTCATCCAAATTACTATTCACTCTAGTATTGTTCACTCGAGTATTTGGGACACTTTTTGTGTCAGAGTACTATTCATAAGTTACTATTCACGGGGAAAATTTTTTTGTCAGAAAATATCCGTACGACGGTACAATTATTAGTGGACCCCACAACAGAATTATTGTCGGATTGAGAAAACGACAAAAATATTTTATGAAAATAACGGCGGAAGTTTTACCGTTGATACTATTGAACTACTCGGTAGTAAAAGTACAGTAATGCGTGTGGTTGCATTATAGCACACGGTATTGATTATTAATGCTTATGTGAGAAATCACTCAGTTTGATTCAATTATTGTCAATTAATAATCTGAATTATTTAGCGATAATGAAGTTTTATTTTATTCGTATTATTAACGTAATAAAACAGAAACATCTTTTTATATACAACAGAATACTTTATTAAAGTTATTCTATAAATATAATATATTATATTTTATTATGCATAGTGTTGCATAGTGTTTGCATAGTAAAAATCTTTTTATATAAATAGAATATATTATATTTTATTTAAAAGATTTTTCTTTAAATATGGACCATCAGATTAAAGTAAATCAATCTGAACCGTTCATGGATTAGTTACTATGCATTCCATTTTCTTATAAATAGAAGCTCATTCTTTCATTATTTTCTTACAAATTCACTGAAACTCTAGAGAGAGAAACTATAGAGAGAATTCTTCTTCTATAATCTTGAGCGTATTTCTTTAGAGTTTAAGAAAGCTTTGAGCGTAGTACAAGTTTTTTTCGAGTATATCCTCGCCCTACTAGTCGGAATACTTTTCTTTCAAAGGTAGGGAATATTATTCGTTGTACTCATAAGGGGTGTTATTCTTTCTTATTCATGAAGAAAACTTTTGTTATTCTATTCTTTATTATTCTGTTGGAATAACATGTATGCGCGGTTTACCCTATATTTGGTTGAATGACCTGTATATGCGGTTTACCCAATACTTGGTGATCTTCTTTTATTATTTTGCATTTACGATTCTGTCAGAATATCCTGTCGGTGTGAATTTCACCTGACCTGGTTTCATCACTTATTATTCCGTATTTACGATTCTGTCAGAATATCCTGTCGGTGTGAATTTCACCTAACCTGGTTCCATCATTTATTATTCCGTTTTTACGATTCTATCGGAATATCCTGTCTGTGCATTTTACGCCGGACCTGGTTCCATCATTTATTATTCCGTATTTATTATTCTGTTGGGAATAACCTGTTTGTGCAGTCTCTATCGCATGCATGGTGAATCCTTCTGTTATTCCATTCTTTATTATTCTGTTGGAATAACCTGTCTATGTGGATTGCCACATGCATGGTGAATGATCCTTTGTATTCATTCCTTATTAAATTGTGAAAATGATCTGTTTACGTTGATTATGATGAGAGTCATAATAAAAGTATTGGACTGATGAAAATCATGAGTATATGAAGTATTAGTAAGTGTTATGATGTGTTATGTTGGTTATTATGTGAAAACAAGAAAGTTTCTTAGAAATCACAAAGGGTTGAAAAATCAGATTTTGGTAAAAATGTAACATAAAATTCAATTGATCATATCTCCTATTATATTTTGATTTTTTGAGTGTGGTCAAGTCCTAGAGTTAGATCTATGAGTTTTCTAACTTATCCAAGTGGAATTACTAGAAAAGGTATTGTAGATTTTCGTGTGGACTGATTTTAGCAAAGGAGTCAAAACTGTAAAATAGCCAAAAAGCCTTTGCCATGTTTTTGTGAAGGCTGTTTCGGCCACTTAATTAGTAAGAAAAATTCAGGCCTTTTGGGACATGAAATTATATGGTATAAAGAACATCGTGTCTAAAAATGAGCTCATTCTGACTTAAAATGAGCAAGTTATGACCATTTCAATATTTAGGTTTTTTCGACGAAAAACGCTATAACCGGAGTTCTATAACTCCGATGATCATGAAATTTAAACTGGGAGCTCACGTTAACATGTGTAAGATCTTGCCAAGATTTGGGGATTTATGGAGTTAAACTTGAGGTAGTTAATTTCTTAAAGAATTAATTAGAAATTAATTTTTTTAAAATAGTAAATGAATTTTAAAAATTTCGAGAAAAATATATTTTCAGTAAGGGACTATATTATGCTAAATCTCAAAAAAGAAATATTTTTGGAACTAATTTGATATTTTTCATGAAAATGATCTAGTTATGAGTAAATAGTTAAATATGTTATGTGAAGTAACAAAGTTGGAAGATAAGATTTTATGACTTGAAAATCCTATATAAGGTATATGTAGATTGTTAATAAGGAAATTGATCATTGGTGATGAAATATTATGAGTATGACATGTTTGAATGATTAAATGCATTATTTGATAAAGTGTAAACAACTAAAATAAATTGTTTATAAGTTTAAGAAGTGATTAAAATATTGTTATGATATTAATAATATTAGATTATGAATTTATTATGTGATTGATAATATTTGGATAAAGTTAATGTCTGTAATATTTATCCTTATTTTAGTTTGATTAATGCTTATATCATTGTCATCATCCTCATGCTTATATATATGGTGATGAAAGTTATCGTTGATTTACGTGCAGAGATGGACCAGAGATTATTCGGTATAGTCATGACCATTGATAATTTAATGAATATCCTTGGCCCTTAGTGCAGGGATGATTCGATGATGTGGATTATTTTATTAAGTTGAGTCCCAACGATAACAGTGTTGAAAAACCTTTTAAATCATAGAAGATAGTAGATTTTATTCTCTACTTGATTCTTCTAATGGATTGCTTGTTCCGTTGTAGTTAAATTTGATGTTTATTATATTTTATCAGTTTAACACTGTTGAAGGCTAATGATAATTTATTCTGCATTATCTTAGTCATAATATTTCTTACTGGGCTAGTTGAGCTCACCCTTTCTTTCACTGTTCTCTTCAGGAAATGAGAATATAGCTGGGACGAGTCGGAGAACGGAGTGATGGACCAGATGATAGTGTTAGTAGTCCTCACTATTCTATTAAATAGTGTGACGATAATTATAATGAGGACTCCTTTTGAGTTTGTATAATCTCTAGTAGACAATAATTGTATTCAAACTCACAGTTATGTTTTGTCGTACTGTACACGACAGTTGTATTAGTAAGTTGTATTTCAATTATGTATCATGTAAGTGGCGACCCAAGATGGGTGACGTATACCTAATTTTGGGGGCGTCACAGTTGGTATCAAAGCTTAGGGATATGATCCCTGGCTAGGATGTGAGAATTGAACTAGGAGGGGAGAGACGGAGAATTTCTTCGCTAGTATGACATACCTATGTTTATTTGTTATTTAATTGGTTGGTCAGAGTATATTGATAATATGTGACATGTTGATTTAACCCTTGTTTCGTGGCAGTGTTTGAAAATGACATCTAACAATGTTGAGATAAGCATTGGAGCAAAATAATATGACCATATCGCAGTACGAGGTTAAGTTTACGGAGTTATCCCGGTTTGCATCCCATTTGGTCGATAATGAGGAGTGAATGACGCGAATGTTTCTAAGAGGTTTGAAACCCTATATACGTCAATACCTCATTCTCATATTTATATTGTGTTGAAAGTCATCTGTGGCTTACGTGCATAGATGGACTTGGTATGATTATGACCAGGGATTATTCGGCATAATCATGGCCGTAATATTATAAATGATGTGGTAAAAGTCATCTGTGGCTTACGTGCATAGATGAACTTGGTATGATTATGACCAGGGTTTATTCGGTATAATCATGACCGTAATGTTACAAATGATGTGGATTAATTATTGAGCTGAGTCTCAGCAATGAAATATTAATTCATGGATGTGGTAAAAGTCATCTTTGGCCGTAGTGCATTGATGGACTTGGTATGATTATGACCAGGGATTATTCGGTATAATCATGACCGTAATTGAAAACACGAATATTCTTGGCCCGTAGTGCATGGATAATTCGTGGTCGTGATACTATTAAGCTGAGTCTCATCATTATTGATTTTATAGTTTTATATCTTTGGCCTGTAGTGCAAAGATTAACTGTTGATTATTGGTTATACAGTTGTAAATCTTTAGCCGTAGTGCAAAGATGAATTTATTAGTATAATTATGAGCAGGAATTGTGATTTGATATAACCATGATTTTTGATATTTCAAGTGAAGATATGTGATGTAAATTATCTTCTTCCTGGGAGCGAAAAGGAATTCAGAATCACAATTATAATTATTAGTTATTCATATGATTGTGGACAGAAATTGTTGATTGATGTTACAAGGATATGGTCACTGGTGAAGATATTAGTCTAGAAGACGAGTAATATACTTCGCTAGGGTGTGACTTACCTAAGCTGAAATTTTTCTGGATAAGTTGACAATTTGTGATATGTCAATTAACCTTTGTTTTGAAGGTATATTCTAGAATGATATCTGAATGACAGGAGATGAGAAATGGGAAAATCATGATAGAGCGGAATTATCCGGAAAGGTACAATCCAAAAAGAAAGTAAGGTATTCTCATCTATTCGAATATCAGGTACGTACGTAAATTTTGAGGGCGAAATTCCATAAGGAGGGGAGATTGTGAGACCCCGAATTTTATAAAATAAAAAGATTAAATTTTTCTATTTTGGTAAATGGTTAAATTGATAAAAGGTTAAAGTTAAGGGTGATATGCGAATTTTTTTTAAAGTAAACAGGTTGTCATATAATACCTGGTCACTATTCACTCTAATATTGTTCACTTGAGTATTTGGGACACTTTTTGTGTCGTAATTACTATTCACGAGTTACTATTCATGGGTTACTATTCACGGGCTACTATTCAGTCAAATTACTATTCACTCTAGTATTGTTCACTCGGATATTTGGGACACTTTTTGTGTCGGAGTTACTATTCATGAGTTACTATTCACGGGTTACAATTCACCCAAATTAATATTCACTCTAGTATTGTTCACTCGAGTATTTGGCATATTTTTTGTGTCGGAGTACTATTCACAAGTTACTATTCACAGAAAATATTCTTTTTGTCAAGAAATATCCGTACGACGGTATAATCATTGGTGGACCCCACAACGGAATTATTATCGGATTGAGAAAACGACAAAAATATTTTATAAAAATAACGGCAGAAGTTTTACCCTTGATACTATTGAACTACTCGGTAGTAAAAGTACAGTAATACGTGTGGTTGCATAGTAGCACACGGTATTGATTATTAATACTTATGTGAGAAGTCACTCAGTTTGATTCAATTATTGTCAATTAATAATCTGAATTATTTAGCGATAATGAAGTTTTATTTTATTCGTATTATTAACGTAATAAAACAGAAACATCATTTTATATAAAACAGAATACTTTATTAAAATTATTCTATAAATAGAATATATTATATTTTATTATGCATAGTATTGCATAGTGTTTGCATAGTAAAAATCTTTTTATATAAATAGAATATATTATATTTTATTTAAAAGATTTTTCTTTAAATATGGACCATCAGATTAAAGTAAATCAATCTGGACCGTTCATGGATTAGTTACTATGCATTCCATTTTCCTATAAATAGAAGCTCATTCTTTCATTATTTTCTTACGAATTCACTGAAACTCTAGAGAGAGAAACTATAGAGAGAATTCTTCTTCTATAATCTTGAGCGTATTTCTTTAGAGTTTAAGAAAGCTTTGAGCGTAGTACAAGTTTTTTTCGAGTATATCCTCGCCCTACTAGTCGGAATACTTTTCTTTCAAAGGTAGGGAATATTATTCGTTGTACTCATAAGGGTTGTTATTCTTTCTTATTCATGAAGAAAACTTCTGTTATTCTATTCTTTATTATTCTGTTGGAATAACATGTATGCGCGGTTTACCCTATATTTGGTTGAATGACCTGTATATGCGGTTTACCCAATATTTGGTGATCTTCTTTTATTATTTTGCATTTACGATTCTGTCAGAATATCCTGTCGGTGTGAATTTCACCTGACCTGGTTTCATCACTTATTATTCCGTATTTACGATTCTGTCAGAATATCCTGTCGGTGTGAATTTCACCTAACCTGGTTCCATCATTTATTATTCCGTATTTACGATTCTATCGGAATATCCTGTCTGTGCATTTTACGCCGGACCTGGTTCCATCATTTATTATTCTGTATTTATTATTCTGTTGGAAATAACCTGTTTGTGCGGTCTCTATCGTATGTGAATTCTTCTGTTATTCCATTCTTTATTATTCTGTTGGAATAACCTGTCTATGTGGATTTCCACATGCATGGTGAATGATCCTTTGTATTCATTCCTTATTAAATTGTGAAAATGATCTGTTTACGTTGATTATGATGAGAGTCATAATAAAAGTATTGGACTGATGAAAATCATGGGTATATGAAGTATTAGTAAGTGTTATGATGTGTTATGTTGGTTATTATGTGAAAACAAGAAAGTTTCTTAGAAATCACAAAGGGTTGAAAAATCAGATTTTGGTTAAAACGTAACATAAAATTCAATTGATCATATCTCCTATTATATTTTGATTTTTTGAGTGTGGTCAAGTCCTAGAGTTAGATCTATGAGTTTTCTAACTTATCCAAGTGGAATTACTAGAAAAGATATTGTAGATTTTCGTGTGGACTGATTTTAGCAAAGGAGTCAAAACTGCAAAATGGCCAAAAAGCTGCTGCCACATTTTTTTGAAGGCTGTTTCGGCCACTTAATTAGTAAGAAAAATTCAGGCCTTTTGGGACATGAAAGTATATGGTATAAAGAACATCGTGTCCAAAAATGAGCTCATTCCGACTTAAAATGAGCAAGTTATGACCAATTCAATATTTAGGTTTTTCCGACTAAAAACGCTATAACCGGAGTTCTATAACTCCGATGATCATGAAATTTAAACTGGGAGCTCACGTTAACATTTGTAAGATCTTGCCAAGATTTGGGGATTTATGGAGTTAAACTTGAGGTAGTTAATTTCTTAAGGAATTAATTAGAAATTAATTTTTTAAAAATAGTAAATGAATTTTAAAAATTTCGAGAAAAATATATTTTCAGTATGGGACTATGTTATGCTAAATTCCAGAAAAGAAATATTTTTGGAACTAATTTGGTATTTTTCATGAAAATGATCTAGTTATGAGTAAATAGTTAGATATGTTATGTGAAGTAACAAAGTTGGAAGATAGGATTTTATGACTTGAAAATCCTATATAAGGTATATGTAGATTGTTGATAAGGAAATTGATCATTGGTGATGAAATATTATGAGTATGACATGTTTGAATGATTAAATGCATTATTTGATAAAGTGTAAACAACTAAAATAAATTGTTTAAAAGTTTAAGAAGTGATTAAAATATTGTTCTGATATTAATAATATTAGATTATAAACTTATTATGTGATTGATAATATTTGGATAAAGTTAATGTCTGTAACATTTATCCTTGTTTTAGTTTAATTAATGCTTATATCATTGTCATCATCCTCATGCTTATATATATGGTGATGAAAGTTATCGTTGGTTTACGTGCAGAGATGGACCAGAGATTATTCGGTATAGTCATGACCATTGATAATTTAATGAATATCCTTGGCCCTTAGTGCAGGGATGATTCGATGATGTGGATTATTTTATTAAGTTGAGTCCCAACGATAACAGTGTTGAAAAACCTTTTAAATCATAGAAGATAGTAGATTTTATTCTCTACTTGACTCTTCTATTGGATTGCTTGTTCCGCTGTAGTTAAACTTGATGTTTATTATATTTTATCAGTTTAACACTGTTGAAGGCTAATGATAATTTATCCTGCATTATCTTAGTCATAATATTTCTTACTGAGCTAGTTGAGCTCACCCTTTCTTTCACTATTCTCTTCAGGAAATGAGAATATAGCTGGGACGAGTCGGGGAACGGAGTGATGGACCAGATGATAGTATTAGTAGTCCTCACTATTCTATTAAATAGTGTGACGATAATTGTAATGAAGACTCCTTTTGAGTTTGTATAATCTCTAGAAGACAATAATTGTATTCAAACTCACAGTTATGTTTTGTCGTATTGTACACGACAGTTGTATTAGTAAGTTATATTTGAATTATGTACCATGTAAGTGGCGACCCAAGATGGGTGACGTATACCTAATTTTGGGGGCGTCCCAGGTACGGAGTGATATTTTCAGTCAGTAGTGTTAGCAGTCCTCACTATTTTATAAAATAGTGTATCAATAATTGTAATGAGGACTCCTTTTGAGTTTTTATACTCTCTATTTGTATTCAAACTCAAAGTAAACGTGTTGTCGTATTTTACACGAAAATTGTATTACTGAGGTTGTATTTATTTTTGTACCATATATTTGGCGACTCAGAATGGGTGATGTATACCTGTTTTGGGGGCGTCACAGTTGGTATCAAAGTTTAGGGATATGATCCCTGGCTGAGATGTGAGACAAGAACTAGGAGGGGAGAAACGGAAAATTCCTTCGCTAGTATGACCTGACTAAGTTTATTTGGTGTTTATTTGGTCGGTCAGAGTATCGGGATAATATATGACATGACTATTAACCCTTGTTTTGTGGCAGTATTTAAGAATGACAGCTAAGAACGTTAATAATGGAGTGAATCAGACCGTGGAGACACCTTTTATCACCACCCACGGGAACGTGCAACAGGAAGGCAATATTCCTCCTGTAAACAACACTACCGAACAAATGATGAATGATGGGATGTTTAGAAGTTTATTGCATTTCATGCAAAACCAGACGAGGGAGACTCGTGCACAAAATACGGGTGAAAATGCTAGCAATGCGCGGCTTGTCACAGCCAAGCAGTTCAAAGAGTTGGGACCACCAGAATTTAAGGAAAAGCCGGATCCGATCATGGCGGAAACGTAGGTCAAACAAATTACCAAGATATTCGATGTCTTGGGATGCACAGAGGAAGAGAAGGTTCCATTCGCCACCTTTATGTTCCGCGGTGAGGCAGACTACTGATGGGAGTCTGTGAAGCGTACCCAGCCTGACGCACTCAACATGCCTTGGGAAACGTTTCAAAAACTGTTTAATGACAAGTACTTTCCTGAAAGTATTCGTCATATGAAAGAGGTAGAGTTTATTAGACTGGAACAAAACAACATGACGGTGTCCCAGTACGAGGCGAAGTTTGCAGAGTTATCCAGGTTTGCACCTCATTTGGTAGAGAATGAGGAACGAATGACGAGGATGTTCCTGAGAGGTTTAAAGCCCGAGATTCGGCAATATCTTATCTCTCATAAATTTTCTTGATATTCAGATATTGTAAACAGGGCTCAATTATTAGAGCGAGATAATGAGTATGTTCAACCGAGGGACCACAACCAGGGTCATACCGGTGGCAGCGGTCATCGGAGCAATGAAAACTAGCAGGGAGGAAAATATTCGGACAAAAGCAGTAATCACTCTGGTGGTAATCGTGGCCGTGATAATAGAAGGAGCGAGTCGGGAGGAGATTTCAAGAAAAGAAGGTACAACAATGATAACGTGAAGACGTCAGCACCAACGTCAACTATTTCTAGGGGAGGAGAACGAGCACTGGTCGTATGTTACAAATGCGGGAAAGAGGTACACATCAGCCTAAACTGCCCACAACAGTTCAAGGTATGTTATAACTATGGAAAGAAAGGTCATATAGCTAAAGACTGTCTGGTTGCGAAACCAAGTTCAACGGGGATAGTGACTCCGAAGGCTGTTCTGGACAAGTCAAAGTCAGTGGTTCCTGAAAGGGCATTTGTCGTGACTGCCCAAAACGCGAGGAACCCGAACGAGGTGATCACGGGTAAGCTAATCATAAACTCTTGCGAAGTTTATACCTTATTAGATACCGGTTCTACCCATTCTTTTATCTCTCCTGCTTGTGCTCAACGTTTGAACTTGACTCTGGAGAAATTAGACCTTGACTTATCTGTTGAGACTCCGTTAGGAGAAATTTTCATTACATCTACTGTCTATAAATCTTGCTTGATTCAAGTTGGTACCATCACATTACATGCCGATCTTATTTCGTTGAAAATTCTTACATTTGATGTGATTTTAGGGATTGATTGTTTAACCATGCATCATGCTAGAATTGATTATTTTCGTAAGGTTGTTAGTTTTCATATTCCTAACCAACCTGTTATGCGAATTCAAACAACTAAACCATTAAAGTCAATCACTGTCATTTCAAGCCATAAAGCTATTTGTTTATTAAAAAACGGATGTCAAGCTTTCTTAGCCCATGTCACGGACTTGAACAAAAACACGTCAGATTTGAATAAAATTTCTGTTGTTAATGAATTTCCTGACGTATTTCCTGAAGAACTTCCCGATCTATGTGGCGCCCCCAAAATAGGTTCATTCCACCCAACCTATTCTGAGTCGCCAAATACATGGTACAGAAATAACTACAACTTTATTATTACAATTGTCGTACAAAATACGACAACACATATACTGTGAGTTTAAATACAAATATTGTCATCTAGACAATATTCAAACTCAAATGGAGTCCTCATTACAATTATTGATACACTATTTTACAAAATAGTGAGGATTACTAAAACAACTATCTTGAACCATCATTCCACACCCCGAATAGTCCCCGCTATATTCTCGCCTCCTGAGAAGAAAAATGGAACAAAAATGAAAAATGGTGAGCTCAACTAGCCCAATAAAGAATATTATGACTAAGATAATGTACAACAAATTATCATTAGTCTTCAACAGGAAAAAATCTGATAGAATACAATAGACAACAAGTTTTAGATCAACAACTGCAGCAGAAACAACAATTCATTAGAAGAGTTAAGTAGAGAATGAAATCTACTATCATCTATGAATTTAAAAGTCCATCATCGATATTTTATTCCTGTAACATCAATCAATATATATCTTGAATCAAATAGTCATCTTTGCACTACAGGCCAAAGATATTAATCAGTCGGTCATGTTCATCTCAACACCTGTTCACCTTTGCACTACGGGCCAAAGATATTCATCAGTTAATCATTCATCTTTGCACTACAGGCCAAAGATATTCAGTAATATCATCATTTAGGACCGAGGATGATGAAAAATATATTTTAAAGAAAACGAATCTAGTGAGACAAAAGAACAAATTGTAAGGATTCGTATTTCAAACAATCCGAGTTCAAAAATACTTCATAAATAATCATAGCGAAGTAAAATTCAAGAATGATCAAAACATGGATACAATCAAAGCTAGTATCCATAATAGATATCTTGGACACAGAAAAGAAAATTTAATTTTTCTGTGAATAGTGCCGTATTCGTGAATAGTGTCGTATACGTGAATAGTGCCGTATACGTGAATAGTAACTCCGACACTAAAAGATAGAAATTTCACAAAAAAAATATCATGCTTCGTGAATAGTACTCGTGAATAGTAATTCGTGAATAGTAACTCGTGAATAGTAACTCATGAATAGTAACCTCGACATGAAAAAGTTCTAAATGTGATAAAAATTTCCAACCAATATTTCGGCATAATGATATTGAAGAAATAATATCATTTTCGAATAAAATAACATCCCTTACCTCGAAAAGACAGTACTTCTGACTGGAATACTGGATATAGTACTGAAAGGAACTTGTACCGTATAACAACACTCAAAGTATCAAAATACTCACAAGAATACGCTCAATATATCGAGAGAGAAAGATTTCAGTTTTTGGTGTGATTTTCAATTCTAACCTAAGCACCCTATTTATAGGAAAATGCTTAGAATACCAAAGCAGAAAATTTAATATAATATTAATATATTATATATAAATTCCTACGCCAACCTTTGAATGCTGGAATTCCACATGTTTAACAACAAAATGAGCCCACCAACTTGTTAAAAACGTTTTTGTTGATATAAATAATTAAAACTTTCAAAAATCAATTATTTCGGAACTATGGAACTTCAATAATTCATAATAAATAGCCCTTTTATCAAAAAATTTGAATCTCGCTTTTTTTATAAGAAATTCAATTCTCTACAACTTTGCAGAAGAAAATTTTTCCAAATTCCAAACATAAATTGATCGAAATTCACATACGGACGATTTTACAAGCTATAATCAAATTTCAGTCAAGCAATGGGGTCCACCGACACACAAAACATGTGTTAATCATTTAATGCAATAAAAATATTCTTTCTCTTCATATACTCATATATTCCACATTCATTGTAAAAATATCACCATTATTATATTATTAAATTAATAATATATTTAAATGAATTATTTTATCAGAAAAAGATAAAATATTAATTTTCAACAATTGTCACATTAAAAATTTTCTCTATCTATATCCACATAAAATTAATATTTTTCTCATTATATAAATCAATAATTAATTATTCACAAATAATATTACCGAATCACAATACTGACAACCAGGCCGTTCCCAGGAAAGAGGGGGCTTTTCAATAAGGATTTCTCCTTACTGGCGCGCAATTAGGTGACCAAACCTCTCCTTAGACAGAACTTTCTAGACATTGTCAATAATGTTATCTAATAATATTATTCAGATAATATGAATTATTGCTCTGATAATAGAAAATACTGTGTAGTGACAATTATTGAAACAACAGTAATATAAAATACCAACGCAACCATTATTGAATCAATAAAATAAAATACTGAATATTAATTACTGTAACAATTATTGAGTTGTGTCTTCTTACGTAAGAATCAATAATTGGTGCAATACCGTGTGCTACTGTGCAACAACGCGTATTACTGTGTTTTAACCACCGGGTATTCCAACAGTATTAACGGTAACAACTACGCCTGTGACGCCCCCAAAATTAGGTATACATCACCCATCTTGAGTCACCAGATACATGGTACAGAATTCAAATACAACTTAATAATACAACTGTCGTGTACAATACGACAAAACATAAACTGTGAGTTTGAATACAAATATTATCTTCTAGAGAGTATCCATACTCAAAAGGAGTCCTCATTATAATTATTATCACATTATTACATAGAATAGTGAGGACTGCTAATGCTATCATCTGGTCCATCACTCCGTTTCTCGACTCGTCCCAACTATATTCTCATTTCCTGAAGAGAACAGTGAAAGAAAGGGTGAGCTCAACTAGCCCAGTAAGAAATATTATGACTAAGATAATGTAAAATAAATTATCATTAGTCTTCAACAATGTTAAACTGATAGAATACAATAGACATCAAGTTTAACTGCAGCGGATCAAACAATCCATTAAAAGAGTCAAGTAGAGAATAAAATCTACTATCTTTTATGATTTAAAAAGTTTTTCATGACTTTTATCGCTAAGACTCATCTTAATAAATAATCCACATCATCGAATCACCCCTGCACTACGGCCAAGGATATTCTTTAGTATCACGACCACGAATTATCCATGCACTACGGCTAAAGATAATCATATTTTCATCAACGGTCCTGATCACGCCATAAAACAATTTATCTCTGCACTACGGCCAAAGAGAATCCATAGCCATAATCATACCAAAAACTGTCCATCAATGCACTACGGCCAATGAGGACTTTTTCCACATCATTTGTAATATTACGGTCATGATTACACCGATTAATCCCTGGTCATAATCATACCAAGTTCATCTATGCACTACAGGCCATAGATGACTTTCAACAAAATATAAACATGAGGATGATGACAATGATATAAGAATTCAATAAAACAAGTTCAAGAATTAATTTATCCAGAAATTGATAACGTCCAAATTGTCAACATGATACTACTTTGTAGAGTAAAATTTAAGAATGCTCAGAAGAATATTTACATGAAAAGATACTGGATGAAGCGCAAATATCAAGGATATTTCATTAATTTCATAGAGTATAGAAGTCAAAGTTTTAACCAACTGAGTATAATAAAGAATGAAATAACAAAAGAAATCACCATACATGCGATAGATCGCACAGACAGGTTATTCCAACAGAATAATGAATAACGGAACCAGGTCCGACGTAAAACGCACAGACAAGATATTCCAACAGAATAATAAAGAATAGAACCAGGTCCGGCGTAAAACGCACAAACAAGATATTCCGACAGAATAATAAAGACGGAACCAGGTTCGACGTAAAACGCACATACAGGATATTCCGACAGAATAATAAAGACAGAACCAGGTCCGGCGTAAAACGCACAGATAGGATATTCCAACAGAATAATAAAGACGGAACCAGAAGAATTTCACCAAGTATAGGGTAGCCTGCGTATACAAGTTATTCCAACAGAATAATAAATAATGAAATAACAGAAGTTCTCTTCATGAATACAAAAGAAATAATACCCCTTACGAGTACAACAAATAATATCATTTACCGTAAAAGAAACTTGATATCGGAGTAGTGAAGTAGTAGAATATTTTTCTTCTCTCTCTATATAATTTCTCTCTCTAGAGTTTCAGTGAATTCGTAAGAAATAATGAAGGAATGAGCTTCTATTTATAGAAAAATAGACTGCATAGTAACTAACTCATAAACGGTCTAGATTGATTTACTTTAATCTGACGGTCCATAGTTAAAGCAAAATCTTTTAAATAAAATATAATATATTCTATTTATAATCTAATAAAACAAATAACTTTATAAAAGATTTTACTATGCAAATATTATGCAGGCACTATGCAAATACTATGCATAATAAAATATAATAATTTTTATTATTATCTAATAAAACAGATAACTTTATAAAAGTATTTTGTTTTATATAAAAAAATTTTACTATTAGCATAATAAAACGAATAACTTTATAAAAGTATTCTGTTTTATAAAAAAACTTTTCTGTTTTATTAGATTAATAATACTAATAAAACAAAATTGAGTGACTTATCACGTAAGCCTCAATATCAATACCGTATGCTACTATGCAACCACACGTATTACTGTACTTTTACTACTGAGTAGTTCAACAGTATTAACGGTAAAACTTTCGCCGTTATTTTCATAAAATATTTTTGTCGTTTTCTCAATTCGACAATAATTCTGTTGTGGGGTCCACCAATAATTGTACCATCGTACGAATATTTTCCGACAAAAATAATATTCCCCGACCAATCGAATATAATACAACAACTTGCATACTTTATAAAATTTATAAATACTTCCCACAACTATAACATTATCTCAAATTCACACCATAATATTTAAAAATATATTTCGAAAAAATTAAATATTTATTCATAAAATCTGGGGTTTCACAACGCCGTTATTTATAAACAACTTATACTTGTCGTTTTCTTCATCCAATCGCTTTTCGTTATGAGACCCACACAAGGCTGCGCCGTCGTACGAATATTCCCCGACAGTAAGAATATTCCATGACCAAACGAATATTCCCTGACAATAATGAATATTTATAACCACTTGCTTATTTGAAATATTTTCGTATTTTACCCATAACTAACCATATTAATCAAATCAATCCTTACTATTTCAAAATAATAACTAGAGAAAATTCAATTTCATTAATAATAAGTTGGGGTCTTACAGTCTACCCCCAGAACGTGAAGTTGATTTCTTTATTGATCTTGAACCTGGCACAAAGCCCATTTCTAAACCCCATATCGAATGGCTCCTATTGAACTTCAGGAGTTAAAGGTCCAACTACAGGAGTTGTTAGACATCGGTTTTATTCGTCCTAGTACATCTCCTTGGGGTGCTCCAGTGTTATTCGAAAGATGGTAGCATGCGACTTTGTATCGACTATCGGGAATTGAACCATGTCACCATCAAGAATAGGTATCCACTACCTCGCATTGAACATGTTCGACCAATTGCAAGGAGCACAATTCTTTTCAAAGATCGATCTTCGTTCTGGATATCATTAGCTGAAGATTAAAACTGAGGATATTCCAAAGACTGCATTCAGAACTCGGTACGGGCATTACGAATTCTTAGTCATGTCTTTTGGATTGACTAATGCTCCTGCTGCTTTTATAGATATGATGAACCGTGTATTCAAGGAATATTTAGATCAGTTCGTTGTTGTCTTTATTAATGACATCCTCATCTATTCCAAAAGCCGTGAAGATCATGAACACCATTTGTGTAAGACCCCAACTTATTAATAAATAAAATTAAATTTTCTCTATTTATTATTTTAGAATAGAAAGGGTTGATTTGATTAATGTGGTTAGTTATGGGTAAAATGCGCAAATATTTTAAATAAGTAAGTGGTTATAAAATATTCATTTTTGGTAGGTGAATATTCGTTTGATCGTGGAATATTCTTGTTGTCGGGGAATATTCGTACGACGGTGTAGTCTTGTGTGGGCCCCATAACGGAAAGCGATTGGATAAAAAAAAGACAAGTATAAGTTGTTTATAATTAACGGCGTAGTTGTTACCGTTAATACTGTTAGAATACCTGGTGGTTAAAATACAGTAGCACACGGTATTGCACCAATTATTGATTCTTACGAAGGAAGACACTACTCAATAATTGTTACAGTAGTTACTGTTTAATATTTTATTTTATTGATTCCATAATTGCTACATTGATATTTTATATTATTGTTTTGTTTCAATATTTGTCACTGCACAGTATTTTCCATTATCAGATCAATAATTTATAATATTTTTAATAATATTATTAGATAATATTATTGGCAATGTCTAGAAGTTCTGTCTAAGAAGAGGTTTGGTCATCTAATTGCGGGCCAGTAAGGAGAAATTCTATTTTGGAAAGCCCCCTCTTTCTTAGGAACGGTCTGGTTGTCATAAATGTGATTCTGTAATATTATTTGTGAATTATTAATTATTGATTTATATGATAAGGAAATATTTATTTTATGTGGATATAAATGAGGGATATATTTTTGTGGTTAAAAATGAAGGAGTTAATGTTGAGGTTTTTATCAGTATTTTTATCGGAATGGAGGTATTAAAAATTAAGATTTTTGAGATATTTTATGGGGGTTATAATTTTTAATTCGACCGTTGGATCGTGGTAATTTTTGGATATGTTATACATATATAAGTTGAGTATATGTCCATAAATTTTGAACCGTTAAAAAGGAACATATGATTTATTATGAATTTTACAAGATGACTGGTTCAGAAATTGTTGAATTTTCGGAGTTTATCATTTTGGTGGAAAATTCTAGAATTGGTGGGCCCCACTTTTGGTTGGTGAAGAAATGTGCTGAGATTTTTATTCAAATGTGGTAGGCTTAAATAGTAGCAGGTAAAGCCATCAGGTTGCAGGTTAAGTCTGCTTCGGCGTGCTAACATTTTTCTATAAATAGAGGGCTAAGTTAAATTAAAAATCACACCAGAAACAAGTTTTTCTCTCTTTCTCTCTCTAGATTATTGAGTGTATCTTGTGAGTATTTAGATATTTTGAGAGTTTCTATTCATCAGAGCAAGTTTCTTTCAGCCTTATACCGTATTCCGACCAGAAGTACTGATATTTTGAGATAAGAGATATTATCTTCTTCTTAAATGATATTTTTTTCAATATCATTATGCCGAAATATTGATATGAACTTTTTATCAAATTTAAAACTTTTTGTGTCGGGGTTACCATTCACGTATACGTTACTATTCACGTATACGACACTATTCACCGAAAAATAAAATTTTCTCTTTTTGTCCAAGATGTCTATTATGGTTACTATCTTTGATTGTATCTATGTTTTGATCTTTATTTTTGAATTCTGCTTCACAATTGATTATTATGAAGTATTATTGATCTTAGATAAATTGTTATACGAATCCCTACTATTTGTCCTTCTGTCTCACTGGATTCGTTTTCTTTAAGATATTTTTCATCATCCTCAGTCCTAAATGATGATATTACTGAATATCTTTGGCCTGTAGTGCAAAGATGATGATTAACTGATGAATATCTTTGGCCCGTAGTGCAAAGGTGAACAGGTGTTGAGATGAACATGACCGACTGGTGATACAAATGAATATCTTTGGCCTGTAGTGCAAAGATGAATATTTGGTTAAAGATGATTATTAATTGATGTTACAGGGATAAAATATTGATGATGGACTTTTAAATCTTAGAAGATAGTAGAATTCATTCTCTACTTAACTCTTCTAATGGTTTGTTGTTTCCGCTGCAGTTGTTGATCTAAAACTTGTTGTCGATTATATTCTATCAAATTTTTTCCTGTTGAATACTAATGATAATTTGTTTGTATATTATCTTAGTCATAATATTCTTTACTGGGCTAGTTGAGCTCACCCTTTTCCTTTTTGTTCCATTTTTCTTTTCAGGAGGTGAGAACATAGCAGGATCTAGTCGGGGTATGGAGTGATGGTTCTAGAAAGATGTTTTAGCAGTCCTCACTATTTCTGTAAAATAGTATTTGAATAATTGTAATGAGGACTTATTTGAGTGTGAATATTGTCTAGAAGACAATATTTGTATTTAAACTCACAATATGTGTTGTCGTATTTTGCACGACAATTGTATTATTGAAGTTGTAGTTTGCTTTTTGTACCATGTATTTGACGACTCAGAATGGGTGTTGTATACCTATTTTGGGGGCGTCACAATTTGAAGCTGGTACTATAAAGGTTTCGCGATAACAAGCTATATGCTAAGCTGAAGAAATGCAAGTTCTGGCTTGAGGAAGTAGCATTCCTTGGGCATGTGGTGTAAAAACATAGAGTATCTGTCGACCCGGCGAAGATTGAAGCCATACAAAGTTGGGAGAAACAAAAGTCGGTGACCGAAGTACGTAGCTTTCTGGGCTTAGCTGGTTACCATCGGAGATTTGTGAAAGAATTTTCTCGAATCGCTACTCCGTTAACTCAGCTGACTCGTAAAGATACAAAATTCGGTTGGAGCGAGAATTGTGAGAAGAGTTTTCAAGAACTCAAGAGGAGACTCATTTCGGCACATGTTCTGACAATACCATCTGGTTCGGATAGATTTGCTATCTACAGCGATGCTTCAGGCAAAGGGTTAGGATGTGTTCTCATGCAACATGGGAAGTCATAGCCCATGCCTCGCGATAACTCAAAGAATATGAGAAGAATTATCCTACTCATGATTTTGAGTTGACAGCAGTCGTTTTCCGCGTTGAAGATCTGGAGACACTACCTGTATGGGGAGAAAGTGGAGATCTATACAGATCATAAAAGCCTCAAATATTTCTTCACCCAAAAGGAACTCAACATGCGGCAACGACTTTGGCACGAGCTGCTGAAAGATTACGATCATCCCATCCAATATCATCCTGGAAAAGCAAACGTAGTAGCTGACGCATTGAGTAGAAGATCATATACGGGTACGAGTGTAATTTTGTTAATACAAAGGCCCATTTTGTATGACTTACAAAGGATGGAGATAGAGATGAAGGCTCCAAGTACCCACGTGATGATATCAAACATACGAGTAGAATCGACTTTAATCGATAAAGTTAAAGCTGCTCAAGCTACGACATGGAGCTGATGCATATGAAGAAGAAAGTGCAAGAAGGTGCTATTCTAGGAGCAAGAATCGATGAAGAAGGAATACTTCGAGTCAACTCCAGACTTTGTGTTCCTAACGATTTTGACTTGAAGCATAGAATCATGATGGAACACAACACACCGTTTACAATCCATCCTGGGAGTACCAAAATGTATCACGATCTTCGACACACATTTTGGTGGAGCAATATGAAAAGAGAGATCGCGGAGTTTATCTTGAGCTGTTTAACTTGTCAACGTGTAAAGGCGGAGCATCAAGTACCAAAGGGTCCGTTGCAACCACTTGAGATTCTGAAATGGAAGTGGAAACACATTACTATGGATTTTGTTACGGGTCTTCCCAAGGTTTCTCAAGGCATAGATGCTATTTGGGTCATTGTTGATAGATTAACCAAGTCTGCTCATTTCTTACCTATACGTGAGACTTATTCCCTTGAACATCTTGCTAGTATGTACGTGAATGAGATTGTGAGATTTTATGGAATGCCAGTATCCATAGTTTCGGATCGTGACCCAAGATTCACTTCACGATTTTCGGTTAGCTTGCAGAAAGTTATGGGTACGGATTTACGATTCAGTTCAGCATACCATCCTCAAACGGATGGGCAATCAGAGAGGACTATTCAAACTCTTGAAGATCTATTAAGACTCTGTGTCCTTGATTTCAAAGGGAGTGGGATAAGTACCTACCATTGGTAGAATTCTCCTACAACAACAGTTATCAGGCAAGTATAGGTGTGGCTCCTTTCGAGGCATTGTATGGAAGAAAATGTCGTTCTCCAGTATGCTGGGACGAGGTGGGTAAAGCAACATTGTTGGGACCAGAGTTGATACGAATGACTACAGAGAAGATCCAAACGATTCAACAACGTATACAAATGGCACAGGATCGACAAAAGAGTTATACGGATCTTCATCGGAAGGACGTGGAATTTAATATTGGGGATCATGTATTGTTACGTGTTGCACCATGGAAGAGAGTTACAAGATTTGGGAAGAGAAAAACTCAATCCACGATTTGTTGGTCCATTTGAAATTCTTGACCGAATAGAAAATGTGGCCTATATACTCGCATTACCTCCAAGTATGTCTCGTGTTCATAATATTTTTCACACATATCTATGCTTCGTAAATATGTTAAAGACCCGAACCGCATTATTGAGTTAGAACCAGACGAGATAGCCGAAGATTTAACGTACGAGGAGGTACCTGTTAAGATCTTGGATAGGAAGAGCATGTCTTACGCACGAAGATTATACCACAAGTTAAGATTTTGTGGAGAAGCCATGCTATTGAAGAAATGACCTGGGAGTTAGAATCAGAAATGAAAGCGAGGTATCCCCACCTTTTCGAAACACCAGGTACGTACGTCAATTTCGAGGATGAAATTTCTTAAGGAGGGGAGGTTGTAAGACCCCAACTTATTAATGAATAAAATTAAATTTTCTCTAATTATTATTGTGAATAATAAGGTGTTAATTTGATATAATATTTTGGTTATGGGTGAAATGTGTAAATTTTATAAAATAAACAAGTGGTTATAAAATATTTATTTTGTCGGGGAATATTTGTTTGGTCGTGGAATATTATTTCTGTCGTGGAATATTCGTACGACGGCGCAGCTATTTATGGGCCCCATAACAAAAAATCGTTGCATGAAGATAACGACAAAAATTGAGTTTTTATAAATAACGGCGTAGTTGTTACCGTTAACACTGTTGGAATACCAGGTGGTTAAAATACAGTAATATGCGTGGTTGCACAGTAGCACACGGATTGCACAGTATTTTTGAATTATTGATTCTTACGAAGGAAGGCACTACTCAATAATTATTACAGTAATTACTGTTCAATATTTTATTTTATTGATTCAATAATTGCTGCATTGATATTTTATATTATTATTGTTTCAATAATTGTCACTGCACAGTATTTCCCATTATCAGATCAACAGTTCATATTATTTGAATAATATTATTAGATAGCATTATTGGCGATGTCTAGAAAGTTCTGTCTAAGGAGAGGTTTGGTCACCTAATTGCGCGCCAGTAAGGAGAAATCCTTATTGAAAAGTCCCCTCTTTCCTAGGAACGGCCTGGTTGTCATAAATGTGATTCTGTAATATTAATTGTGAATAATTAATTATTGATTCATATGATAAGGAAATATTTATTTTATGTGAATATAAATGTTGATATATTTTGTGGTTAAAAATGAAGGAGTTAATGTTGAGGTGTTTTATCAATATTTTTGTCGGAATCGAGGTATTAAAAATCAATCAGGGTTTTTGAGATATATTGCGGGGGTTATAATTTTTAATCCGACCGTTGGATCGTTGTGATTTTTGGATATGTTATACATATATAAGTTGAGTATATATCCACAAATTTTGAACCGTTAAAAATGAACGTATGATTTGTTATGAATTTTAAGAGATGACTGGTTCAGAAATTGTTGAAGTTTCGGAATTTATCATTTTGGTGAAAAATTCTAGAATTGGTGGGCCCCACTTTTGGTTGGTAAAAATGTACTGAGATTTTTATTCAAATGTGGTGGGTGGGAATAGTAGCAGGTAAAGCCATCAGGTTGCAGGTTAAGTCTGCTTCGGCGTGCTAACATTTTTCTATAAATAGAAGGCTAAGTTAGAATTGAAAATCACACCAAAAATAAGTTTTTTCTCTTTCTCTCTCTAGATTATTGAGTATATTTTGTGAGTATTTAGATACTTTGTGAGTTTCTATTCATCAGTGCAAGTTTTCTTCAGTCTTATACCGATATTCCGATCAGAAGTACTGATATTTTGAGGTAAGGGGTGTTATATTCTTTTTAAAATGATATTTTCTTCAATATCATTATACCGAAATGTTAGTATGAACTTTTTATCAAATTTAGAACTTTTTGTGTCGGGGTTACTATTCACATATACGTTACTATTCACGTATACGGTACTATTCACGAATACGACACTATTCACCGAAAAATGAAATTTTTTTCTTTTTGTCCAAGTTGTCTATTATGGTTACTATCTTTGATTATATCCATGTTTTGATCTTTATTTTTGAATTCTGTTTTAAAATTGGTTATTATGGAGTATTATTGAACTTGGATAAACTGTAATACGAATCCCTAATATTTGTTCTTTTATCTCACTAGATTCTTTTTCTTTAAAATATTTTTCATCATCCTCAGTCCTAAATGATGATACTACTGAATATCTTTGGCCTGTAGTGCAAAGATGTATGATTACCTAATGAATATCTTTGGCCTGTAGTGCAAAGATGAACAGGTGTTGAGATGAACATAATCAACTGGTGATACAAATGAATATCTTTGGCTTGTAGTGCAAAGATGAATATTTGATTCAAGATGTATATTTATTGATGTTACAGGGATAAAATATTGATGATTGACTTTTAAATCTTAGAAGATAGTAGAATTATTTCTCTACTTGACTCTTCTAATGGATTGTTGTTTCCGCTACAGTTGTTGATCTAAAACTTGTTGTCGATTATATTCTATCTGATTTTTCCCTGTTGAATACTAATGATAATTTGTTGTATATTATCTTAGTCATAATATTCTTTACTGGGCTAGTTGAGCTCACCCTTTTTGTTCCATTTTTCTCAAGAGGCGAGAAATAGCGGGAACTAGTCGGGGTACGGAGTGATATTTTCAGTCAGTGGTGTTAGCAGTCCTCACTATTTTATAAAATAGTGTATCAATAATTGTAATGAGGACTCCTTTTGAGTTTATACTCTCTATTTGTATTCAAACTCACAGTATATGTGTTGTCGTATTTTGCACGACAATTATATTACTGAGGTTGTATTTGTTTTTGTACCATGTATTTGGCGACTCAGAATGGGTGATGTATACCTGTTTTGGGGGCATCACACTTGGCGCCGCTGCGCCAGCCCGTGAAGAGAGGAGAGAGAAGTAGGTCGCGCCGCAGCGCGAGAGGAAAGGAAGGGAGTGGCGCCACAGCGCCAGTGAAGGGAAAAAGCCAGAGAAGAGCTTTTAACTGCTCAGCTCTTGCGGGAAGTGTAAGGAAAGATAAAGAACATAATGTTCAACTAATGTAACACTTAATCAAGTGTTTTAAACCTTTAATAAAGGTTGAACGAAAAGATTAAACGAGATTAAAAGATAAAGAATATAAACGCTAGATTACGTAACCGATAACTTGGGACCGTAGTCGTGATGAATGAACGTGAGGGATTACTGTGATTGTGATTCCTTAGACGTTGAGTGACGAAGGTAATGAATAACATTCCGATGTTATGACATGGCATTGTAAGATGAACGTAAAATGTATAGACGCTGTGAACGCAACGTTGTTGCGAAGAACGATCGGTCTTTGCATACAACGAACAGTATGGCTTTGACATTAAGAAAGAATAATGAACATGGGTTCATGGGATGGATAACGATCAAAAGCGATTAAAAACCACATGAATAAAGGTTGAATGAGAGATTAAGAGACGAGCAACGTGAACGTTGAATACGTAAACGATCTTCGTAAATCGTATTCGCATTTGACGAACGTTCTAAGTATACCCTAGTTGTATGCCTTAGATGTGAAACCCCAGATTTTATGAATAAAAATTTATTTTTTCGAAATATTTTTTAAATATTATTGTGTGAATTTGAGATAATGTTATAGTTGTGGGTAGTATTTATAAATTTTGTAAAGTATGCAAGTTGTTGTATTATATTTGATTGGTCGGGAAATATTATTTTTGTCTGAGAAATTCGTACGATGGCACAATTATTGGTGGACCCCACAACGGAATTATTGTCGGATTGAGAAAACGACAAAAAATATTTTATTAAAAATAACAGCGGAAGTTTTACCGTTGATACTGTTGAACTACTCGGTAGTAAAAGTACAGTAATACGTGTGGTTGCATAGTAGCACAAGGTATTGATTATTAATACTTATGTGAGAAGTCACTCAGTTTGATTCAATTATTGTTAATTAATAATATGAATTATTTAGCGATAATGAAGTTTTGTTTTATTCGTATTATTAACGTAATAAAACAGAAACATCTTTTTATATAAAACAGAATACTTTATTAAAGTTATTCTATAAAATAGAATATATTATATTTTATTTAAAAGATTTTTCTTTAAATATGGACTGTCAGATTAAAGTAAATCAATCTCAACCGTTCATGAGTTAGTTACTATGCAGTCCATTTTTCTATAAATAGAAGCTCATTCCTTCATTATTTCTTACGAATTTACTGAAACTCTAAGAGAGAAACCATAGAGAGAGTTCTTCTTCTATAATCTTGAGCGTATTTATTTAGAGTTTAAGAAAGCTTTGAGCGTAGTACAAGTTTTTTTTCGAGTATATCCTCGCCCTACCAGTCGAAATACTCTTCTTTCAAAGGTAAGGGATATTATTTGTTATACTCGTAAGGGGTATTATTTCTTTTGTATTCATGAAGAGAACTTCTGTTATTCCATTATTTATTATTCTGTTGGAATAACCTGTATACGCGGTCTACCCTATACTTGGTGACATTCTTCTATTATTCTGTTGGAACATCCTGTCTGTGTATTTTATACCGGACCTGGTTCCGTCTTTATTTATTATTCTGTTGGAACATCTTGTCTGTGTGTTTTACACCGGACCTGGTTCCGTCTTTATTATTATTCTGTTGGAATATCCTGTCTGTGCGTTTTACGCCGGACCTGGTTCCATTATTTATTATTCTGTTGGAATAACCTGTCTGTGCGGTCTATCGCATGCATGGTGATTTCTTTTATTATTCCATTCTTTATTATACTCAGTTAGTTAAAACTTTGACTTCTATACTCCATGAAATTAGTGGAATATCTTTGATATTTGCGCTTCATCTAGTATCCTTTCATAGAAATATTCTTCTAAGAATTCTTGAATTTTACTCCACAAAGCAGTATCATATTGACAATTTGGACGTTGTTAATTCTTGGATAAATTAATTCTTGAACTTGTTTTATTGAATTCTTATATCATTGTCGTCATCCTCATGTTCATAAAATGTTGAAAGTCATCTGTGGCCTGTAGTGCATAGATGGACTTGGTATGATTATGACCAAGGATTATTCGGTATAATCATGACCGTAATGTTACAAATGATGTGGTAAAAGTCCTCATTGGCCCGTAGTGCATTGATGGACAGTTGTTGGCATGATCATGACCATTAATAAATACACAAATATTCTTGGCCCGTAGTGCATGGATATTGTGATCGTGATACTAAAGAATATCCTTGGCCATAGTGCAGGGGTGATTCGATGATGGGATTATTTTATTAAGCTGAGTCCCAGTGATAACAGTGTTGAAAAATCTTTTAAATCATAGAAGATAGTATATTTTATTCTCTACTTGACTCTTCTAATGGATTGCTTGTTCCGCTGCAGTTAAACTTGATGTTTATTATATTTTATCAGTTTAACACTGTTGAAGGCTAATGATAATTTATTTTACATTATCTTAGTCATAATATTTCTTACTAGGCTAGTTGAGCTCACCCTTTCTTTCACTGTTCTCTTCAGGAAATGAGAATATAGCTGGGACGAGTCGGGGAAACGAAATGATGGTCCAGAGGATAGCATTAGTAGTCCTCACTATTCTGTAAAATAATGTGATAATAATTGTAATGAGGACTCTTTTTGAGTATGGATACTCTCTAGAAGACAATATTTGTATTCAAACTCACAGTTTATGTTCTGTCGTATTGTACATGACAGTTGTATTATAAAGTTGTATTGAATTTTGTACCATGTATCTGGCGACTCAAGATGGGTGACGTATACCTAATTTTGGGGGCGTCACATTAGATGTTGATGAAAGTAGTAAGTAAGAACGAATATTATCAAGAAAGCCGTAAGGTAATGAGAATGTTGATTAACCGTGAACGGTGAAGAAACTAAATTGAAGATAATAACGTATAACGTTAAGAAGCCGAGTTAATAAGTATAACTTGGATAAACGTTCCGAGTTGAAGGAACTGGACGTTTTAAGGTATGAATAAATTCATATGAAATGTTTAACGCTATGACCTCATAGTATTAACATTGAATGATCGTTTCGAGTATACAAAAGACTGTATGACTTAGACGATAAAGAATGAATCCTGAGATATGACATTTACTTGCTAGAAACCATATGGAATAAGAAGTTGACTTAACGAACATTGTATTTAATAGTTCATATAAGTTAAGAGAAAGTTAGGTTGTGGAATAATCGTAACCTTTGATAGTTGACATATGGGAGCTGGGCTAAACAATTCCCTCAGAGAGCGAAGGTATATACGAAACTGGCAACCGATCTAACTCACTGTGTAGGCAGCGTAGACGAGACGGGAACTTGTTTGTTGGTTGTTTATGGAAATCACTCAGAGTACCATATGGACTACTAGCAGAGACACGATGTGTGATGAGTCCTAGGAGAGTTATAAGAAGAAGTAAGATTGTAAATCATCAAAGATGATAAATGTATGAATAAGACATCTCAGTATGTTATAAAGCCGTAATCTGGTGATGAAAGTTAGTCGCGTAAGCTTAAATTACAAGAACGCGAACCTAAGAAATAAAGTTAAGTAAACCAATGCGTAAGTCAAGTATATGACTAATTGGTGTACGTGTTATTTCTCTATGTGTTATATAGGGATTTGGAATGAGCAGTCCGTAAACTATAAGCTGTAGCTGTGCGTAAGGCAAGTTTCCTAACTTCATTCATATTTTACATGAATGTTAGTTTCTTAAACTTCTTAGATGTTGAACTTGAGAAGTTCTGTATGTGCGCGAATGTGTGATATTTGTACAAAGTGGTAGAACGTATGAGGCCTTGTGCCGCAATGTGAACACTTCGGTGTTTCTTTGAGATGAAATGTTCTGTAATTGAACTGTTCAATAAAAGAATGTTCTGTTTATACATGAACCGTTATTGTTAAGTCTGTGCTAATGATTCTAGCCAGACATGATATGTATGCAAAAAGGTAGAAGAATGAAAGTGGTGTAAAGAGTATGTGATGAATGTTGTAAAATGATAGGAATCGAGACTATTCCTATTATTCAAGCTGCTTCATAACCTTTGTTCGGTTATCGAAGTTCTGAAGAATGTTTAAATTCTTGAAGTTGTTTGTTCGACTGTTATGACTTGCTGGGCAATTGAATGCTCACACTTGCTTTAAATGTAAAACATTTTCAGCGAACGATGTTAGAAAGAACTTAAGGATCCCGTAAAGATCAAGCTGAGCGGTATCCAGAAGAAGTGCCATTCAGTATGTGAATGTGCGTGAAGATCAAGCGAAGAATTGTAATGTAGAAAGATGAAAATTAAACTATAGACTAGTTTAATGAACTGTATGTATCCTTGGTGGCGGATAAAAGTCACTCTTGTAAGATGAAAAGAATAATGTAATTATCATTATTTGTAATGAGAAAGGTTATAAGGTTTCGAGAACTTGAGAATTGAGAATGTATGTTGTTATATTTAACTAATATAAATGACGTATGATTGGAAGAAGTGGGACCGTGACGCACGGAGTCCGGTCTGAAGGTAGACCGAATTTCGGGGCGTGACAATATGTAATTGATCCAAATATGAAAGGAAGTTGGGATTATGTGCCTCTTGAGTATCATCATTTT